>CM021108.1:490972668-491197130 GCA_007115665.2 Sequoiadendron giganteum | reverse complement strand
TAGTTGTGGTGCAAAAAAAAATTGAGAGAAAATTTCACCAGCGTCACACCTTTGCAATACCATAAAGTAGTTGTGTCACATATATCAATTGTGGTGCACTACACCATAATTACAAAAAAAATGGTAATAGTTGCAATTTAGAAATTGTACCGCATCTGTTTTCCCTTATTTGAGCCTTAAAATCTATGCACAAAAGATAAAATAACTAAGCAAGGTTAAAGAAAAGGAGAAGGACATAAGTGAGGAGTCTTTTTCAACTTGTTTGAAGACCAATGCTAGTGATGAAACTGAATGGAATGAGGAGGAGGATGGTGGCTCATCATCTCTTTTGCTAGCCCCCTCTAAAAAAAGAAAGAAGGGGACCTTAAAGAGGAAGGTTCCCAAGAAGCTCATCTTGTAGGATTCGGGCTCCCATGGATCCCCCTCTAATGGTAATGACACTAATATAATCTCTGATGGTTCCTAGTCTAAGGAGAATATTGAGACCCATGGTTAGGATTCTGGTGTGGCTAGGCATGAGGATAAGGTCTTAACTGATGAGGCTAGGGTTAAGGAGGTGATGGAGTTTCTGTGAAGGGCTTCTAGATGGATTGCGAAGTTGAAAAAGCATAATGTGAAAGGTGGTAAGAAGGGTAAGAAGACTCTGGAATAGGTAAAGGATGTGGTAGAAAATATTGTTGAAATCAATGATTCCCCTGTTTAGTAGTCATGTGCAGTGAGGAGGCATTGGTTAAGAGAACTGTGCATGAGGAGGAGGGTGTGAATCCGAACCTTGGTAAGCTTGAGTTGTTGTAGGTTAATCCTCTTTCTGAGAATTTTTCATATTTGAATAATGACAATACTTCCATGTTTGAGCTTTTTGATATGACTCGTTCGAGGGCCACATGCACTTTCAAACTTTCCAAGTGGGTTATGTAGGAATTTAATAAGGTTAATATTATGATTAGGGGTTTGAAGGAGAATATGTTAAACCAGCCAAAGGGCTCCTCTTTGGACATTCTGATTAAAAGGCTAGTTGATTTAGAGTGTGTTGGCCCCACAGTTGTTGTTGCACCAAAAGATCGACTTGTTAATGCCTGATACAATTGACATAGTTAATGGATCCATAGGAGATGGTTAGTCCATGTCATGAATCCCAAGGGGAGCATTGGCCATTTTCCAACAATCTCCCCCTTAGTGCAAGTCGAGGGGATTTGAACCTGGCACCTTTGGCTCTGATACCACTTTTTGGCCTCACAATTATCATTGCACCAAAAGATTGACCTATTAATGCTTGATACAACTGCTAGATTTAATGGATCCATGGGAGGAATTTAGTCCATGTCATGAATCCCGAGGGGAGCGCTAACCATTTTCCAACATAGTGCTCTTTTGTTGAATTTAAGACCCATTATGAGAATTTCCTTGGGGAAATAGAGGGCAAGATTCAAGAAACAAATGAAGACATCAAGAAATTATTGCAGGTTAGTCAAAACTTAGTCAAGAATAGTGCAAAGTCCCTAAAGGTTTTATTTGATAAGATTAGTCAGCTCAGGGAGGATTAGTTATAATTTATGGAGATTATTAAGATGGACTAGAATTCCAAGCGTAAGGGGAAGAAGATCGGAAAAGAAGAGGCAAAAGGCTTGTGTACTAGAACTAGGGGGAACCTTAGGAAGATATTTGATGAGGAAAAGAAAGAATTAATGGACGTGGTCAATCTGCACTACAACTAGGAGATTGAGGTGGCTAACACCTTGAAAGGTATGAAATAGTGTATTTTTTTGTGTTGTTTCCAATTTCTATTTCTTTGTTGTTGGGTCGCTATTTTTTGGTTGTTGGTTCACTTTTGGTTGTTTCTTATGCTTTAATGCCTTCCTCTTTTAGTAGTTTTTTCTCTTATGTGTTGTAAATGGTTTTAGGTCCCTTCAAAACCTATTTTTCTAATATAATCAAAACAAAGCAAGGTTTGGATACATACCACTATGCTTGAGCCCTCCTCATGTCCATATATCTATACTTGATACTCACAATGTGCAAAGATTGGTACAGGTGACATCATGACAATAGCTTCATAGAAAATCCTAAACCAAAGCTCCTAATCTCCTAAAGAAAAAATGCATAAATGACCTATTTTCACCCCCTAGGGTATATTTATAACCTAATTTGACCTAATAGGTCCTCTACCTTCATAACTAGTTACATTAGGTTTTACATTCGAACCCAAATATCAAGCCCTAGATTGGCATTTGAGCCTAGTTTTCTTCGCCAATGCTTTTGTGCTTATCCAATTACCTTATCGTTAAACTTGCCAAAAAAAATTAGAATTTTTTTAAAATTCATCAATTTTCTTGAGGGGGCATAATTTTATCCTCCATCTATTTGAGCACACTAGGGCATATCCTGAGTTGAATCTTCTAAGTTATTCTTTGACACAATGCTCAAAATCACATTATGTCAAAGAGGGGCAAAATTTAGACAATGAAAAATGTCTAGAGCTTGCAAGCAACATTTTATCATTAATTCACCATCTCTCTAGCATAATTAAATAATTTTAATTATTTAATTAATTTATTTTATATGTATTCCTCTTTTGATTAATTTAAATAAATATTAATTTTATTTAAATTATGTCACTAATTATCCTTTTCCCTCTATAATTAAATAATTATTTTAATTATTTAATTATTCATTAGCCTCTCCCTCCATAATTAAATTAATTATATTTATTGGATTATTTTATCATTTTCTTCTCCTTTATAATTAAATAATTATTTTAATTATTTAATATTTAGCACCCACCTCTTCTTCTATAGTTAAATAATATTTTTTATTATTTAATTTACCCTTTTCCTAGCAAAGCCTTAAATCTCAACTAATTTCTTGACTTCTGGTCTATCCTCTCCATCCTTATCTCTTTTCCTCTCAATTAATATGAACCATTGATCTCCATGCATCATCTCTCAATCATATCCCTTTGTTTGAATTGGGATTTCTATAAAAGCAAGCCATCACCCTCATTTCAACCTTACAACCACAATCTTTGAAGTTTTTCTATCTTGAGATCTAGCTATCTTACATCATCATCAAGCTTATTGCAAATACATTGCATACTACATATCTGAGAACAAATAAATCAAAATGGAGAAGAGCAATGAAGATGATTCAACTTTGGCATAGGAGTTAAGCATTATTGACTTATTATTTGGATTTCTATGTTCCTTTGTGCTTTATTGTTGGATTAGGGTCATTATTGCTTGAATTTGGTAGTGTGTGGTTTCTATTATTTATTCATTCTTATTTCTATGAGTTATAACCCTAACCACAATACTCTTATCCATGTATCACTTAAAAATTATTTTATTAAATTAAAAAAAAAATTCAAAGTAAATAAAATAAAAGATGCATTGCATCTATTTCCTATCATTGATTAGTTTGTGCATCTAGTGGAGACATATTGTAAAATATTAATTATTTTTTTCAAGGACAATAGAGGTTTTAGAATATGTTTAATTTTTGAGCTTAAATAACTCTAAGTTAAAGCCATGATAGCATGATTTTTAGATTGACAATGTGCTTGACCATATTATACTTGGTTCATACTAGTAATTTGATTCTTGAAATTGTAGTTAGAGTGAAGGTTAGTGTCTATCAAATTGCATAAATAGTACACTATTATATTAATTGTAGATTACTTAAATTCTTGCTAGTCATTTCTTGTACCAAAACAATAATGTGATATTAGATAATAACACTATTTCAATAAGTGATTAAAAATTGAAAATGTATAATTAATTATATTTAGTGTAGGTATTTTCTCCAAATAATCAATAATTTAGGATTCGACAATATTATTTTATGGAAGAGAATTTATTGAAGGTGTAATTAAATTTAATATTAATTTACTTTATCGTCTCACTATACAAAAGGGATATTGTGATTCCTATAATAGTGTTCAATATTGTTCAAGAAATAATAAAATATTAATAGAGTTGAAATTTAAACCTCAAATTAATGTGTAAATAAGATTTACATCATTGATACAATTAAAATTTTATCACCAAAATTTAATATATTAAAAATGTATTAAAACTTAAGAAATAATTTATTTATGAGCTAATTATTTTTTATTAAGGGGAAAACAAGGGTCCCCATTGTTACAAGAGCCAAATGACTAAGACAACATGGGTCCCAACAAGGAGACTACAAGAATATCTATTAAGCAAACAAACAACAAAATAGGAGAAACACTTACAACACAATAACAACACTCCACCACACAAAACAAAAACCAACCATAAAAATATTTAATAAAGAGACAACCAACAAAAAATGAGAAATGTTAACATGTAAACACAACAACACTCCAAAACACATAAAACAAACAACAACCACAAAAATAATTCATTAAACAAACAAACAACAAAAAAGGAGAAACACTAACAACATAATAACAACACTCCACATCACATAAAACTAATTCCAACCACAAAAAGTATCCATTAAATGGACAAACAACAAAAGAGGAGAAACACTAACACAATAAAAACACCCAACAACACATAAAACAAATACTAACCACAAAAAAAATTATTAAATAAAAAATCAACAATAAAGGAGAAACACTAAAAATACGATAACAACAACACTCTAAAGCACATAAAACAAACACCAACCACAAAAATATATATCATATAAACAAACAACAAAAGAGGAGAAACACTAACAATAAGACTCTACAACACATGAAACAAACACCAACCACACAAAATATTAAATAGACAAACAATGAAAGAGGAGAAACACTAATAACACAATAACAACACTCCACATCACATAAAACCAACACTGACCACAAGCACCACAAACACATGCTAACTAGAGAGCAACCTAGATTTTGAAGTTTGAGTCACTTCTATTTCTTTTGAAAGTTGATGCATAACATATTAGAGAGAGTCAATATCACTACTAGACTCACTAACATCATTGTTCTTCTTCTAGAATAAAGAAGAAAATTAATTATAGACTATAGAATTTTTGTTCATTTTTAATTCTATATGATGATTAACAAAAAAATAGATAAACAACAAAAGAGGAGAAGAAACGCTAAGAACAACATTCTATATCACATAAAATCAACACCAACCACAAGCACACACTAACTAGAGGGAGAGGAGCCTAGACCCTAAAGATTGAGTCACTTCTCTTTCTTTTGAATGTTGGTGCATAACATAGTGGACGGAGTCAATATCACTAGTAGACTCACTAACAACAATGCTCTTCTTCTAAAATAAATAAGAAAATTGATTATAGACTAGATATAATTGTTGCTCATTTTTTTATTCTATTTGATGATTAACTAAATAAGTAAAAAAATTGAATCCAATACATATATTATAATTCTAGCTTTCTCATAAACTAAAAGTATTAAAAATATCCTTTTCACTCTTCCATTATTCCATCTTCAATAATTGTTCCCCACATGAATGGTAATCTTTTCATAACAAGAGTACCACACACCTTAAAATACTCCATAGCTTAGTGGGCATGAACACTAATCCATGTGAAATAATTGTATCCATATGAATGGTAATCTTTTCATAACTAGCCTACCACATAGCTAAAGTATTTCATGGCTGAGTAGCCACGACTTTAACATAAGATCACTCTCGGAACAACATGCCCCTCCCTATTAGCGTAATATCTTAACCAATTATACCCTTTATAAAATAATAATAAAAGTCTCATTCAAAGAAAATACAGAAAGTAGCACTCATAGATTGATTTTTGATATGTGTAGTGAGAATGAGAAGGAAAAATCTCCTCCAATTGAATTTGTTATATGTTAGTAGTTATTACTTTTTCTTGATGTCATTATGTCGCTACCATAATAAATGAAATGAGTGGTTCAATGGTGACCCACCACATTCTATTTCCACACATCAACAATTAGATACCATAAAGTTGACAAAGACATAAGACACAACATAGAAATGTAGGTGATTGCACATGTCACAACATTTGCACCACATATAACAATACACTTAGAAAGATACGTACAACCAATCGTAGTCCAAGAAGATGGACTAAATGAAAATTTAAGCAATATAACATGTATGGTACAAGAATCCTATATAATAAATACCACTATACATTAGGGAGAAAATGACACTGCATTAAGAGAAGGGAGATGCCAATTCAACACCATCCATCCATTCAATCAAGTTTGCTTTTTCACCGAATTTTTTTTTTAAAAAAGGGTTTTTCAAGTTGCAAATTAGTCAACAACATTGAATCACTTGTTGCCCTCCAAGTTTGCTTGAAATGGACGTGAAAGAATGTGCACCCCATACTTTTAATGTTGAGAACATGCAAATGCATGAATACGTTGCTTGATGAAGTGTAATACAACTTTACAACTAACGTGAAAACGACGTGAGCAAGTGTTTTCCGTTTTTTAAAACAAGATCATACGTAATATTTTCCCTACAATATTCTCAACACGTAAGGTGACACTAAAACACGTAAGATTAGCATTGCAGATTTGGGAAAAAGGAGGGTTCCCCGCACATAATCTTGATGACTAGATTTAAAGTTAAAGGTTTTTTAAAAGTAATGGATTAATGTTATTAAATAGATTATCTTATGTTTTATCCGTTAAGTTTCACTTTAAAATATTACATGCCTATTGGTGTTTCTTTAGTATATTTATAGGTAGGCTTTTTATGTTTGATATTTGTGAAGAGTTTATTTTATTGTTTGTTTATAATATTGTGGTTTTTTTGTGAAGATATTTTATTTCATATGTATAAAGAGTTTTTTATTATTATGATTGTTTATATCTAGTATTTGTGAAGAGTTTATTTTATTGTTTGTTTATTATATTTATGATTTTTTCTTTAATGAAGGTATATTATATTTGACATTTGTGAAGAGTTTTTGAATTTTATTGTTGTTGATAGGAGTATTTTATGTTTGATATTCATGAAGAGTTAAAGAAAAAAAGATAAAGACTAAATTATAAGGATGATTTTATGTAGCAAAATTATTCAATTTAATCTATTTATATACATTTCAATAGATTTTGTAGATCAATTTATGCAAATAGCTGAAAAATGTCATCATCGTATAATTTTCCAAATTTGTACTCTTAAGACTTGACTTTATTTTTAAATGGAAAATTAGTCGTACATGAAATTATACTTTATAAATTTTATTTTATTTTTGGTTGAGTGGATGGGTGAGTAATCTTTGAGTGGTTTTTGTAATTTTTTAATATTAGGAGCACAAGTCAAAGCTAATATTATATAAATTTAAAGGTAAATGTAAAGAGAAATACTTAAACTTGTTTACTTTATCTACATTGTTAGTATTACTTTTATTTTCATATGAACACCCTTGAGAATCAAACACTAAAAAATTAAAAAAAATAGATTAAGTCCTATGAGAAAAAGTACAATAAACATCATTAGAGAAACAATATATCATCTGAACAATTGTAGCACATGGGAATATTAAAAATTATGCTCAATATAACTATGGCTATTATAATTTTGATTTGACACAATACAACTAATGCAAGACGTGTTATATAACACTAACGCTACATTATATGATAAGAAAATATATTACATTATGTTTGGTTATTGGTTATTTTCCTTACCACACTATTGTGTCTTAGATTAGGTTCAATTGTCACCCAACATAAAAGAACGAATATGTTTCTCTTCAAATATTATGTGTTTTTCTTTAATTTTATTGTGTGTTTTATATATTTGTAAGTAGAGTATTTTATATTTAATATTCATGAAGAGTTTCTTATTTTATTTGTTTATTTTATGTATGGTTTTTTTGGGGGGAGAAGAAATTTATATTTGACATTTTTGAAGATTTTTTAAATTTTATTGTTTGTTTTTAATATATTTTTGTATTTTTCTTTTGAGATTATTTTATATTTGATATTTGTGAAGAATTGAAGAAAAAAAAATAAAGACTAAATTATAATGATGACTTTAAATAGCATGGTTATTAAATTAATCTATATATACATCTTGATAGATTTTATACATCAATTTAGTGTCAATAATTGAAAAATGCCATCATCTTATAGTGTTCAAAATTTGCACTCTTAATATTTTCCTTTGTTTTATAATTTAAAACTAAACTTACATGAAATTATACTCTATAAATTTTATTTTATTTTTGGTTGAGAGGGTGAGTGAGTAATTTCTAAATGAGCACAAATCAAAGCTAATACCATTGTAAATTGAAAGAAAATGTAAATAAAAGCATATAAACATTTATTTTATCTACATTTTTTTTTTTTAAATGATAGATTAGTTCCTATCAAAAAAAAGTATAATAAACTACATTAAAGAAACAATATATCATTTGAGGTTACATAAGAATATCTAAAATTATGTTCAACATACCTATTATCATTATAATTTTGATTTGAAACAATAAAAGGAATGTAATATATATTATATAACACTAATACTGCAATTTCCATTATGTAATGAGAAAATATATTTATAATGATATGAAACTAAAATAATAAGAGGTTCAAGTGTCCAACTTCTTCCTCAAATAAAGTTGAAGTGTAAAATATGGAAAATGATGATTGTTAAAGAATGATAATTATTTTAGACTTGTTTTAATTTTTATAAAGAAAAAAAAAAATTATTTATCAAAAAGAAATAAATAGTGTTAATATAAAATAATTAAAATTGCATTTTGTTTGGTTGTTGGTTCTTTTTCTTTCTATATTAATGTGTATTAGGTTAAGTTTACTAGTTACTTGATCAAAAAAGGGGGGATATACCAAAATTATTTGAGGGAAAAGACTAGCTTTTCTTTAGAAATTAAAAAAAACTTTGAAAAAGAGATTTTGTTTATCTTTTTATGTTTTCATTAATCTACAAATGAAAAAAGAAGTTTAGGGATAAGGAAATTAGTTTGACATTTGATTAATTAGATTTTTTATTCGAGTTCAAGAATCGGAATACAGTTTTGTATGTCTATTGGTTTGACATGAAATTATAATCTATATATTTCACAATTATAAAAGAGATTGTCTAGTTATGAAAGTGTCATCTATAGATATACTACAAAATTATTCCATATATTAATATAAAAATCTACAAGACACTAATACAAAAACAAAAAATAAGATTGTAAGTATATAAAAAATAAATAAGATAATAATATTGGACAATGGAATATTTAGAAACATAAAATTGAATAATATTCATTTATGAAGTAGAAGAATTAATTATCTCTATCTAGAAAAAATGATGAGAATTGCATTCAATATAGATTCAAAGTGATTAAACCCATATTTAAGCCTTTCAACTTCAATATGTAATTAATAAATTTTATGCACTTATCCTAGTGTACTTTATGCTATGTAGGTAGGAAAAGGTGAATAATAATAAAAATAATAAATAATTATATGCTTGTGTATAAAGGAAAAGATAATAGAAAGTGGAATTCAAAGAAGGATAGTACAAGGGTGGGGGCCCTAGCTTGGTTGGCTAAATCCTTCTTGCTGCAGTAGGTTGGTCACGAGGTCTAGTCTCCCCCACTCCCGTGGTACCGAAGGGCGTGTCATGCCAGCGCCACTAGTCACGTTAAAAATTTTACCTGCAGTTTATAGGGGGTCATGCTACCCGATTCCTGCAATCTAATGTTTAAAAAAAAGGATAGTACAAAAGATAATGTAAAAAGGAAAGAATATTTTTCTTAATAGAGAAATATAAAAAATAATTAAAAATATTATTCTAAAAGGGAAATGGAAGAAGCATGGATAAAATTAATTAATAAAGGCAAAACATAAATAGTAGTTTCAAAGAGGGTCTCACTAGAAGCTTTTTGACATAGAATCATGTACAAAAGGAAGAAGAGAATTAGGGGATCTTGTGAATGCAATAACTATGGAAGTAATAGGAGGATCCATAGGCTATTCTAAGATAATTATAACATCTCGATAATAATATAATGAATTAGGTGCAATAAATTTAGTAAGAGTCAAAAGTTTGTGAGGAGAGAGAAATGTACTAGGGTTTGTATTTAGCCTAAGGAGGATGAGGATAGGTATGGTTACAAGGGTTTAAGATGTCATGAAAGGAAGCGTGAGGTTAAGGAAAAATAAGTAAATTTGGGTAAGTGCACCAATCTGTGACACAATTTAGGTGCCAAATTGAAAAAAATGTTAAAAAAAAACCTGAAATAAGCCATTTGGTGTGCGCCAAATGGCTTATTTGACATAAAAGCAAAAATTTGGGTTTCAAACCCTCATTTTGTCTTCAATCCACAGCTTGAGGAAGAGGATTCCAGGTCTGCAACTCGCGCTCGCCAAATCTCTTCCATTGTTTGCATCCTTAGCTTGCCATTTTCCACAAGGATGTTGCCAACAAGTCAGAGAGGTCGAAGATTGCAAAGAGGTATGCATTTTTATTCTATTTATTTTGAATTTGATTTAGAATGCAAATTTAAATAGGTTTTTATAATAAAACTTTGTTCTAATTCTCAGGGAATGAATCTCCACCTCGAAACATTGAGAATTCACAATCACCCCCTCATGAAGAGCCTCCTATACAAGAACAACCTGAAACCCCTCCATCAATTCATAGGCATCCTCAAGGAACACAAGAAAATATTCAAAATCAAATTAAAAACAATAAAAGAGACATTCAACAATTAATTGTAAGATTAACCGAGCATGCCGAAACCCACCCTTATAGGAGAGGTATTGAGGAATCATTGAAGTCAATTGTAACTCATGTAGAAGAAATGAGTGAGCAAATGAATTTTTGGTCAAATAAGAGGCATGAGATGAGATAGTTTTATGCTAGTGGTTTGTCATATGCAGATGTCAAAAAACTAAAAATTAGCAAAGACGACTTGTGTGCCCTATTTATAGACCCAAAAACCAATGAACCTTTGTCTCATGCATGCAGGAGGTTCCCCATCCATTGGTGCCACCATGAGTTAATTAAAAAACAAATTTTGGGAGTGGTGGTGGATGGTATTTGACCAACCTCCATGCAATAACCATGAGGTGTCACAATACTTTTTGAGGAAACTCTATTGCGAGTTTGTCCTCAATAAAATGCTTAGACTTTTAGGGTAGAGGTGGGGGCTTCACACACGATAGACCTGCTACATGACGTAATCCACAGTTGGCATTAAGATCCTTGGGCATACCCATGGTGGAGCATGTCATTGTTACTTCCATTGTTAAGGACAATGTAGAGGTGGACATGATGAATTCAATTGACTCACTCACCCAGACCATTTTACAGTGTGTGAGTCCTCTAGTAGAGCCTGGTGTGGAGGAGACTTGCAGGCCCCAAGCTCCACCCCACCATTGTGGCAATTGTGGTGTTGTTTGCACGTACGATTATTAGGGTGCTCATAATGCAGCTACACAGCCTACATCAGTTGCAGAGGTGATGGATTTCACAAATGATATTTTGAATGATACATTCGACATTGGCACTCAGGTAAAATTTAGCAAGTTATTTTAATGTGATTTATTAAGTTATATTTTGAAATTTAAGAATAACTAAATTAGTAGAATTTTGATATGATGAAATTTCAAGGTCACACTGTTCATGAGGCATGCTCTATTCCTATAGACCCTTATACATTCTCGACAATGAGTCCATAGGTATGCAACTAGTATTAAAGATATTATTATTGCATTTGAATAGTTGAATGTTATATTTGAATGTTTGTCTCATAACATGCTTCGGATTTCAAATAGCTTCCTGGTGCACCTTCTTCCTCCACACCTCGGGATTCATATCCTCAAACAACATACACTCAGGTAGCCTTTATTCATTAATGGTGTTGTAAATCTATGTTAGCTAGTTTTCATAATTTTGCGTATATACAAATCTAAAAAAATTATGAGAAACACAAAAATTGCATTCAAGTATTCATTGATCGTGTCACATTATGTTCTCCTAATTCAATTTTTGTTCCTTTATTCCTTCCTAATCCCTTACCATTAACATTTAATATTTCACCCTATTTTCCATGATCCCCTCCTAGCCCATCCCACTAATATCTTCTAGTCCATGCTATGTGTCATTATGTCCTACTCCCATCTTATTGTACCCATTATTATATCACCCTAGATGTTCCATGATCCCCTATGTTCCACCATATGTTCCTTTATATCATCATATGTTATACCATATTTATCCACGTTTCATCCTAGATAACTCTTCTCTATTATTGCTACACACAGGTCAAGTTCACACTTTGTGTACTATATTCAAACCCTAGACACCTCCTAATTCACCCTATGTTGCATTATTCCCTAATAATCACATCCCATTAACCTTAAATTGTCCACCCTATATTTTTTTATCCCATCCTAGCCAATCCCATCAATTTATAATAGTCCATCCTATGTTCCATTAATCCCTTTGGTGCAGGGGCACCACTCTTTTCTATGTTTCTTCATTAAGTGTCTAATAGTGGTGCAGGAGCACCCATGGGTCTAAGGGACCTAGAATCATTTGTTATGTTTTTTTTCTTTGTTTAATGTTGGAATAAGGTCTCATGGACCATTTAATTTCTTTGTAATAGGTCTCCTATGGATTTGGTGGTGTTTTGGTCTTGATGACCAACTTTTTGTACAAACAAGGTTTTTATCCTCCTTTGTAAGTCTAGTGCATTTTGGAAAACTAAGCAAAAAGGATGCCTTGATGTAGCTAGACACCTGAGGGGATTCATCTTGTTCATTTTGAGGATTTTTGGATGCCTTTCACACAATTTGGAGGTATCTTTGTAGGCGGGTTGGTGAAAGTTGGCTAAATTGCCTTAATTAGGCATTAAAGAGTAAAAAATAAAGTCTTTTTGTGTTTCCAATGGCCAACTGATTCAAATTTCAGTTGGGGAATGTTGGAGGTGGTTGGGAGGCTTCATATATGTCTCTCTTGGCTGAGGCAAGGATTTTCTTGAAGTTTGGAAGAATTTTTCAATAAAGAGTTTGCTGATTTCTGTGTTTTCTTGAAGAAATTGTTGATCCCGTACTTGGTACGGTTTGTACGTTTTGTTTCATGCTCCAAGCCTATAATGGTTGGATATTTAATTGAATAATATTTCTTTTGGTGTTGGATTGGTGAGATTCCTTTGATTATCGAGGGAGATATCTTAATTTTACTCTCGGGTGGTCTGAAAACCCTCAAAATCAGGGTTTTGAGTGAATTATGGGTGTTTCTTCCATCCCCACATTGTAGAGTTGCTAAATCCTAGTGGAATGGAATGTATATTCATGTACTATTATTTCCTCAATTTCTTGGAGAATGACAGGCTCATTGGAGGAAGTGTTGTGAGATTATTGGCTTGACATCTCTATGTGGCAAGCCTAATTAACAAGCAAAAAAGTGAGTTTTTCTTGATTTCTGGAAAATCTATTTGGGGGGGGACTTAGTAATTATGGTAACAGGTGTGGAAAATTTGTAGGATTTTTTTTTGGCTTTGGGGTGAAGGGGAGAGCCAAGATAGTCAAGACCTAGGTGTAGGTCTGTGATTTAGGCCTCTTGGAGCAACGGTAGAAAAGGTCATTGTGAGTTATGCCTTGATAGTCAAGAGGAAAGGTTTTGGAAATTGGTAGTGGTCCATGTGAGGTGTTTGAATCCATGGGTTTTATGTCTTGATAGTCCTCCATGTGGTTTTTATTTTGACTATTCTACCGGGTAAGGGCTACAAGCCTTAAGAGGGAGTGAGGTCTAAATCACCATAGTGATAGTTGTTTGTTGAAACCTAAGTGCTAGAGGGTTGTTGAACCTTATTTTGTCCTAATGTGACATGGTCCAAATTATTTCAAGCTTTGTGGGTGGTCTGAGTTGTGAACCCTAAATGTGTGGCGGTTGATCACTTAAAGAATAATGGAGTTTATGACTCCTTGTAAGAGTATTTGAGAGAAGCATTGAATTGGATTGCCTTTGCCATCATAGTTGTGTGTTTACCTTCCTTGACACTCTGCATCAGATAGGAAAGGTGTGTTAGGATGTTTGAGTTGAGTCCTTAAGTTTGGTCCAATGTGACCATTCTATTGTAATTGATCAACTTTGAGGGGCTTTTGTATTCATCTTGTAAGGTTTGCAAATCATGTGGAAGGAATTGCCAAAGTTGACAAGGGGTGTCAAGGTAGATAGGATGATGTTTTCTTGAGTAAGTTATTATTTCTTAGTTGAATAAGGTCTCATTAGACTATTTTTAATAGTTTATGTGTTTAAGAGGGTCTAGGAAAATATAAAGAGTCAAAACTTGAAAGTGCCAAATTTGTGAGTTGCATAAATGCAACAAATTTATAATGCAACGGTCATGAGAGGTTTAAAAAGTAGTTGTAAGGAAGTTGGGAATTGGTTTGATGAGGAGAAGCCTTTAAAAAGGCATGACAACTCATTTTTGTAAGGAAACTCAGGTGCGGAAACAGCTTCCTACACTAATCTCTTAAGGAAAGTATGGTGCAAATTCGTTTTAAACCCTTACAATTTCAGATTCGTTAATCTACTTAACAAAGATATTGCAGCAATATACCATACATACAGAAAATGAAGAATGACACAATGATTTACCCTGGGGAAAACCTTTCGGTAAAAAACCCCAGCACTCCAAAACCTGCACAATGTATTATCTTCAACACAACGGTTACAACACACTTGCAATGCAAGTTCTTTTAGGAGATTTCCAACTCTTGAAGACAAAATGCGGCAGCATGAAAAAACGTTCCAACAATACACTCACATCACAAATCTTCGCAACCCTAAAAAACGCTTATATCATGCGCTTCCCTTTTAGGGCAACTTCCGAAGATAACTGTATTAGGGTTTTACCATTCTCCGAGAAAATAGGAACTCGAAAATTTTTTTCGGGGCGATGCCCCGAACCCCACTATCGTGGAAGAGTGTACAGTACTCAACTTTATCAATTGCCACATGTCTTCACCTGTCATTGAATCTTCCAGACATAGCTCTTACGTGTCATAGGAATCCGTCATAACCGTTTCAGCCATGATCTCCTTACACACAATTCAAGATGCCGACACATTAAGTGTAGTGACACATCAACATGCAAACTAGACATGTACACTCACACTTAACTACATTATTTGCAAGAAATACATTTTACAAAACAAATAATAAGAATAGGAATTATCCAAGGTTGAGACACCTTATTCCTAACAATTTTGTAATGTTGGCTTGAAGTTTAAAGCATTGGAAATAAGAATATCTCTATTTTTCATCAAATTTATGAGTTTTCTTGTCATTTGCAGGACAGTACGAGCCTGTACAGATTGATTGTTCCATGTAAATCATTTTAATTTGTGGTGGAAGGTGTTAAAAGTATTTTGGAACAAGTTTGAGGGAGATGCATTATGATTTGTGGTAAATATCCTTGTTTTCTTGTGATAGGCCGAAGACACACTATTTGAGGGTTTTGTAACCAAAATCATGATTTAAGGTCCCTTACACTGACTATACCTACTATAACTAGTGTAATGGGCCCTTAGGATTATGAGTAGGTTTTATTTTGCATGATTAGAGTTGTGGAGAAGGAACTAAGGAGATAAACCTGTTGTCTTGATGAGTTTTGTGAAGAAAAACACATGAAGATGGAGCCTTGGGTCTAAGGTTTGTGGAAATCAATAAGAGTGTGGAGTTTTTTCCAACTTTTGAGCATATTGGGGTCAGAATATATATGTCTAAGTTGGTGGCATGGTCTGGGAGGTTGTGCAAGTGGGACTTTGAATAAACCCTCTTGACTTGGCATGAAATTGAGGGTTTTGGAGTTTGCTATGTTGGAGGTGTCAACCCTGGGTGTTGATTATGGTTTTGGAGGGTTGAGGGCATAGGAAATGCTGCCCCAAGGTTTTTGTTGGTTTTTTTTTATTACAACCCAAGTGGACTTCCCGAGAGCTTCTATGAACTTTCCATGCTCAATGATAAAAAATTAGGAATCGATTGGCCAACTCGACGAGAAGAAGCGATAATGCTAATTCTCCTACACTTCGGGCTTTGTAAGACCCAGGGAGGTGCTCCCTAAAATGTGCTTCTCATATACAACTTAAACAATATCAAATGCACATTTCTGAACAACAAATAGATTCTCCATTGACACTAAAAGGATGAAATCCTTCAAGAAATTGGCAATTCCTTCAAAGACTCAAGTCCTATTAGCAGAGAATCATAAATACAAATAAAATAGGCTGATAAGAAATATTTTAATAAATGTTACAAAATCAAAACCAAAGACATGAGAAACATAACCATAATTCAAATACCAGTGCCATATCCTAAAGCACAAAGTCAAATAAGAAAGAGCTAAACTACAGTGCAAATTTAATCTTAAACAATTAAGATATGTATGAATTGCATTACAATCCACGTATCTGCACTGAAATCTATTAATACTTATGAATCTAGTTGCTAACTTGCTTGAACTTACACATTAATTGAAGCATTTAACTAATCCTTTGAACTAGAGCCACCATTAAAGCATAATTCATAATAAAGAACAATGAAGATCAATGAAAACAATCTTTGACTAATATTTCATTAATAATTCATGCAAGATATCACAACGGGAGAGAAAATAGACTCAAGAGATCTTCATATTCAATATAAACATGCCTAAGAACCCCATAATTGACCAAGTTCCTTTATCTAACTCTAAACCTTAAGACAGGGACTCACATTCATACTCTCTATATTACAAAATTCTCCTTTCTCAAATCTTGGATTCAACAGAAGACCCTGTACCACGGCCTAGAATTCCCTTTTATAAAACAAGGGAGAAAAACAAGCTTTAGGCCAGAGGGTACACATGTCCATTTGTAATTGGACCACAAATTCTTGATAGAATTATATTTGCATCCTGCAATTGGAGGGAAAAGGCATAAGACAAAAATAATCATCAATTGTTGTGGAGGAAGAAAGATCGCCTTCCAAAAGGCAACTCATTCATACCAAAGGCATATTTAACCATTATAGCACTTTATTCCACCTCAGCAACTTGTACCTGAAGTCGGAAGAAGCATGTGTATTTTCAAATGTAACTTTTGAGGCCAGACCTTTATTATACATGACCAAGTCACACTTCTCAACCTTAGTGCTCATATTTCAAACTCATCAGTGAACACCTTTTCCAACAATTCAAATTCTTCCTCAAACGGCCACATAAAATCAATAACCTGATTAATTTTATCTCTATATGGTGCATACTTTACCATTACTGAAGTGGCCTCCTTATCAAAATGTTCTAAGAAACTAATAACAAATGATAGTTTCTCAAGTGTATTATCTAACATACCAATATCAGCATTCCTGCATATTTCATGTGTTTGAGCTATCATTATATTAGTCATTTGATCCTTCAAAACTTTCAATGGTTTCACCTCATCATGACTATGCAGAATTTGTGGTAATGGAGTTAAGTCCATTCCATCATAATTGAGCTTCAACTCTTTGATCCTTAATTCCATAGGGGAAACATACCCCTGAAACGTTTGCTCCACAATCCCTTTGGAAAACTGATAAATTGACATAACCATAGGATACTTATCCCCATGTTGCTTTGCTCCCACTGCCATGCATGTTAGTTTCTCAATTCTGGAGCTCCATCTATTTAGCAATGGGTTGGCCAACTCTTTATCTCTCAGGAACATCTTGAGTGCTTGCAACATCAGAGCATAACTAGCATGAACACTATTTAATTTTCCCCGGACTCTCTTGTTCAAGTGTCTCAACATAGTATTCACAATCATCAAATTGCTTTTCCTTGTTGATTTTTGGATTTGTTGCACCATCTCTTTATACTCCTCAACCTGAAAAATTAATTTTTCCCTAGAGAGTCCTCCTCTTGAGATATTATCCCTTTCAATTGTGATACGAACCTATCCCATATTGTATGGAACAATAGCTAAGGATTGTCCTTGTGAAGAGGGTTGAGGTTGCTCCACTAGTGGGTAAGAAATAGTGTGACTAGAGCTAGCCTACCCTTGAGACTTCAATGTCTCCATTTTTTGATTTAGTAATGCCAACTCAGTTTCTAACTCTGCCACCTTTTGTTGACTCCTATTATATTCAATAATAAGGTCATTATACTGGCCCCTCAAATTATCCCGATCCTTAGTCAAATCCTCAATAGTTGCCCTAGTGAACTTGGCAACATTCACTACCATATCTGCAGCCTCCAATGCTGGAGTATCAACAACTCTTCTTAAAACTAGGTGACCACTAAAATCAGATGGTTCTACAACTACTGGCTTCTTAGACCTAGTAGATAAAGACCAAATTTCCAAGAAATCCCACTCCTCACTAAAGGTCGGCCCTTTAGGTGCCAATGCAGCTTCTTCCTCGGTTGCAAGAAGTGGCCTATTGGCCCTTCTTATTGTATTGAATACCATAACATCAACAATATCCCACTCAAGAAGTAACAGTACTCCACTGTTCTATACCAATGTTCGACCTTGCTCTAATTTTATATCTTTGGAACTCTCCTTCATATTTAACTTGACATTGGACTGAACTGCTTGTTCTGGGAGCTCAAGGTGAAAACTTCTTTTTTGAGCTACCTTCTCAACATATAGTGAAACATGTGCCCTCCATACAAAATCCTTAAAATATTTTTTCTTAACAAAATAATCATCCATCATGAATTCTCTGCAAGCCTCCATCCTTAGGTCATCACTTTTGGTTATCCCTCTTATTTCATCTTTTCCTAGCCTTAAAGCAACCACTCCAAAACTTGATGGAATGTCTTGTGAAAAATATGGAATTCCCTGATGCATATCATCAGGAGTGACCATGATCTCTTCATCATCATCATCAGGATACTCAGCCATCCTTATTTTTTCAATTTTATGTCTCTTTGGTGATGATGGATATGTTTGACTAGAAGGCCTCAGAGGGGAATCCAGATCAACAATATTAGGCAATGACTACCCTGAAGATGATGGTACTACATTCTTAGCAACTTCCTCGACCATACTTCCCCTCTTTCTGGAATATATCATAATATTTTTTGGGGGTTGATAAGTAGGTCTTTCCTCCAAACTTACCTTAGGGTATTCATCAATAGTTTTTTACTTTTTCTTATCTTCCACAACCTGCTCATCCTTCAAAACCCCCACTAAACTTTTAAAATTATCAATAGCATGCATAGCCCTTTTCAACTCACCACTAATATTCGGTATGGGTTTAAAAGCAAGTATATTTTCTTTCTTCTTCCTCACCATGTTGGTAAAAGAAATATATTTTTCTTTTCTTTCTTCTTGTATCTCCAAATCAAATATGTTCCTGATAATATCCTTAGGAAAATAGAAATTGTGGATGAAAATCTTAGTCCGATGATTAGCCTTCATTTGAGAAATGAAACCCTCAGGGTCATAATTCCTAGGGAATACGTTCTTTAATCCATAAAGTCTAAGCAATGTATACAAATACTTCCATCCTCCCTTTGCCATGAAAAATTCAACAAATTCCATATACTCAAGAAAGAAAGATCCCTTCTTTTGTTCTACTGGAAAATGTGCATCCTGAGCACACTCCAACTGTCTCATGATTTCTACAAACCCAATTTTCAGAGGCATGTCCTTAGGTAAAACATATGGGTTGATATTAGTGCCATATACCCTAAAAATTGTTGTATTATGATAAGGGATAATATCTCCTCAATTATGTGTCAAATTTAACTCAGGTCTCCTTTCCATTGGCCTCAAGAAGTCATGAATCTCCTTAGGAATCTTGGGTGGATTATAAACTAGAGCTCTTCTATATTTTGACCCAAAAAAATTATGGAATGTCACATAATAAAATTTATTATCATGCCTATCAAGGACCCTGGTCTAATATTGGATAGGTATGTCAACATCATCTTCTCTCTTCTTCAATTCCATATCCTGCCCAAAAATTGTCTAGCCCCTATACAAAAACATTTGCATCAACAGGGAATTCCATCTGAAACCAACCAAAGTTCTTCCTTCCTTAAGGGCCACCAGACACCCATGCATTTTGTCTGCCAAATAAGTGGCAAAATCATATACGACATTAAAACCTGGATGTTGGAGATTTATGGACATGTACTTGATTTCAGTAGGCAGAGTAGTCTTCAAGCTAATTCCAAGAACCTGACACAAGGAACAAACTATCTTCCTAAAATAATTACAAAAGTAATTTACAGGAAAAGGCTCTGGCTTATTTTTACCAATCACTATCTTCTTCTTATTCTTTCCTTATCCAGTGGTTTCCAAATGAGGTATCAGAAAATATGTTCTAAACAAACCCTTAGTATTTATGTATTCTTCTATGAAAACCTTAAGATCAATAGTAACCATATCCTGACTCCATTCATGCAAACCAAAGAACTTTGAAATTTCCTCCCTCATTATTTTCACCATTTCTATACCAGAATATGTCTTAATGACTCTGGTTATAGGGTCATATCTTGCAACAACATCTTTTAATAAATGTACATCCCGATAGACATTTGGGACCACCAGCTTACCAAGATCCAACCTCCAAGGGTTACACAGAGGAGCACAAAAATTCATGTTCCCAAACCAATTTGAGAACAACTGCCATCTAGCATATGGTAGCTCAGCATCCCAAATTGCACATTGTTTATCAGTCAACCCTTCCAGGAGTAAGGGCCCATAAAACAAAGCCTTTCCCTCAAGCTTTTTGTTGGTAGAGGGTTTTAACAAGTCTATAACATCCTAGGAAAAGGACCTAGTAGAGGTTTTAGAGCTAGAGCTTTGGGCCTTGGGTGCCATTTACATAAGATAGAATATAGTTCAAGCTAGGGTTTTGAAATATTAGACAATTATAGCCTAGACCCTATAGCCTCAAAAAAAGTACTTCACAATTCAAGAAGCTTCAACAATTATCAGGACAAGCTTTAATTTTTTTTTAAAGCAAATTAACCCATACAATCCTTTAGGAACAAAACAAAACGCAGTCGATATTTGTTCTCAAACAACCATAAGACCTTTTGAAAACATAGGATATGGTATATATGTTACTTACAATTTTTCCTGTAGAATATGTCAATGGTAGTGATGCTGAATTTTCACAAAAATGGCTCGCCTTGCTTGGTACAAGGAAATTCTTCTTTGGTGTGGAAATGTGCACAAAAATAGCAATTCAATGGTATTTTAGCATTTAATTATGGGAGCACAGTTTGAACTCAACCATTAATATTCACTCACGTGAAATAAAATGGCTATAGTACAACACCAACTTATTTTAAATACTAGTTGTTGATCTGAATCTTTGTAAGTGAGAAAGAACTACTCAAATCGAGTCAATACGGTTTGAAACTACCACATTTGCTCACCAAACCTCAGGTGAATAGAAATCCACCTACAGGACACCACCTCAGCACAAATGGGTCCCACCTCGATCATCTCTCATATGGCATCAACGTCCACGCGTCAAAAATTTGCACACTTCGTAGCATTATTAAAACTTATGTTTTAATTGCATGAGGTCAGCAAGGAATGGCCACAATGTGTTGTTAAAAGATAGCCATTAGCATCAATGTCCTTCATCGGTCAACAAACAAGGACTGGGCCCCACGATCATAGGTGATAGATGGCATCATCTCGCATACCTCACAACATTATTGTGACGTCATTGAAAACCTTGCAAGGCTAGTGGGGAATGGTTAGGATGTGAATCATTCCATCCAATGGTTATAAAACATGCACATGCAAAAAAAATTATTCATAAAAAGGGGACTGACTAGGCAAATAGGGAAATGACCCTCAAGGCAGATCATTTTAGACATTGGTCTAAAATTTAATCGTTTATCAACCTGACACTAAGGGAAGAATTAAAATACAATCCGAGCGAAATAAGACCAAAAGGGTAGGTAAAGAGGGGTCGATAATGCAATGACTAAAAGGGTTCAAACCACAACTTGTGCAATCGACAACCTACAATAATAAGTCAATGCATGAATAGAAAAGCCAAGACTAAATTTTATGGCAAAAACCCAAAACCCCAAGACAAACCAATAGAGCCAAGCACCAAGGACATAGTAAATAAGTAGACTCATGGGGAAAATTTAAAAGCTCCACCAATTTCAAGGGTCTGTGTTAAGTTTAAAGGTATGTTGCTTTGTAAATCTGGCCTAATTCATGGCCTAGAACAACGTTGAGGGTCTAATTTCAAGGGATTGGTGCAAAATACTTGTATATGGTTAAGAGATATGTTGTATAACTCTGAAATGGGTATTTGAATCCACCTTTTTATTGTCAAGTGTTTTGGAAATCATGGGAGTTAAAGGCCAAAAATTGAGTTTGCACTACTGCTAGGTTACATGGGTGAAAGTGAGAAGTTAGACTCTCGATTGTTGTCAAGCTTTGAGGATTGTTTGGATAACTCTAATATGCCATTTTAATCTTGTTATATTCCTCTTGAATGCAAGTTGTCACTTTGAATGAGTTTGAGCCCCCTCTCTACATCACCCTTCTATTCCCATCCCATTACCCTCTCTTATTTCACCTTATGTTCCATTATCCCCTCGTGGTCTTTATGTCAACATGATACCTGAGATATTGTTTCATTTGTAGATGTTGACAAGAGAAAACCCTAGTGATGTTGTTGGCATGATGAACCATGGAATTTCTATAGAAATAGCCAGTTCTAATCCATTGAGAGAGGTATGCAATAGATTTGTCGATTTGACATTATAATTGCTCTTTTATGGTCTATTATAGAAAAATTTCACAATATTTTTTATGTATTTTAATTTCTATCTTCATGGTTGCTATAGGTGGTTGTCACTTCAGATCATGGACATGGTGATGTTGTAAATGTGCATGATGACTATATGTATGCGGTAAGTGATTATATATTTTGTTATATGCCATTCTACAATTCAATTTCTATGTTTTAACATCTTTATTTTTTATTGTATCAGTTGAAGGTCTAGAGTGAAGAGAGGAGGACTAGCAAGCGTGTTCGAAAGACAAGAGAAGCAATAGTCATTCCATCTTGCTGAATTTCAAAGGTAGCATGGGATCTATTTCCTTCCCCTAGAGGGAAATGACTATGTATTAGTGTTGTTTGTTGTATGCCTATGTGGTATTTTTGAACATATATTTTGTACTATCAATATATACATGAAATTTTATGTCCATATGGCTCCTTTGTACTAAGCTTGTATGGTTTTTTTTGGATATATTGTATATAATTTTATCAATATATATCATTGTATAGCTTTTCAACTTTTTGACTCTTATTTTGCTACTGCCATTCTTGAATGATGTTATCATGTGTATCGTGTAAGTTGTATGATTGAATGTTGTAAGCATGGATTTTTTTTACATCTAATGCTTAATTAATTACTGTCAAATGATCAATAAGCCCCATCTAAAGCGTATTGTGTAAATGAGCTCCATTCGTGGTGGTTTGTATCCTTTGGAATGATTCAATTACTTTTGCCTCACTTATTCACATGTATTCTTCACTTATTCACATGTATAATTCACCTATATTGTGTGTATTCACGTGTATGCTTCATGCTTCCAATGCATAGCAGAAAAAATCTTTTGGGGGAAAATTTGACAAACCAAAAGTATAATAGTTTGTGAAAAAACCAAGAAAAATTGTACAACAAGAGATAAAAAAAATTTTAAAAAAAATGGAAAGGTATTTCCATAGCATATAGAGATATAGAAAGAAAATAAAATAAATATTTTAACTAATGAATTGTAAAAAATGGATTTTTGTAGTTTATATTCATATCGTTGATTACAGTGCATTGCACATCTTTCAAAGTCAAAGCATTACTTCACTTTGCAGAACTAATAAGTAGATGTTGATAGATGACAAAATTTCAATTACAATATAGTTTGTACAAAGTCAACCTAAGAAGTTATGCAATTTCTTCACATTGCATAACTAGTAACTAGGAGCAGTTGCCAATTGCATTTTCTTATCATGGCATTCCATGAGACCAAATTTCTTTGAGGTATTTTTTCAAATAGTTCCCTGCCTTGTCTATGTTACCACGATTTTCATACATGTCTACCAAAGCATCTTGTCAAATAGTTCGTTGCCTTGTTGTTATGGCTAAAATCCTAAAACAAGTGATTTCGAACAAGCTATGGATGCTTTAAGAAAATATATCAAAAGCATAATAGTAAGCAATAGCATAGACAAGGAAGTGAACTGTCTAAAAAAATGCATCAAATAAATGTGGTGATGGAATGCCATGACAAGCCATAGACAAGGCAGTGAACTAGTTCAAAAGATGCCTCAAATAAATGTGGTCTCATGGTGACAGAATGCCATGACAATCAAATTCATGGCATTCCATCACCATGAGACCTCATTTTTTTGAGGCATTTTTTCAAAGAGTTCACTTCCTTTTCTATGCTACCTCATTTTTCATACATGTTTATCAAAGCATTATATCAAACAGTTAATTGCCTTGCTGCTATGGATAAAACCCTAAAACATTGATGCAGTAGGGGAGGTCCTGCAATGTCACTAAACACAATTCCAATCATTAATCACAATCCTCAAGTCATAAATCCTCACAGCTATGGATTGTCATGACATTCCATCACCATGAGACCATGTTTCTTTGAGGCAATTTTTTCAAACAATTCACTGCCTTGTCTATGATACCACATTTTTCATACATGTTTACCAAAGCATTTTATCAAATAGTTCACTGCCTTGCTGCTATGGCTAAAAGCCTAAAATGGGTGGGTTTATTGAGAATCCTATTCCAAAAACTCATAATACCTTGCCAATACATCAAACATTGTTAAAAAAACCTAAACATGCTTAAAAGTCCCTCACAAACTATTGCCCCAAAGGATTTCAACCATTTTCACTCTTAAACCACTAAATTTCACCAAAACTCATTAAATTGCCAACTAGGGCATCACACCAAACCACTCAAATCGCCTCCCCTACTCCAGAAACCATGCACATATGTTCCCTACCCAAAATTATGCCATTCCACTAAGTTACAGTAGGATACAATGGGTGGAATAGCTATAGTCATTTTTACACACTCAACTACTTGCATTTGACAACTTTTTCCCCAAGCAAGAAATTGCCACCATGAGAAAAGGCCTCCAAGATAGAAAAAAATAAGAGAGTTTATTGTAGAGGGGCCCAACATGATCCCATAGGCTCATATGAGAAGTTTCTAAGCATCGCGGTGTCCAAATACGAGCATGTTGAAGTTTCCAGCCATTTTGCACTTTGGACCCTTAAGGGATCGATTTGGTTGAACGTAGCTCAGAGTGATTTCACATGTTTGGCTGCAAAAGAGGATCATGCCTAGCATAAAATTACCCACTCAAATGCATTGTAAAAATTCATTTGGTCACATGAGCTACAAAACGAAAGTTGCACCACTTTGCAACTTTCAACTACTTGAATTTGACAACTTTTTCCCCAAGTGAAAATTCACCACCATAGGAAAATTCCTCTGAGATAGTGAAAACCAAGAGAGGTTATTGTAGAGGGTCCCAACATGATCTTGTAGGATTAGACGAGAAGTTTCTAAGCATCACGGTGTCTGATTAATAACATGTTGAAGTTCACAACCATTTTGCACTTTGGACCCTTAAGGGATTGATCTGGTTGAACGTAGCTCGGAGTGATTCCGCGTGTTTGGGTGCAAAAGAGGAATATTCCTAGCTTAAAAATACCTATTTATATGCATTGGAACAATTTGTTTGGTCACATGAGCTACAGAACGAAAGTTGCACCACTTTGCAACTTTCAACTACTTGCATTTGACAACTTTTTCTCAAAGTGAGAATTTTCCACCATGGGAAAAGGCCTCTGAGATAGCAAAAAATAAGAGAGGTTATTGTAGAGGGGCCCAACATGATATCATAGGATTAGACAAGAAGTTTCTAAGCATCACGGTATTTGAGTAATAGCATGCTAAAGTTTGCAACCATTTTGCACTTTGGACCCTTAAGGGATCGATCTGGTTGAATGTAGCTCAAAGAAATTTTGTGTGTTTGGGTGTGAAAGAGGACTATGCCTGGCATAAACATACCTATTCAGATGTGTTGGAATATTTTGTTTGGTCACACGAGCTGCAGAACGAAAGTTGCACCACTTTGCAACTTTTAACTACTTAATTTGACAACTTTTTCCCCAAGTGAAAATTTTCCACCACAGGAAAATGCCTCTGAGATAGCGAAAACCGAGAGAGGTTATTGTATATGGACCCAACAAAATCTTGTAGGATCAGCCAATAATTTTCTAAGCATCACGGTGTTCGAGTAATAGCATGTTGAAGTTTGTAGGCATTTTGCACTTTAAACCTTGAGGGATCGATCCAATTGAACATAGTTCGGAGCGATTCCACGTGTTTGGGTGCAAAATAAGACCATACCTAGCGTAGAAATATTTATTCAGATGCATTGGAATAGTTCATTTGGTCACATGAGATGTAGAACGAAAGTTGCACCACTTTGCAACTTTTAACTACTTGCATTTGATAACTTTTTCCCCAAGTGAAAATTCGCCACCACAAGAAAATGCCTTTGAGATAGAAAATATGAGAGAGGTTATTGTAGATGGTCCCAATATGATCTCATAGGATCAAATGAGAAGTTTCTAAGCATCACAGTGTCTGAGTAATAGCATGATGAAGTTCACAGCCATTTTGCACTTTGGACCCTTAAGGGATTGATCTGGTTGAACGTAGCTCATAGTGATTCTGCATGTTTGGGTGTGAAAGAGGACCATTCCTAGTGTAAAAACACCTATTCAAATGTATTGGAAGGGTTTTTGGTCACACGAGCTGCAAAACGAAAGTTGCACCACTTTGCAACTTTCAACTACTTGCATTTGACAACTTTTCCCCAAGTGAAAATTTGCGACCACAGAAAAATGCCTCTGAGATAGAAAAAACCGAGAGAGGTTATTGTACAGGGGCCCAACATGATCCCATAGGCTTAGATGAGAAGTTTTTAAGTGTCACAGTATCTGAATAATAGCATTCTAAAGTTCACAACCATTTTGCACTTTGGACCCTTAAGGGATCGATTCGGTTAAACGTAGCTCGGAGCGATTTCGTGTGTTTGGGTGTTAAAGAGGATCGTTTCTAGCGTAAACATACCCACCTTGATGCGTTAGAACAATCAGTTTGGTCACATGAGCTGCAGAACAAAAGTTGCACCACTTTGCAACTTTCAACTACTTGCATTTGACAACTTTTTCCCCAAGTGAAAATTTTCCACCATAGAAAAATGCCTCTGAGATAGAAAAAACCAAGAGAGGTTATTGTAGAGGGGCCCAACATGATCTCATAGGTTCAGACAAAGATTTCATAATCACCATGGTTTACAAGTAATACCCTATCAAAGATTGTTTCCCTTTTGCACTTTGGACCCTTAAGGGATCGAGTCGGTTGAACGTATCTCAGAGCGATTGTGCTCTCTTTTCAATGAAATTAGGTGGGTAGAAGACTTAACTCCATTTTAGTTTTAGTTTGGTTGGATTTCAAGTGATTTTGTGCATTTTAGAGGCCAATTACTGAGGGTCGATCTGTATACACTGTTTTAAGGGTTTTGAGTGCATTAATATGTCATATTAAGCCTTCCACCCACTTTCTGCATCAGCACCTTGATGGAAAAGCTTAGTTAGGGTTATAAAACATGTGTGCAAAGTTTTGTGTGCAAGGGAGGTGAATAGAGGGTTTTTAGGTGATGTCGTAGATGTCAAATGGTGCATTTTTTAGTGGAAAATGGTGGTTTAGTGCTAGGGCTTGAAGAAATCTTTGGGGGCAGTGATATCTCTTGAACTTTTAAGCTTGTGTAGACCTTTTTGAAGGTGTTTCAGGCTTTGGTTGGTTGTGGGAAGGTTTGGACTATGGTTTTTCAATAAACCCTTTCCTACACCTCACCTTCAATATTTGATTATCTAATGGTCAATAGGTTGGTCAATAGGTTGTTGTGGGTATTTTTGAGCATGCTTTGCCTTGAATAAGGTCAATTAAGACCATTAGGTATGTTTTAGGATGATTTTTGGGTATGTTGATAAAAAATGTGAAAATTTCAATCTTGCACTAGAAGTTGTCTTTGTAGCCTTTGAAGGAAAATTTGTGTATTTGTATATGAGTGTGCAAGAATGGAGTTTTTTTGATGTAATAAGGCTATTTCCAAGCCATTTGTGTTGGTTTAGAGGTCATTATTTATATTCATTAGGTTGGAGGAGTCTAAATTTGCAAATTTGTAAGTTGCTTAAAGCAACAAATTTGGAATGCAACGGTTACTTGTTTTAAAAGTTGGTATTTAGTTAGCTGAGCAACCTATTAGACCTACCTTGTAGTGTTACCTTTTGGGTTGTTGTGAATTTACCTTTGGTCATCAAGAAGGGAGGCTTTGAGACTTTGTAGGGGCATCCATTTGTTGTCCAAATTCAGTGGTTTGGGCTTGGTACAGGCTTGTATGTGGTTTTTGTCTTGACTGTCCAACTAGGTAGTGCTACAAGGGTTAAGGGTAAAAGAAACCTAAAGGCTAGAGCAATGATAAAATGGAATTCCTTAGGTGCAATTTATGGTGTTATGTCCTAGAATGGTCAAGAGAAACATGTTTTGGGGTAACAAATCTGGTCTAAACCTCTATCTTAGTCTGATTGGCTAAAATCCCATGTCAAGTGGTAAGGTTACCCTATTGTGAGTTTGGTGAATTGATGTCCAAGTGGGTGTATTTGAGAGAAGTTGTGTCATCTCTCCTATTTATTTGATCCACTCTGCATCATGGGGAGTTCCTAGATACCTTGGTTCTTGTTTGGAACAGCCTCATTAGGTCCCCTTGTGGCATTGTAGATTGGTCCATAGTAGTTGTTTTTTTGAATGTCATACCCTGAGGTCTTGGGGCTTTGAAGAGACCTACATAAGGGGTCTAAAACCTATGTCAATATATTGTACTTGAGAAGAAACAAAAGGAGTTGTTTCCTAGTTTTGTTTCTCCATTCCACCTCAGTTGGCCAAGTTATTTGCATTCCAAAATGGCTCAAAAATTGTACATTCCCTACTCCCTACGAAACACATGGGTAGTAGCCTCTCTGTGGTTGTGTAGTATCATAGGAATTTGGTCCACCAAAAACTTTCAAAAGCCTCTCAATCTTAGACATAGACTCACATAAAAATCATTAAAAGTGAAATAACTAAATAATGTCAGTCATACAACTGACAAGACCTACTATCACCTTCATGCATGCTAGATAAGGAGGTCGATTGAAGGTCCTACAATGGTGATGTGACCCTTTGCTACTTTATCATCTCTCGATGATCCTACGTATAAATTTAAAATATATCACTAAGAGGCTTAACATAAAAATGTAGCATATAAGAATCAGATAAATCTACGAGATGGAAAACAAAGAGAAGATTGACAACCAAAAAATGCACCAACAACTGATGTTTCTCATACCACTGAGCACTTGCACCACCAACCAATGTTGTTCTTTTCTTATATACTTTGAAAAACTTTAGTATTACCTATAGTCACAATCAGAAAAAGATCAATGACAGTCGTAAATGCATATGACATCAAACACTAATGGTGAAAAATTCTGATTGCAAGGTGTTGATCCAAAAGAGTGATCAATAACATGACTTTACAAATTCAATGTGCATACTTACAAATCAATCGAGGGAATGATCCAGGTATGCTCTACTCTTTATTGTGTCAAGTATTGCCTCATGGTCAGACTCACACACTTTCCACAAGTTCTTGTTCATAGGTCTACCCTTATATTTGATCAAATGAACATTGGTGGTGAAAACAAAGTTTGAGTAGTGAATAATTTTCTGATGCGCGTCGAACTCCTCAAACAACCAAACTGCAAAATTCTTAACTAGATACCTTCGAAGCCATGTTCTAGTAATAACCACCAAACCTGTAGGATATTATATGTTTTCTCCATCTATAATTGGGGACTCCAATTTCTTTTTGGCCTCGATACAATGGCACATGTAATAATCTATACCCTCTTCATTGTCTTCATTTGCAATCACCGCATAAACATGCCCTGCATTGATATGTTCATCTTGTTAGATATATTTACTGAGCAACATAATAAAAAAATTAAGATATATTACTTGGTTCTAGTAGGTCCGATACATGATCAAAGTCAATGGATGATTGCATCTTCGTGATTTGTAGAGCCATGGGGAGCCTATAAGTGTCAAGTGGGGTTAGAATTCTTACAGACCATTCATCAACCCACTCTGTTGATTCACAATCATTCCATGATTCAAGTGTATATGCATAAAAAAATCATGCCATATTCCTTGTATGGATAGTCCATGTACCTGCATTGGAGCTTCTAAAAGAGTGTAGCTCGTTCGATCCTATTAGTGTACAAAAATCCTCATATTTTGCAATGTTAGTATCATCTACTAAATGAAAAAATCTATGAACTAAATAATTACCTTCACTACCTAGACCCATTGCACCATTGGAAAATTGATCTTGCATCTGTCAACTTTACATCGTTTGTGTACTTTAACTATTCTTGTGCTAGGGATCTTTTGATACACGCACTTGCTCCATCATGCCCCCCCTTTCCATGCTCGGCCTCTAAAAAGTTCCACATATGTTGAACACCACTAGTCCTATGCATCTTGCTCAACCAGTAAAAAATTATGGCGTTCTTGAATTGCAATGTAAAATTATCTAACCATATGATATGCTGACTAAATGATATGCCCATGCTAGCCAGATCAACATAGAACATATGAACGCAACCTTGCACAAACTCTGTAGAATGTGTACGATCATCACTGATGTAAAAGTGATACTCCCTTAATGCTTTCTTCCTTTGTACTATCATTTACATGAATGAATGCTATGTGCACAAATATAGCAACTTGCATGGAGTCATAGTACTGTGATTGCACCTTGTTCTATGTCTGTAGTGTGTAGTTCTCAGCAAAGTCGACAACTGAAACAATATGACGAAGTGGAAATGTGTCCTTGCATAACTTGAACTCTGAGTCCAACCATTGTACTTTGTGTGTATGCCTTGCATATTCATAGACCACCTGATCATAGAAAATTACCATAAACTAATACACTGGAATCTTATCACTGACCAATTCACACTTCTTTGCTTCTTTCCCATCTTTTAGACTATATGTCATTGTCTTATATTTGCCAAATTCCACAATTTTGTCTCCAATTGTGTGTGTACTAGCCATGTGTTGGAAAATTGGAAAATGTTGCATGCCACCACAATGATCACATGTGCCATCCAAACATGATTTTTTGTAAAAAAATTGACCATCCTCTCTTTCACATAAAATGGAAGACAAAAATTTCCTTGATGATTTAGGTGGAGGCATTATGTTACATTCTTGCAAAACATTGTTAGTATGCATATCTACACATATACGTCGACAAACATCATAATGGTTAGAAAACTCAATATGAACCTTACAACAACAAGTAGTGTGTGTGTGTGATTTATTTTGACATAAAAATGCTTTAGCATTTCAAAATACCTTTGACATATTTTAATTTCAAGAAACTTCTATACAAAATCAACAAAAAATTGGGTTTGAGTGGTATCCAAATAATGCATTGGATGTGGCTCACAGTTTTTACTACCAATTCTCCTTCTTAAAAAATATCTTTGATTAGGAGAGGTCTTTGTGTTATCCTTCCAATAATTCACAATTAAAGATCTCAAGCCTTGAACAATTCTTGTGTCTTTTTGTGACACTCTACCTGAGAATTCCCATAACTCATTGCTATTTGGATCCTCCACTCTTTCATGCCTTCCTTTGGCCCTCATTAGAGATGATCTACTAATTTTCAAAGACTAACTTGCCTTTGTAAGGTTCACCTTTTTCCTTGTTTGACTGCTTAACAATGTTGTTTTCATCACACGTTGTGTGGCACAACTATCCTTTGTGTGTGAGGTGGAACCCACACTCTTGTATGCACTCATCAAGTTCTTTACAATAGAATTTTCACTTGAGTCATTAAAAACTCTTAGCCCAAGAGCCTTCATGGTGGGCCTAAATTTGAGTTGACTCATCATTTAAAAAAATAGTTGACATCTTCCACCCTCACTTAGCTTCACAAAAAACAAACTCCATATCCTCTATGCATATCTTTGACATGTAAATTTTGGAATCTTATTAGGCATCCATTTCAAAAAATTAGAATCAATATCAATAAAAAATGTAGGTTTTCTATGCAAAACTCTAGGAGGAGTTCTCAAATGTAAATTTGTGTCAATATTGGGAAGGTCATCAAAATCGGGGATAGATCACGTACCTTCAATTGGAGGTGCAATTGATGACATACCTTGAGATTGACATGTAAACGATGTTGTACCTCCAACTTGAGATGTTTGTGGAGTGTCTTCAAATAGAGATGTGTTTGTTGATGTACTTTCAAAACACAATATTGTTGATGGTGTGTCTTCAAGTGGAGATGTGATTTCTGATGTACTTGGAAAACCACATGTTGTTGCCGATGTGTCTTCAACTAGATATGTGCATTGAGATTCACTTATGGTTGATGATGTGCCCCCAACTTCAATATCCATTCCTATCCTTCCAAGAAATTTCCTCATTCATTCCCTTTGTTTTTCCAATTTGACATCTCTCTTAGATTACACGAGAATTTTCAGTTGTATGGGTTGCAATTCCTTTGCTTCATGAGCTACATTTTTTGATTTTCTTCTCCTTGCATTTTAAATGCACATTCTTCTGGTGTTAGAAGCTTCAATCATTTCCTTGGCATGACCTTGAATGTTGCATGTTCACAAACACACATAGAACAAAATTAAGTAATGCATTTTACGAAAATATTGATATCGTTGATTACATTGCATTAAATATGAAACACACCAAAGCATTTTATGAAAGAAGGCAACGAGCTGTTTGGAATCATCAAACATGTCTATGTTACACAATATTTTTCATACATGATGGAGTTATATGTCTGTAGGGTTAGATATTAGAGTAGAGATTTTGAGTGTGTTTGAAGAGTTGGCAAAGTAGCTAGAGGCTGATGCAATACATGTAGGGATCCATAATGAACTTGTTCAAAAATTTAGAGGAAGCCTCTTAATAGACTTACACACAACTTGATCACTTAACTTACCAAGAAACACCATTTTTGATGCAGAGGGGTGGAAACCATTCAATACACCAAATCAATGAGAATCAATTAGATTCCAAAGCAAAATCAGATGTTCAACTGAAAATCCCAACTTCTATCAAGCTTTCCCTTGTAGCATAGGTAACCCGGTTCAAGGGCCTTTTCACAAGATTTTCCAAAACACTGGACAAACTCAAGGATGATTAAGATACCCATTTGCAAGTTATAAAACATAGGTAAACCCCAACATCAACTCTTTTGGACCAAAATTGACTTCCTATAAACTCACCTTAGAAAAGGCTATTCAATTTGTTAGAGTAAAGGTTTTAACTTAATTATGTTAATTAAATTGTCTTTATTCCTCTCTTAAGATTTCACTTTAGTTTGCATATTGTGACATTTAATAATTATATTAATTATTAAATGTCTTCCTATTAGGGTTTCTTTTAGGTTTTACACAATCTCCTCTCTTAAGGATTGATCATTGTATTACTACCTCTCTCTGATTAATATATTTTCAGCTTTTAGAGCACCCTTACTTTTTTGTCTCCAATGTCTTCTTCTGTGATAGGTTATTTGTATGCAGGTGATCTTCAGGGTCTGTGAAGTTGGATTTCACTACTTCTACATGGTATTAAAGCTCCAGACCTATGGTTGTCTGTTCGTGATTTGAAGATATTAGCTTATAGAGTTTTTTTTCTATTCAAAGGTTTCAAGCTATGTTTTTTTTTGGCCAAATCAGAGAATTTTTCCATCATTTTTTGAGAGATTTCGACCTTGATCTCTCAAATGGTGCATGTTGGTGCAAAATGAACATCACGATTGCACTCAAAAGACCCAAAAACCCCTATTTTCATATAAAATATGATAGGGTTTGCTGAAAATTGATTTTTTTGAGTTTTTGGGGTATGTTGCCAGAAAAATCCGTACGAACACCTCGATTTTTGTGCCAATTTACCTCCATTTTTGTGCTATAGTTTTTTGGAATTCAGAATAATTTGGAGTTGCCTCAGTTTTCATGCCATTTTGCTTTGATTTCCATGCTCTATCAATTTTCGTGCTAGCTCAATTTTCGTGCCATGAAGGTACAGCCGAATATTTTATTAATTTTTTAATCTTTGAATTAATAAAATATTTGGTTTAATTCTTAAATGAGCACTTTTTAGTAAAATGGTCGTATCTTGGGCATACGATGTCGAAATCGGGAAAACAAGATATAGTCGGAAAGATGGTTCTAGGTACTATTCAATGGTGCAGGTTTGATTTTCTGAGTCTTCCATTTTGATGCATATTTCACCAGTCAAACTCAAAACATGTTTTTGGCACTCCAAGAGGCATACATTTTGTGTCTGAGCTCCATTTTGCACAAATGAATAGGCATTGGAAAGGTGTTGCAGTGCTCTCTCCAGATCTATAGTCTATTTGATCAGATAGTTTACCAGGTAAATTTATTCAGTTTTGTGTGATTTTACATTTTGCTCAATTACTTGGCCATTATAGCACCTACATGGGTTTTGTTTGCATTGGATGGGTTAGGTTAATATGATTTATCATTTCTAAGATCATTAGTTTCTGATTTTTCTTTTTGAGTGAGTATAATGGGTTTTTCTACTCACCCTTCAGTTGTATTTCTAGATAAAGATAATTATGAGTCATGGGCAAAGGGCATATTTACACATTGTAAGTGGCTCAATATTTTGCCTTATTGATATGATCTCATACCTGCATCAAACACATCAAGGGGTTTATCTGCATGGGTTATTATTCAAGATCATATTATAGGGGTTATTGGTTGTAGTGTTGATTTTGACACTTTGTGTGCTTTATCCAACATTCGTTGTCCTCACACACTTTGGAAACATCTTTGGGAGATTTTTGGAGACTCTAATATCTCTCCTTTCCCAGAGGATCCTGCTATAGATTGTCTCATCCCTCTTGTAGATGTAGATTTCGTACCTTATGGTAACTGTACTCTAGAGGAGCTTGAGTATCTTATAGGTCTTGCATGTGTCAATGGTTCAGAGACTTGTATTCATGCTCCCACTCTTCTGATTGAGACTTCATCAGCATTACATGTTGTTCCTGATTCAATGCAGCAGAGCATCATACACCTTCCAGACATAGCTACTTTTGACTCTTATGTTGCAGACATATCTTTCTTGTTTGTTGAGTCCTATATTCCAGATTTGAAGGATTCTTGTGAGGACATTCATCTCCTCTACCTTGACAGTCAGGTTATCATTGTTTTCCCACTATTATCAGTGCATTCAGAGGTTGCATTTCAGGATTCTCCACATCATTTTGTATTTGACATCATTTGTTTCAATTCAGATAGAGAGATTCTTCAGCATTCGATCATGGCACACATCTTGAGACATATTAGTCCATCACTCTTCACAGGGTTTCTTCAACATCATCCTTTGGATCCGTTTCTTCCCAAGGGGAGGAATATCATTTGCCACTTCATGATCTCCTTTTGGATTCTACATCAGACATATATCATTGTGACAAGAGTTTCTTCATTATAGGGGGGCCTTCTTCTCTCTTTTTATCTCTCCTATGGAGACCATTGTATATATACTTATATGATAGAAGTTGTCTATGGGGGGTATCATGTAATCCACTTCCTATCTTTCTTTCATTAGTACATCATATTCTTTTATTTGCATTCTATTTTGGGGAGGATTTTTGTCCCCAGTGGGTTTTCTCCTTTACCCTATTTCATTTAGTTTGCATTTCTTTTGTAAATGGGTACCTGATCAGGCCTAGTTGTTGGGACCCATGTTTCCTTTCATGCATTGTAGTTACCTTTGCTTTTTTGCACATGTTTGTAACTACAGTCTTGCTCATCTTAAGGGGGGTGTTAGAGTAAAGGTTTTAACTTAATTATGTTAATTAAGTTGCCTTTATTCCTCTCTTAAGATTTCACTTTAGTTTGCATTTTGTGGCATTTAATAATTATATTAATTGTTAAATGTCTTCCTATCAGGGTTTCTTTTAGGTTTTGCACAATCTCCTTTCTTAAGGATTGATCATTGTATTATTATCTCTCTCTGATGAATACATTTTTAGCTTTCAGAGCACCCTGACTCCAAGTGAGGAGGAAAGATTTGATATTATTTGAGGAGTGTTGCAGATTTTTGTATGTTGAAATCTTAGATTGAAAGGAAGCCCATGAGCTTCATGTTTATGTAGTCATTTTTAGTTGAAGAACTTATTGTATGTTGTTGATTTCTCTTTCATATTTGAATAAAAAATCATATTGTTGCTTTCTTGCATAGTGATGTGGTAGTTGTTTGATTTCACATTTTAAGGGAGAGTTTGTCTCTTCATCACCTAATATTATAAAATTACAAACACAATTCAAAAATTACTTACTCACCTTCTCAACTAAAAATAAAATAACATATATAGAGTGTAATTTCATGTAAGTTTAATGTTAAATTTAAAAATGAATTTATATCTTAAGAGTATAAATTTTGAACATTATAAGATGATATTTTTTAATTATTTACATTAAATTGATCTATATAATTTTTCAAAATATATAGATATAATAACTCTATAACATAGATAAAATGGATTGTTGCACAGAAAGATGGTTAAATCTAATCTAACAAGCATAAATCTAAATCAAACAAAAAATAATGAATCAAATGAACTAAAACAATAAAAACAATCATATGAAACAATCTCACTGAATATCAGTCCACCTCTTCGAATTATTTTGATTGTCCTTCTCCATTTTTCCGTATCGGTATTCTTGCCCTCAAATTTTCTGTATGTATGCAAGCATAGCCTGGATGTATTGTCTAAGCAAAATATTGAAGATTATAAGTTCTTCTCAAAAGCATTGATTTCAAGAGGAGGAATAATGATAATGATAGGTCAATCTATAGAAATTGGGTTTTCGAATGATCGACTCAGATTTGAAAGAGAGATCAACGATTGAGATTGATGAATGCCATGCGATGTGAGTTATGTGTCAGTTAGAATGTGAGTTTGGAAATTCTATAGGATAAAGATTAAATTAGAATAATAATTTAATCTGTTGTTAAGACTGTTCGAAAATAGAAATAACAAGAGTTCAAGATTAAATAAATGATTTAATCTTCAGTTGAAATTCTTCGAAAATAAAAGAATTAGAATTTGAATGAGAAAGATAAATTTAGAACTTGAAGAATGATCTATTCGAATGCACACATGAATTAATTAATAAATATTTTCATGCATATGAGTTAGAAATAGTTAACTGATTGGTTGTGACAGAGAGTCCTTTTACAGAGACAATTAGATATCGAATCCAGAGATAACTAATGGATTTAAATAGATCTCGAGTCAGATGGTGAGTGAATAATTAGATAACTAGACGATAGAAGAATGTGATAGACATAATTAATTATGAATTAAATGTTGATTTAATTCAACATTCGAATTTGAAAGATTTAATTAAATAAATAATGATTTATTTAATTGACAGTTGAAAAGGTTAATTGAATAATTAAATAATGAATATTTAATTATAATTGAAATATAACAAAGGGGTTAATTAAATAATAAATTATTTAATTAAGAAAGAGAATTAATTAGCTAGTGACATGATTAAATAAATATGATTTATTTAATTAATCAAAGTTGAATAAGGGTCATAATGAATTAATTAAATAAATAAAAGGTTATTTAATTAATAGAGGAAAGATGTGTTTAGAAATTAATTAGATAATTAACATTATTTAATCATGACCATGGACATTAGAAAATTATGTCGAAAGTGGTACTCATAGGCCTAGACCAATTTCGGTGTCTACAGTTTGCCCCTCTTTGATGCAATGTTGTTTATCACGTTGTGTCAAAGAAATTGAAAAAAAGATATGCCCCAGTGAAAGTAGGGTGAGGAAGGATGATGAGGAGGTATTGGTATTCCCCCTCAAGAGGACAGGTAGGTTCAAATAACATGAGTGTGCTCTCAAAATCAATGAGAGGATTGGAATATGTAGGACAAGAGACTAGGGGAAAATAAATAAGGATAATGAAGATGTTGAAAAGATGAATAGTAGACATGGATGTTAGTATCATAAATGGTTATTTGAAGCACATATAATCTTGGATATATTTCCATATATATACTAAGCTTTGTATTTTATCATCATTGGGTGGGACATGAGACAAATGGATAGTACACACCATGATATGAGATAGACCATAGTGTACAAAGTCATCCACCTGTGAAAAATAGGCAAGGAGTGTCTTAACTCATACCAAGGGCAAGATTGCCCTAGTCTTTTTGTCTAGACAAACCACAGACAACAAACAAATAAAAGATAGGTTATGAGACGTCATTTCTCCTCTAAATCCTCGATAGAACATTCTTGAGGAAACTAGTAACATGACTCAAAATCCAATGTTTAAAAAGACAGTTGACAGACAGAATCAAAGAAAAAGAGTCATGAGACATCCTTGCTTCTCTAAATCCTTCAAGGGACATCCTTGAGAAAGCTAGTAACCAGACTAATGCACAAATTGATATAAAGATAAGACCAAATAAGATATAAAGCCATAAAGAAAATAAAATTATTTGCCAAAACTTGATCTTGTGTAATTGTTTGATGTTTGACATAGCTCAATGTGAGGGATGACACATACCACATAAGACGTTGAGTCTAGTTTCGACTTGGTGACTATCTATGTAAGGCATGACAAAGCCTGATTTCAGAAAGACACGTGTTGTATAAGATGTTTGAGCATCATGACATTGATGTGACAAGCTACATGAGGCTATGAAAATTTGACGATGTTCATTGACAAGAAATATATATCTTGCTTAAGACATAAGTTGATCACTCTTACAATGTGTTTGATTTTGACTTGATGACAGCTTTGAGATGTTTTCCTTGTTGATGCACGACTTGTTTTGATTCCTTGAATTTTATGAGTGTGTGTGTGTGTGTGTGTGTTGATAGTGTATGAATTGAGATGATATATCCTAAAGGACTGACCTAATGCAGCCTCGGGGACTCATCGATTGATTAGCCTTGCCTACGTTGTACATGCAAAGACCTCATAGTTCGACCAAACTTTAACTAAAATAAATAATTGAAGATATGTACTTAAGTTGATGATATGAAAATTGTGTGATAGTGAATGTGATAAATCCTATTAGATGACCTAGTGCATCCGTGGGGGCTCATTGATTGATTATCCTTGCCTACATTGTACATGCAGACACCTCATAGTTTGACAGGACCAATGATTTTGAATGTACAAAGATTCATGATTTTAATGTGTGTGAGACATGAGAAACCTAGAAAAATAGACCTAATGCCTTAGGGGCACATCAACAGATGGCCTTGCCTACGTCCAGTCATAGAGGCAACATAGTTCGACTATGTCTATGATTGACTTAACATGGCTAACTCTTACTCTGTTTTTGGGATTTTCAGACATTGTTTGAAATTTTTTGCCTTTTTGTAGTTTGTTGATGTTTTTGAATTTTTTCAAGACATTTTCCAATGGTGTAATGCTATGTACAAGGTCCTCATGACACATAACAAGAATTTTCCCCCAGCCAAGAATAAGACATACAGGATGGAGTGGGGAATGTGACAGAGTGGACCTGATGTCAATCGTTCCAAGCAATGGATAAGACAACCATTTATTATGAGTGGAAGTGAAAAGTCTGATTGGAATGATGGTAGATGAAGGAGTGAAGTTGAACACACATGGTGCCTATTTTCCAATTTTTCACCATGTTACTTATCCATAGCACCATCGAAGTGGTTTTCACTATCGGACGAATTGTTTCTCTTTACTATTTTGTTGTTTTTTTTTTCGATTAAGACAAAGACTCTCAAAAGATATGCATAGAACCTCTTCAGATGAAGGCTATTGATTGGTGAAAAAATTGGTTCTCCTTCAGGGGTAGAGAGATGGTACACTCCTGATCCAAAAGCTTTTGTGACAATATAGGGCCCTAACCAGTTAGGTTCAAACTTACCTAGCTTTTCTCATTCAGCTTGATTCTTGGGGTTCTCCATCAAAACCAAGTCACCAATGTCAAATTGTCAATTTATAACTTTCCTATTATAGCTACAACGAATAAAATTTTGATATGATTACAAATGGTCTAGTGCCTTCTATCTTCGTTCATCCGGTAATTCTAACTCTTGTAATTTGGATACATGGTATTCTTCATCATCAATATGACCTTTCAAGGATACCCTCAGGGAAGGAATATCAACCTCAATAGGTAATATAGCTTCAGATCCGAATACTAGGGAGTATGGAGTGGCGCCGATGGGAGTACAAATACTTGTGCGGTAAGCCCATAAGGAAGGATTAAGCTGTATATTCCAATCATGACCAGCGTCATTGATAGTATTTTTTAGGATTCTAATAATGGTTTTATTAGATGCCTCGGCTTGGTTGTTACCTCGTGGGTAATATGGAGTAGAAAAATGATGTTTGATATGGAATTCTTCACATAGATGGCACAATTCTTGGTTTTTGAACGGACGTCTATTTTCTGTGATAATGGATTGGGGTACACCATACCGAAAAATGATATAGTTTAGGATAAACTTGGATATCTATGTGTCGGTGATGTAGGTCATGGGAATAGTTTCGATCCATTTGGTGAAGTATTCGATGGTGGTTATGATGAATTTATGGCCATTGGATGATGGAGGGTATATCTTACCTATGAGTTCAAGTCCCCATTGGGAAAAGGGCCATGGTGAAGTAATCGGATGAAGCTCCTATGTTGGTGCTCATATCAAATCTCTGTGTATCTGACACTGTTGACATTTCCTTACAAAGATATATGAGTCCTTTTCCATTGTAGGACAATAATAACCTAATCTCATAATATTATGGGCTAAAGTAGGATTGCTAGAATGGGATCCACATATACCCTCATGTACTGCTCACAATGTTTCTTGTGCTTCTTCATCATCGAGACATCTCATTAGGGTGTTATCTAAGGTACGTCTATACAATGTATCTCCAATGATGGTGTATTTAGCTGACTTACAGATAAAGGTTCTACATTGGTTATTTGACAAGTCTAGAGGTAAGATTTGGGAATTTGGATAGTCAAATATGTCTTTGTACCAAGGGGAATTAGGACCAACAATCTTACAAACCATCACAAAATCGAGGACATCATAGGCAGGGACCAATAGTTGTTCGACCAAAAACTCAAACTTAGGCACGTTGCTCGAAATATCCAATAAGGAACCCACATTTTCCATAGCATCTGCTACCCTATTACGAATACATGGTATTTGTTGAAAGGTGATGTCATCAAATTATTGCTTGAAACTATCAACCATACGCTTGTAGGGGGAAATTTTCTCATCTTTAGTTTCATAATCATCATTTACTTGCCGGACTACTAGCTGAGAATCCCCATAAACATGTGGACTCTTAATTTTCCATTGGGCTGCCATTCTTAGTCCTGTCACTAAGGCTTCATACTCTGCTATGTTGTTTTGCTATGTTGTTGGTGCAAGGGAAAGCAATTTTGAATGATTTAGGAATAGTATCACCTTGAGGTGTAACAAATAGTATGCCTGCTCTTGAACCATGATTATTATGTGACTCATCAAAGTATAATTTCCATTTGGTTCTAGTGTCAACTTTGAACATAAACTCGTCAGGAAAATTTGCCACTAAAGTATGGTCTACCTTCATGGGTGCATCTGCTAACTGATCTGCAATTACTTTTCCTTTTATAGCTTTCCTCTCCACCTATTGGATGTCATATTCACTAAGTATCATAACCCATTTAGCCAATCGGCATGTTAATGCTGCTTTACTTAGGAGATATTTGAGGGGATCAATCTTTGCGACCAACATGGTTTGGCAGTTTATCATATAGTGCCAATTTTTTTGAGTAGCAAAGACTACCACAAGACACACATGCTCTATGTTACTGTAATTTAATTCATATCCCACTAAGGTACGATTGATGTAATACAATGCCCTTTCATGACCTTGATTATCATTTTATGTGAGAAGGGCTCTTAATGTCGACTAAGTTGTTGAAATGTATAGTATCAATGGTTTGTCATCTGTAGGTGGCATTAACACAGGTGGAGTGAGTAGATAATCCTTGATCTATTAGAAAGCTTCCTAAAATAGTGTGCATACAAATGGTACTCCTTTCTTGAGGAAATATTGGAATGGGTGTATTTTTTTTGCTAGTTGTATAATGAAGTGCCTGATAGACTGTAATCTTCCCTGTAGTGTTCTTAGTTGACCAATGCTGACTGGAGGAGGCATTTCTACAATAGCTTTTACCTTCTCCAGATCTACTTCAATGCCTCTTCTAGAAATTATATATCCTATAAGTTTCCCTATTTTCACTCCAAAGACACATTTCCATGGATTTAGTCTGACGTTGTAATTTTCTAGCCTCTGGAATATCTTATCTATAACTTTCAAATGATCGATCCTTGTTACTGATTTGGCTATAATATCATCGACATAATCTTCCATGAGAGTATGTACAAATTCATAAAATATTCATCATTGCATGTTGATATGTAGCTCCTACATTGTTAAGCCCAAAAGGCATAACATTCCAATAGTATGTTCCCCATGGACATGTTAAAGTTATCTTATGTTGGTCTTCAACTGCGATTTTGATTTGGTTATACCCAAAGAAACAATCCATGAGGGATAGCATCTCGTATCCTATTGTAAGGTCCACTATCATGTCAATGTTCGGCAAGGGGAAGTCATTCTTAGGACATGCCTTGTTCATGTCTCTAAAGTGTGTACAAATGCAGATGCCCCCAATTGGTTTAGTCACTGGCACAAGATTTAAAATCCAATATGCATAGTCTATAGATCTTATGAATCCGACATCCAATAGTTTCTTAAGTTTTGCTTTGACCAATAGAGCAATTTGTGGATGCATCTTCCTTAACTTCTGTTTGACAAGCTTAATACCTGGTTGTAATGGTAGATGATGCAATATAAGGTTTGGATCCAGCCCAAACATGTCAGCATACAACCATGAAAATTTTATTTGTCTCTTTGTAAAGAAGTTCTGAAACTCTTGTTGTTCTGTCTCTATCAAAGAGGTTGCAAAGTATATTACCTGAGGGTTTTCTATTGTGTTTATGTTGACCTCAACAGACTCCTCCACTAACATCCATGACTTTTCCCAAGAAATGGGGAGAAAATTCAAACCTCCATCCTTGGGTGCCTCAGAGAGGTTTTCGCCCTTAGATACGTCCTTTATTTTTACTATTTCTTCGTCCAAAGGCACCTTTCAATTTTCACCTAGGGACTCGTCGTTTTTCTCATTTTCATTGTTTTTCTTTTTATTTTCATTTTTGCGACTAGAGGTGTAAATAGACTCCCCAAAATATGATTTTTCATCCAATTCTATGGTAAAGCTAGCTTTATGATCCCCTCTTGGTATGCCTTCTCGAACTCCCATGAACTCAGCTATTGCTTCATCATTCTTGAATATGTCTAAGATGGGTGTACCTTATTGATCCTAGTCGATAAGTTGGGGATATACAAAGGGCATGCCATCATCGGAGTTATTAAAGGTGGAAGCTGACAAGGTGAATATAGAGTGGTTGACATGGTCACAAAAGTTTTGGACTAACTCCTTCTTGTTCTTTTTCCTATGGGTAGGTAAACTCTGATGTGGGGCTATTGTAATGGCTAGGTCGTTAGAAGATGGTTCGTCAGGTGACCAAGATGCATGATCAAGGGTTTCCCAATAATAGTGCTTAAGCCATTCTTCTTTGGACAAGGGCTTTTTATTATGGGGGCTAGATGGATTTGGTACGGTTTTTATCATTTGGTCGAGTTCTCCAAATTGAATATCTAGGTTCATGGTGCTGGTAGAGGAAAGGGAATCCCATTCATAGTCACTTGAGTTAGGGGATTCATCATAAACTAGGGGAAGTGATTCGTGAGATATCTTGATGTCTTCGTAATAACTCACTTCCTCTTGAAATGGTGACGAAGTACTAGGAAAGCCAATTCTAAGCAATTGAAACCCTATCCCTAGGCCTTTCGATCATGGTGAGACAATGATTGGTTCAGTCCTTCCATTTTGATGTAGTCCTAACCCACTATGTTTGTCATAGCCTTTTCTTTGCATTATCTTAAATCCTTTTCCATATTAATCCTTATCTATCTGAATAGACGGTGAGGGGTATTCATTATCTTCCTAGTACAACTAGGAGGTAATATCACCTTGGTCCATAATTTATTCACTTAACTCTCCCCATTTGGTCAATGTCATTGTAGGTGGAACATGAAATGTGACTACTGACTATCTTCTATCTGCCATGGGTAAGCCATATGCCTTAGGTGGAACCAACTGACTGACACAATAAGATGCCTTCATGTGATATTCTCCACAACCCTTGTCTTGGATCTCAACCTTAGGAGTGGATGATGGTGGTTTTAATGAAATGAACCTGACAAGATGTGATGGATCTATGTATAGGGATAAAGTGGATGATGAAGCTTCTTGATTAACTGGCACCTGTCATTGCGTAATTTCCCTTAGGCTTGTACAATATTGAAAAGGATCTAGATCACCATCAATCGTGATCTTGGTGCCATTATACGGGAATTTAAGACACTGGTGATATGTGGAAGGCACGGCTTTCATTGCATGTATCCAAGGTCTACCTAACAATAGGTTATATGGAAGGGTGAGATTCAAGACTTGGAAGCTGGTGTTCATAACTATCAGGCCAATTCTAATAGGGAGTGTGACAACTCCTTTGGATGATCTTTCCTCATCATCATAAGCCTTAATGAATATACTCTTACAAGTGTCCATGCATGATTATGAGAATCCTAATGCCTTAACCAATTTTAGGGTACACAGGTTCAAACCTGCTCCTTCATCTACCAAGGCTCGTCTAACTTTGGTTTGATAGACTATGACTTCAAGATGTAATGGGTCATTATGATCGGTCTTTTTTGTTGAATAATCCTATTGAGAAAATGTGGCATGATGGGAGTTGATTAAGTATCCTACCATTTCTTCGAAATGATTGACATCTAAGTTGGTAGGGATAGTCATGCTCTATAAGGATTTGTCAAGAATGGCTCAATGATCAGGTGATAAAGTCAACAGTTCCAAAATGGATATCTGTGTTGGGATCTTGCTCAGTTGATCAAGTACTTAGACTTGGAAGACTATGTAGGTGGCTCAAAAGAAGGACCTAGAAGAGTTATTTTAGTTTTGTGTGTATTTACAACACATTCAAGATGCTTCTTAATAGTGATGGTATGGACATTTTTATTTGCAGCTCAGAGGTGATTTATGATCATACCTTTTCCATAGTCATACTTTGTATTTGCATAATTGGTCGATGTAGCATTCTTAGTTCCCGAGTTAGAGGCTTTTCCTTTCACGTGATCATGTAATGGGTCTATGAAGACCTTATGATCATTGTTCTTGGTATGTTTCTGCCCATTGACCTCTATGGTTATGTCTTCAACAAAGTCTTGTATGATATTCTTCAATTGTCGACATTGTTGTAGTTGTGTCCTTTTGTTCGATGGTATTCACAATAGGCATTATCATCCCACCATGAAGGTTTAAATTGTCCAGGATCATACTGCCTTGGTTCCAATGGTTTTAGTAGATCATGTTTAAGTAGCTCTTTGAAAATTGTCTCGATTGGTTGCCCAAAAGGGGTAAATTCATGTTTAGGAAATCTCCTTGGTGGTTGTTGTTGTTATGAATTTTGGACAAATTTTTTTGTTTGATCTGGATTACTCGTCATGTTCTGATTGGGGTTGTAACCTCTAAGTGTGATAACTAGTCATGCATGTATGGTCTTAGCATCAACAATACCATCATTGGTAACATTTTTGTTTCTAGACCAGAACTTGTTTCTATTGTTGGGAGCATTTTGATGTTGAACAATTGGGTTTCTGCCCGGTGCTTTAATTTCTCCTTTGTCAATAAGGCCTTTTTCAAGGATGATCCCCTTCTATACCAAGTCTAGGAATGAAGTAAAACAATGTACCCTTAAGTCACTTCTCATTTTTGGATTAATATTTTCAAGGAATATCATGATTTTGTTTTTCTGGTATTTCAACTGGACATCTACTAGCTAAAGTTCTCCATCTCTGGAAGAAAGTGGTGAAAGTTTTTTCTCCTTCTTGCATTGTGTGACACAAGGTAGCTATTTTAATTTCATTTTCTATTTTGAAAGAAAAGCATTCGACAAACTTCTCAGCTACTTAACCCCATGATCGTATGCCATATGAGAATTTAGAGAACCATTCCAGTGCTATTCCGACAAGGGTTCACAGAAATAGTCTCATCAAGTATGTGGGTTCATATGATATGTCCATGCATGTTGTAGAGAATTCTCTAATGTGTTCTAGAGGATTCCTCCTCTCATTATACTTAGGTAAATTTAGTATAATGTATCCGTGTGGGAAGGGTGTCATGTATAGCACATTGTCAAATGAACATGGACATAAATCTTGCTTTGAGATAGTTTGTTTTCCTAACATAGACATGTTGTTCACCTATTGTTGAAGTATTTGCATTTGATTTTGGAGAACATCTACTTGTGTCAAGGACATGTTGTTTGCATTGTTAGGATCAATGTAGGTGTTCTGAAATGCTCTATTCTGTGACAGATTGTGATTTGGCGAGGGTATATATACTGTCTAGATGTTCTGATCCTGTATAGGAATATTTCCTATCTGAATGTTCTGATTTGGTATAGGAATTTTTCCTGTCTGAACTTTATGATTCGGTATAGGAATACTCATGCCTAATTTGGATCTCTTACCAGTAGTGTTTGTGCCAAAGGGGTTTGATGAAGTTTCTCCCGCAGTAAATTGTAAACCTTGTGTTATGTTAAAAGGGATTGTGCTTACAATTGACAATGTTTGAGTAGGTATGCTAGTTGGTATTTTTGTGGTAATTTGAGGAATAGAAACACTTGACGTCATGGTTTGTTTTGGTTGAGGTGTTTTCAGAGTGTGAATATCAAATCCTGGTGGTAGTGTGGCACCTTCTACTAGAAGCTTTGCTAGATATCATTGGGGATCATTTTCCAAACACTCATCCATAAAGGATGCAAACTTAGGATCTTGTACGGAGGTGTCTATGTCTTCAACATAAATTTGTCCATGTGTGTCTCTAGTGACGTGTTTTTCAAGAAAAAATTTGTGTGGTCTCTCTTTCCCTGATGGTTGGTTTCCGAAAGGATTGACAAAATCGTTAGGGTCTGATATTGCTTTATGTTTCTTCTTAGACCTTGTTTCAATCATGAAAAGTTTTCTCAAAATGAGGTAATGCAAACTATGTCTAAAAAACTGATATGTCCTATTTTCATGTTTTTTGGATTTTCTGAATATAAAGGATGTTGCTAAAAATTTATAAAATGACGTGTACTAAGATGGTGTATGCTAGGATGAAAAATATGCAAAGTTTTGAGTAGACTACGATAGTAAATGATTCTAAGATGGGTATAACCTACCACTTATGGAATAAATCCAAGCAATGATCTAACCTTACCAAGGAACCTAATTGTAGGACAAAGACAACTGACAAGGTGAATTTCCCAAACTAGACTGTTGAGCTGGAAAGATTCACTAATAGGATAATAGTGATTAGGTTCAATGATAAAGACAAATCAGAGTATGAATGTATCCAATGATGCAAAAATTTATTCTATTCTACTATATGCAACTTCCTATGGGATGTCTAAATGTTCGCAACTTAGGATGACTATGACTAAGACATAAATGACACCTAATAATGCAAGGGTTTTGAGCAATTTTTTCTAGTTTCTATCCAAGGTTGATCATAAGAAACATAAGTGAAAAAGACAGTTTTTCTTTTGGACTGATTTTGTAGTTTTTGAATTTCTCTGTTGATAGTCAATTGCAATTCGTGTTTCAGATGTGTTGATAAATTTGATAGATGCTTTCAAGTTTTTGAATGTTGACAGGCAATTGTGAATTTCTAATAGATGCAGTTTACTTTATGGAAAATGTGACTCACAAATCAAATGCGACTTCGAAATATGAACTATGTGAAACTAAACTTGTTGATAGACACTTGTGGTTTTTCGTTTGATAGTTGCGGCTCAAAATATGACAATTGCTGCTTAGAAACTAGACTGTGAAACTAAATTTGTTGACAGACACATGCGGTGTTTAGTTGAATAGTTGCAACTCTCCAAGACACATGCAGTTCGAAATATGATAGTTGTGACTCTGTTTAGAGTTGTGATTTTCTGATGACGATGTTATGACTGACTTAGTTTGATGATCAAGTTTTTGAAGAATACAACAAAAAAAAATCACAAAATACAAATTGTTTTTAGTTTTATGTGTTGAATTTGTTAAAACTAGAAGATAATTACAACCTAGGCTGCGTTGGATAGTATTTACTAAGTTCTTACTTGGATAAATCCGGCTAAGCATATTCAAGGCAGATGACTAGTAGCTTGACCCCACTGGCTCCCCTCCACGACACTCACTTATATGGGGCAACCAAGCTTCTATACCCATGAAACTCCCATGGCATACATCTCATCTCAACACATAAATCATAAGAATGTAAGACAACTTCACAGGTCTGACCTATTGCACCAGCAAATAGATAGGATTTTGGAAAAACTACAACATGGTTTTTAGTAAGGGCATTTCGTTCATGGGGCACCATCTAGTATGGTGAGAGACCATTTATGCCCTTCTTGTCAGAACAGTGAGCATGATTTTTGGGGTTTCCCCCAAAAATCCACTTTTATATACTGGGTGGAAGTTGTTGGCTAAAGCATGTTACCAGTTTGAGTCATCTTGGGGTGCGTACTTTTACCCATCAAGACAAGGAAAATTTCTAGAGTCACTAACCATTTCTCTTACACCTAGGATCGCACAAATGCGCAAGGGGAGATGATACTTCGATATACCGAATTGTAAAGGGTTAAAAAATGTGATTTTGCACCAGACAAAGCAAACAATGGTAAATTTTAAGACAAGTGACAATTCTTTAACTACCAAACACAAAATCTTTTATTTAAAAAAAAAAAAAAAAATTAAATGTCTTCCACAAAAGGACTTGCATGCAATTGATTAGTAGTTTATTTGTGTCTTCGGCTTTCATCCTGCAGAAAAGAAGATGTTTTGGTTTTTTCAAAGTCTTCTATGCTTCATCCTGCAAAAACAATGTTATCCTCCTAAACACAGCTGCAAACAAAACATTAGCTAAAACAAAAACAATACGAAAAAGAAAAAAGAAAAACGTGAAAATATGGAAGTTAAAAAAAAATTGAAATTTTTTACCAGGAAGATGCATCATTTCAACTCATAGATGTGTCATAATGTTGACAGTCGGATGCATTGCAGAATGTCATGGATGTGGCTTTTTTTTCAGATGCGTCACGAGATTTGTCATATGTGGTTCACGAACTCAGATGTGTCGTTTCTTCAGTCAGATGTGGTTTGTCGTACGATATTTGCAAAATAAAAAATGGAAAAATAGAAAGGAGTCGCAAAGTTTGAAGTGTGCTTCACATTGGGTTCACCAAGTGTGACGTAGATAAAATGGATTGCTGCATAGAAAGATGGTTAAATCTAATCTAACAAGCATAAATCTAAATCAAACAACAAAGAATGAATCAAATGAACTAAAATAATAAAAACGATAATATGAAACAATCTCACCGAATATCAGTCCACCTCTTCGAATTATCTTGATTTTCCTCCTCCATTTTTCCTTATTGGTATTCTTGCCCTCAGATTTTCTGTATGTATGCAAGCATAGCCTGGATGTATTGTCTAAGAAAAATATCAAAGATTATAAGTTCTTCTCAAAAGTATTGATTTCGGGAGGAGGAATAATGACAATGACAGGTCAATTTATAGAAATTGGGTTTTCGAATGATCGGCTTAGATTCGAAAGAGAGATCAATGATCAAGATTGATGAATTCCATGTAATGTGAGTTATGTGTCAGTTAGAACGTGAGTTGGGAAATTCTGCAGGATAAAGATTAAATTAGAATAATAATTTAATCTGGTGTTAAGACTGTTTGAAAATAGAAAGAACAAGAGTTCAAGATTAAATAAATGATTTAATCTTCAGTTGAAAGTCTTTGAAAATGGAAGAATTAGACTTTGAATGAAAAATATAAAGTTAAAACTCGAAGAATGATCCATTTGAATACACACATGAATTAATTAAATAAATAAAGATATTTAATTAATAAATATGTTCATGCATATGAGTTAGAACTAGTTAACTGACTACTTGTGACACATAGTCCTTTCACAGAGACGATCACATATCGAATCCAGAGATAACTGATGGATTTAAATAGATCTTGAGTAAGATGGTGAGTGAATAATTAGATAACTAGATGATAGAAGAATGTGATAGAAACAATTAATTATGAATTAAATGTTAAATTAATTCAACATTCAAAATTGAAAGATTTAATTAAATAAATAATGATTTATTTAATTGACTGTTGAAAAGTTTAATTGAATAATTAAATAATGAATATATAATTATAATTTAAATATAACAAAGGGGTTAATTAAATTATAAATTATTTAATTAAGAAAGAGAATTAATTAGCTAGCGACATAATTAAATAAATATGATTTATTTAATTAATCAAAGTTGAATAAGGGTCATAATGAATTAATTAAATAATTAAAAGGTTATTTAATTAATAGAGGAAATATGTGTTTAGAAAGTAATTAAATAATTAAAATTATTTAATCATAACCATGGACATTAGAAAATTATGTCGAAAGTGGTATTCGCAGGCCTAGACCAATTTTCGGTGTCTCCAAATTCAGTATCATTGCTACATAAATCCATGCTTATAATTTAGTATTTATCTATTTTCCTTTAACTTCATACAAATAACAAATAAGAAATAACCTCAAAAAAGAAAAAAACTATAAATATATTATAATTTTTTGGTAAAAATCTTCAAAAATGTCAAATATAAAATACCTTCACCAAAAAACAAAAAAACAAAAAAAAGCTCTTCACAAATATTAACCTATAAATAAATTATTTTTTTAGGTTTTTATAACACTTAATATTAGTTTAAAATAATTGCTTTTATTTAGTAATTGTTACTTTCCATTTTTTATAAAGCTAACTTCATTTGGGGAAAGAGTTGGACACTTACACTCAATGATTTAAATTTCCATTATTTTAAATTAGTAGTTTTATTTTATGGAAGAGTTTAGCAACCTATTTTTTATATACATATTTTCTTGTTAGATGATTAATATTGTAGTAATAGTGTTGTATAATATGTCGTGAAAATTTTTTATTGTGTCAAATTAAAATTATAATTGTAATGGTATATTGAACATAATTTTGGATATTTTTATGTTATTGTTGTTCAAATGACATTGTTTCTCTAATGCTCAGATTATAGTACTTTTTTAGAGGACTTAATCTATCATTTTTTCTTGTTTAATGTTTGATTATTAGAGTGTTCTTAAGAATAAAATTGATACTATTTGTTGTGTAGTCTCACAACATGCCCCATTTTTCTCTTCATCAAAATGTGGACCCCCTTTTTTCTACTGCTTTTCTTTCCCTTCCTTTTTCTTTTGCTTGCTTTGGTGTGTTGATTTTAGAGGAAATGGTAAAATGGTAAGTTCTAACCTAGCTTGCTTGGCCCCACTTAAGTTCTTACTTTGTCAGTCTTAGAGTGTGGAAAAATCTTTTCCCCAGTCGTATTAAATTACCGGACCCCTGGGTTCTAGGAGTAGATGTTGTTGCTCTAAGGATGTTGTATCTTTGGTAAGTTTCATTTTTTGCTCAGGAGGTAGTCATGCCTAGTAGGTCATCACCTAGATAAAATCATCTTGGTATGTGTGTTTTTTCCCTTTTCTCTGGTTAGACCGGTAGTGGCTTTCCTATTCTTTCAAACCAGGGACCAAAATTTTTGTTGCGAATATGTTTCTAACCGATTTGGTCTCCTTTGCACCTAGTCCTAGGTCTCCCTTTGCACTCAGTTCTCAGGAACTCGATGGGTAAAAGTCTTGGCTCCTAGTAATATTTTCAAGGTCCGATGTCAGATGATTCAAATTTCATCTAATTGTGAATTTTTAAGTATCCAAAGGTGGCATTGCTTGTAAAGCCTTTTCCTTGTAAGAATTGACATGACACATAAGTGTGCCATGCTAGCCTTCTATGCCACTTTCTTCCTAATATTGGGCCCTGCACAAAAACCAAAGAGTTCATGATTTTAACCCTAATATGACATGATTGAGTATTTATTTTGGGTAATTAATGAATTTACATAAGGAAATTAATGAAGGTGGTGGAGAATACATGTACTAGGTGCCACCTCATGCATCTTGTTGCTTTCATAACACTCTACCTTGTACCATATTGCTCACTCGTAAGGACATTGAAGGATTAAAACTAATATTGTGGCATGCAAATAAAGGTATGTTTTGAGAAGCTAAAGAACACAACTACCACGGGTTTCAAGGTCATGTTCAAAAAACTATATAATCAGCAAAACAAGGTTTGCTTTGAATAACTAAAATTTTGTTAATTCTTTTTATGCATGGATGGCTCAGGTTATATGGAATTATCATTGGTAAGGTCACTGAAATGTTTTTTATTTTGAAATAAATTTAACCTAATTGTAGAACTATAAGTTTTACGAATTATTGAAAATAGATGGTCATATTTAACCTTAACTCGCACACAAGGTACATATTTTCCAATAATGTAGGAAACCCAAGAAAATATGAGCACTTCTAGAAGGAATCCAATAGATGATGAATTTGAATCCCCTATTTCATAGGTTGTATCAATTGGCAGGATGGTTACAGACACTCTAGGATGGTTTACTGATGTTGAATTCATTACACAAATTCAATAAGAGAATGCCTCTCAGTGTGCAAGGAACATTATCACAAGCGGCCTTCATTTGGCGAGAGGGTTTCTGCCAGCAACGAAAGCCCCTGGAATAGTAATGGAATGTATGAATTGATATGACCCAAACAAGAGGGTCATTAAGGAAGAAGGGGGAGTTTATGCATACCTCTTTATAAAATGGACTGTATATACATTTGGACTCCCCATATTTAGCCAAAATAATCCATTGGATATGAAGGTCTTGGCTACGACATACATTAATACAACAAAACAAAATAGGAAATTTATGAATGCAACATGGTGCCAAGAGGAGATTACCAAGAAAATGAGACAAGTCCTAAGGTTTGTGTTTATTCAAGACATTTAAGACATCATAACCCCATTAAGTAGGATAGCTGGACTGAAAGATGCCAACAAATTTGAACCCTAGATGTTCAGGATAATAGAAAAAATAATGGAAGGCCCTATGTAAATTCACTAGGGAAGTTTTATTAGCGACAAGTTGCGTGAAAAGTTAATGACATTCTCAGACACCCTATGGTTTTCTATGTCTTCTTATGTTGTTTATTCCTGTACCTTGAGGGAAAACATACAAGGATTGAACAAAGTTGGTATCCTGGGAAAAGAACCAAGGAATAATTTGACATATGCTCATGTACCTCATATCACTATTCATCACTATCAAGAGAATTATCAGAGGGTTAACGATGTGTTTTTTATGAAGCTAGTATGAATAATGGAGAGTGATAAAGCCAAAAGATTTGCCCTGGAATCATAGAGTGTCATTCAGTCATTTGGGGGTTGGTACATTCAATTTATTACTTTCACCTACATCAGGTTGGAAGGATTCAAAGGATATCCCTTCATGCTACCTAGGTTTGCAACAGACAAAATTTTGTTATTAGAATTGGTGATACATATGCAAACTTCTCATGCCCTTTTCTCACAAGCACACAAGAAATGTTCTGTCAAATTTCCCATCACACTCGATAATTACAAATGTGTTGTGGCCAAAAGTAGTGATATGTGTGAGGAAGAGTTGAAGCTATATAAGCTAAATTTCTTTACACTCAAGCAAAATAATTATGATTCAAAGGAAAACCTTACCAGACAAATAGGCAGTAAGCATGCTCATGCTTATGATTTAGAATATTTTTGGCATAATTATGATGATGAGCATTAGGTATGGAAGCAATCCTATGAAAGGTTTCCATTACAAGTAGCAAGGCTTCTTGGACTCCATGACATTCTAGAGAAGTTCGATACAGATGTATTGAATGCAATCTTTGATGAAGAATATATTTTTTATGAACCTATCCCAAACCCAAATTATGAAAAGAAAGAAATACTAACCATTAGGGATATTTCTAATCAAGTGTTGACATACAATCAATGATGGATTTGTTATTATGGTGAAACATTAAGTAAAGTTGAGGTAACACTCACATACCCACTTAATATAAAGAGAGAGCAACAAGTAGAAGATGAATTAGGGTATGTTGAGACTGCTAAAAAGAAAAGAAAGGTTGGGAAGGAAGATGTAGCTAGACATGGTGAGGAAATAATTCTTGATACTTTAAGCTAAAAAATTATAGTGATACCAGCTAGCCAACGTAAAGAGACCGTGGCCGGTTAGGCCAATGTAATAGTAAAGCCTAAGGAAAAATTTTCTTCCATAGTAAAGCCAAGAGCTTAGCCTATGACTGATGAAGAGGTGAGAATGAAGAAATAGATGTGTGTTAACACAAGTTATTCATCTCAAAAGGTTTCAAATATATTTACCTCTCCCCTTCAGTCGATATTACAACAATGAGACAAACACTAGGAAGGACTCCTACAATTCAAGAGGAAAGTATTGAGCCAAATGAAGAAGTTAGAAAGAAGTGGGAGGAAATGGCTACTAGGATGAAATAATTTGAAGAAAAATTATCTAAGGAAAATCCCAAGGTACAACCAATAGTGGAAGAAGTGCCAAATACACGTTCAAATCCTATGGATAAAGAAGAAGAATTTATAAGAGGATCACCGCTCTAGAGGTGGGAAACCTCGAGGAAATTGATGAAAGAGGAATAGGGGATACTGTAGGTCAAAAACCCATTGATAATATTAGTAATGAAGATACAGTTGGTAATCAGTTCCGCAAGGAAGAAGTAAAGATTATGTAGAAAAAATTTAGGCTTCTGAGAAATCAGGGAAAGGTTAGGTTGAAAATGGAATTAGAAGAAATGAAAGTAAACTTAAAAAAAAATATCACCAGGGTACAAAAGAGTAAACAAAAGAAAAGAGATCTAAAGGAGTGGATTTCCTGCCAGAAGGTTTTATCAAGTCGCTAGCCCAATCTAATCAAACACAGACTGAATTACCCCAGAATCTTGTACTTATGTGTAAAGAGCAAGTAGATGCCATTACAGTGCTTCGTCATAAGGTAAGTGTATTTGAAGAATGGATGGAGTACTTGGTGAGGCAAGGAGAGTAATTAATTAAGGATGCAATTGGGAATCATGAGGCATACCATTGGCATGAAAAGTCTAAAATATTGGAAAAATAATTTAGATTTTGCCAAGAACATACTAATGTAGAAAGGTGAAAGCTAAAAAATCTTATTTAGACAGATGCCCAAGAGTTGGTGAATGAAAGGATAACCATAGAGAAAGAAGTTTCGATATTTGAAAAGTGGAGAAAATAACTGAATTGGAAAAGTGACACTTTGCTACAATGTGTAGAAATATTTGAAAAGGTCATTGAGAGATGCAAGAAGTTGATTGATAGAGATGATAGCTTCATTGAAATGTTATCTTAGCAAAGTTATCATCCTTGGACTTTAGGGAAAGGAGATAAAGAGGTAAAATATTTCAAGGAATGGCTTGAAAAGGTGAATAAGGACCATGTTCACTCACTAATCTAGGAGGTTATTGGTAAAATTGTAAAGTGCAGGAATGCTATGGTTAAGTGTGAAGCAGAAATGATGTAGATAAATGAAAACATCATTCAAATATTAGAATATTATGCTACTTGCTTAAGTATAGTTGGAAAGTGATTCAGGGAGTTTCAAAGGAACGTATGCATCAAGTGTTGGTCACTTTCTACTTGAGTATCAGTAGAGGAAAGGTGAAGATGAGTCTTCTGAACCAGAGTTCAATGAACAAGAATAAATAGTTGGTTGTCAGATCTCAAAAGTGTTGTGCACTGATATAGTTTTGAAATGAATTTTGTAGGTTTTTTCCCATTCCTATTGAAGGTGGCTAGTTCTGAAGGTTTTGAAAAGTGTTGACAATGTTATTTTTTGTGCAAATTATTCGCGTTTTGGAGCTCGAAGTTGAAGATTGTTGCTGATGCAAATTCAAAGTATTTTGATTTTACCTAGAATTTTCTAGTGACAACTGTCACCTACCACATGTTACATTTTAATTTTCTTTACATGATTCTCTTTGATTGACTAATTTTAAACAGTTTAGGGCCTTGTTTCTATAAAAGGTTGTTTGCTACTTTATTTCATTTTAAGTTCAGAATTTTTGGATGTCAGAGAACCAAAACTTTTTAAAGATTTGTTCATTTTCTTATTTTCTATTCCATTCCAAATTAAAAACTTATATCTTTCATTAGAATTTAATCAATATCAGAGCTAATTTCAAAGATATTTCCTGATATGAAATATTACATAGCTGATTGTTTGTCCCTATCATACAAGACTATGTGATGTGTTGTTTAAGGGTGCATACTGACACTATTCAGTGGAAAATAATTCCCCTTTTCTTTAAAATCTTGTATCGTTTTGTGTCTAGTTGTGAAGCAATCTGGTGACATATGGAATGGTTTGCTTTGGTTTGGTTATTTCTTGAGGTATGCTTGGATAATACCTAGGAGAAATTTTACTTTTCAGTAATTTTTTTATGCTTTATTTTAGAATAGATGCTTAAATTTTAGAAAATGTTCCAAAAAAGTAATGAATACATGGATTTTTATCAAAAATATTTTGATTGCATGATATTTTTGAATTCTTAAAGCTAAATATACTTGGATAAATGCAATTATTTTAATTTCATGAAATATTGTTGCAAATTTGTTGATTTCATGAAGTTGTTGAATAACCAGATCGAGATTATTTGCATATCTTTATGATGCCTTCCTATACCTTAAGGACCATTTACCTCTTGTTTTTAACAACATTATCACAACAAACCTTGAGTGATCCTATTACATCAAGACCTAACATAAACAAGCCTTGGTATTAAGTTGAGTTAGCCTTAGATTAGGTTTCCTGGTGCAATATTTCAAGAAAGATAGGTTCCTACAGAGTATTTGTGAGAATTTTATCTATTTGTTGGTGTGTGACTAACATTCGCGTCAATAGGAGTGGTGCTAGAAGGAGGAAATCCTTTTAGTTTTGTTAGAAAGGAGCTAGACTCTCATAGAGTCACTAGGTCCTAGTCTAGCGATCCTTGTGTGACATTAGTCAAACTTAGTGGTTGTACATCATCAAGGCCCCAAGGGTCAAGAATTTCAAGCTTAGTTCTACCAAATTTTATTGTTGTTATACCACCTCCACTTGTAGCGATGGATTTCTTTAATGTAGATTCATTGATTCAATTCATTGTGTATAATGATCTTCCAAAAAATCTAGACAAATTGTATCCTAAGCATTATCTCCACAAAGATGTGGAAGATCATATTAGTATCTTTAAGGATAAGTATTTTAGAGCATGGATACAACATGAAGATGTTGCATGTAGGTTATTCTCCTACACCTTAAGTGATGAAGTTTACTAGTGGTACATCAACCTACCTCATAATTTTTGTAAAACATGGCAAGATATGGAGAGTCAATTTTTAGCCAAGTTTACAACACTGGTTGATCTTGCCTTGGTCTATCATTTGTTCGCTCAAATCAAAAGGTTTGATGGTGAACCTATAACTTCTTTTAATGAAATGTTTCGAAAGGATTATTCTAGGTTTCAAGAACCTTATGTAGTGGATAATTGGTTTGTCATCACTTTTTATTATATGATTGTAGATCATTTGACTGTGATGTTTTGTGAAACAAAGGGAAAATCCTCCTACTACTCTAAGTAAATCCTATGCCGAAGCTGTAAGTGTAAACCTAGAAATGAAACACCTCAGAAGTGGATCACCTATAAATGATAGAAGTAGATTGAGTAATCATCCCATGCCGAGTGTAAATGGAGTTCCATTGAATCATCCAATGGCTCCTAATCCTTTTCCTTTAGTGGTCTAGAATGGGAAATTTCCTCAAAATAGTTTCTTCCAACCAAGAAATAGTCAAGCTTTAGTCCCACACCCTAGTCCAGCTATCACACAGTTGCATCCTAATGGAAATTATTTCTTCTCACAAGCTCAATAAGTTCAAAGAGAAAAAATTCCAGAAGACAAATAAGAGATTAAGGAAATCATAGCTCAACTTAAAAGATTAACCACAAAGGTTACACAACTAAGAAATCAAAAAATTTACTATTAGAGTAATAACCAAAATTTTTAATGTTGAGCTTACAATTCTCCTAGACCACCTAGACCTTGGAACACAAGACCAAATAATGAAGGAGTATCCACACCTTTATATAACACTAATCTCTTTGATGATAGGTCTATGTCAAAGGTAAATTTATTTGACCTTGTGATGAACAATTGGTGCCAAATCCATAATACAAATTCTCATTTAGAAGTGGATTGTCCATAGTCTAAGACTATGTCAGATATTTTTCTGGCCACTACGCACTATAAAGATCAGTGTTACTCCCGCCCACCCCAAGGAAAAGAGTTAGTTTTGGTGGGATATGATTCCACTTTAGTGCTTGAGAGTTATGAGTGCTTTGAGTGACCCACCATTGCTAGGAGTAATACTTATGAGCAACAAGGAGACAGTTCAACCATGACTTTAGAAACCTATATCTTTCCTTATCAAGATGAAAATGAACCTTAGGATGAAGCTAATGAGATTCATGTTCTTTCCAAAAATATCCAAAAGGACATAGCTACAACCTAAGAAGTAACACCAATGGTGGAAGTAGATTCAAAGGGCCTTTGACCACATCAATTTTTCCTAATAACTTTAACAATCCACTAGATGATAAATCAAGTAACACTCTAGGGTTACCTAAGGTAACATCTCAATATAAATTGTCGAATGTTTTGCAGAGTGGAAAAATAGAATTCACTAATCAAAATAATTTGACTGATTGTTTAGCAGAAGAAATCAAAAAGGTAAAAATAAGCCTCTCTTTATCAAAATTGCTCAAAATTCTTGTAATTAGGAAAGCTTTATTGAATACCTTAGACTTGAGTTTCCCAAAGAAAGCACACTTAGTAAAGAGATACGAGAAAAGGATAACCCTATTAAGGAAAAAGACAAAAATATAGTTCCTATGGTGGATGCACAAGTAGCCTTTTAGAAAGGAAAAATAGAATCCCCACCATTTTTGTTGACACTGAGAATATTTGGTAAAAATCTCCATAATTTCTTGGTAGATTGTGGAGCATCCACCAATGTGATGCCTTTATCCATATGTCAGACTCTAGTTTTAACCCTAATGAATTCCCTAAATAAAGTTACTCAACTCTACAAAACTGAGGTAAATGTAGTTGAGAAATTAACCAACACTCATATACAATTAGCATCAAATCCCAGGATTTAGTATTATATTGATATCTAGGTTGTCGAGATACTAGATACTTACAGGATGATATTGAGTGGAGATTTGTCAAAGCCTTTTAATAGATATATGGCCATTGACTTCTCGCATATGTGGTTACCCTAGAAATGAGTCCCTAATCAGATTAGGATTAAGAGAGAGCCACACATGAAACACATGATTACCAATTATAATCAGAAAAATGAAATTTTATACATAGATGTAGAACCAAAAGTATATGGAATTAGAAGTTCTAGAGTTAAGGTAGAAGAATTTTTCATGTTTAATGTTGAAAAGAATAGCCAAATATAACTCTTGGGATGAATGTTTTAGCTGAATCAGATTATGATTCTTCTGAAGGAGAGGATAATTGTTTAGATAAATTTTGGAAGAATATTGCTAAAGAAGCTAGAAAGAGCAAGAAAACTAAATATTCACTAAAAGGTTTTTTGTTTCCAAGTTGGTGTAGGTTACACAATTCAGCACTTCAAAAGACAATTCCATAATGTTTTAAGAGATCATTCACATAATCAAAAGTCAACACTATCAAGAAAATACTACTTTTAATAGGTTTGTACCTAGAATATTTGAAGATAAAACGTAGACAAGATAGACTAAAAACACCAATTTTTCAGCTCTTAAGAACACTAAGCTCAAAGTTGTTGAGGATCAAACTTGGACCCTTAGGTTTGGCGGGTCAAAATTAGAACAAGGAATTAGAGTTGGGGTTGAGCTCATTAGTCCCAAAGGTATGTCTTTTCTTGTTGCCTATAAATTACAATTCAGTGTACTAACAATGTGGAAGAATATAAGGCTCTCATCCATGGTTTGATGCTCGCAATTAAGTTGAAAGTTAAGATTCTTAAGGTTTTCTATGACTCAAAACTGGTGGTCAAGAAAGTTCGAAAATAATATATTTTCATTATAAGTGCTTGTCCAATTATCAACACTGGGTGTGGAACTTGATAGATCACTCACATACCATGAAGATTCAATCAAAGAGTAGATTCTCTGGCTATTGTTGCTAGTTCTCCAGAACCATTAGAGGCTTCTGATTTGAGGAGGTTTATTGTTGAGCTAGTGTAGTTGCACTCAGTTCCTGATAATGTTACTAATTTACAGGTGTTCAAAGATGATCGCCATATATTGGAGTTTATTACTAACACTGGTATCTTTGAAGCACATATAATTGAAGAAATGAATTGTCTAGATGGAAAAATTCAAGATGAAGAATTATCTCAAGAAAAGGATAATAATATTTCAAAAGGAATAATTGAGGTAGAAAGACTATTTGCTATGGATCAGATAATTCGACAGAAAGACCTACCCAAAACTAACGGAGGACAATCCAAATTATATAATCTAAATACTGAAGAATGTGTTTATAGGGAAGGTATGTATTAAGGAAGAATGAAGAAATATTTCTTAGGAACTTAGGGATTATTGGAAAGTTATAGCATGGACATATGAAGATTTGAAGACTTATGACACTTCCATCATTACTCATACAATGCCATTAAAGCTTGGCGTGAAACCTTTTTGGTAGAAACAACAACCTGTAAAACCACTCATATAACCTTTGATCCAAAATGAAGTACAAAAGCTCCTCTCAGCTTGGATTATTTTCCCATCAAATATTCTACCTGGGTGGAAAATTTAGTGTCAGTCAAAAAAGAAGAATGGAGATATATAACTGTGTGTGGATTTTCAAAATCTTAATAAGGCATCTAGAAAAGATAATTATCCCCTACCTTCATTGGAAAAAGTGCTACAAATTGTTAATGGTTCAGAGATGATGTCACTTTTGGATGAATTCTCCATGTATAAGTAGGTAATGGTTATGAAGGAGGATCAAATGAAGACTGTTTTCACTACAAAGTGGGGAAATTTCACTTACAGAAGGATGTCATTTGGATTAATAAATTTTGAAGCCACATTCCAAAGAGCTCTAGATTATTCCTTTCAATATTTGGTAGGAAAGTGCATTATTATATACATGAATGACATCATGGTAATTTCCAAGAATAGAGGAGATCATGCCTATGATCTAAAAGAAATATTACAAAAGTGTGAAACTTACGGAGTTTCATTGAATCCTAAGAAATGGATTTTCGGGGTGACTGAAGGAAAAATTCTAGGACACATTATTTCTGAAAGAGGTATTTCAATAAATCCAAATAGAGTGAGTGCCTTGCTTAGGTTATAGCCCCTGGGAAGTAAGAAAGAATTAAAGTAATACTTTAGAAAGATCAATATTGTCTATAAATTCATCATTGGATTTTCCCAAATAGTGAAACCACTCAATTATATGTTGAATAAAGATGCAAAGATCAAGTGGACAAGTGAGACTAAGCTCACCTTCAAAAACATGAAATCTACCATTGCAAATGTACCAATATTGATAAGTCTGGATTACACTAAACCATTTTATATTTACTCTTTTTCTTCTAATCATACATGTGCAACAACATTGACACAAAGGGGTGAGAATAAAGAATAAAATACAATTTCTTTCATGAGTGCTCCCTTTAAAGAGGTGGAGCTAAGATACATGGATATTGAAAAACAAACTTTTTATTTGGTTAAGGCAGTAAGAAAATTTTGACACTACATTCTTAGAAGTATAGTTAAGGCAATTGTGCTTGATGTTGCAGTAAAGATGTTACTAACATAAAGTAAGCTTAAAGAAAAGAGATCCAAATGGGTTACAATCTTGTAAGAATTCAATTTAGAGATTATACCCATGAAGTTGGTTCATGGGTAGGCCTTAGTCAAATCCATTACTAAGATTGATCCAAAAATCTTCAGTCAATAGTATACTATGGATGTAGAAGACCAAGATGATTGGTATTTAGATATATGGTACTATTTGGTTAGAAACAATTTACTTGATCATATGTAAAGAAATAAAAGAAGAGCCCTGAAAATAAAAGTCCAAAGTTATATGATTAAAGGAAGGGTTTTGTTCAAGAGAAATCATGAAGGAATTTATTTAAGATGTATGAATAAGGTAGAAGCGAGTGAAGTGTTGTAGGATTTCCATAATAAATCTGGCACAAATCATAGAGCACCTTTGGGTAATGTACTCCTCATCCTAAAATTCATCTATTACTAGCTAACTATTTTCAAAGATACCTATGAGCACGTAAAGCACTATTACACATGTCAAACTACTATAGATAAAGGGAGATTTAATCCTCAACCATTATAGGTAGTGATGGAGATACGCCCTTTCTCGTGATGGGGATTATACTTCATTGGTATAATTAATCCTCCATTTTCCATAGGTCATAGGTTTTTGTTGATCTCCATCGATTATTGCACCAAGTGGACTGAAGCATGCCATAATAAGCAATGCACCTTAGAGGTGGTAATCAAATTCTTGGAGGAAAACATTATTACCAGGTTTGGAGTATCATATGCCTTGGCATGTGATAATAGCCTCACTTTTTCCTCATTGAAATTTTCTAATTGGGCATTCAAATATGGTATAACATTGAAGTTCTCATCTAATTATTACCCATAGGGAAATGGATTAGCAGAATCATCAAACAAAAATCTGTTGGATATAATTAGAAGGTTAATTGAAAAGAATCCTAGGTAATGCATTGTCTATTGAAATTTTCCCTTTAGGTAGATCTTACTAGGATGAAATTTGAATTGGGAAATTCTCCTTACCACTTAGTCTATGGGATAGATCCTATATTTCCTATAAATTTGAAAATCTCTACTTGGAAATTTTCTCAAGAATATATTGGATTAGATGATCAGAGTGAAGCTCAGTTGCTATAATTGATGCATTTAGATGAAAAACATACCAGAGCTATAAATCATTTTTCTAGGCACCAATCTTTGGCAAAATAGTGGTTTGACAAAAGGGCTAGATTGAAAAAATTTAGAATACCAGATTTGGTCTTGTATTGGGACAAAGCCCATGAGCGTAAGGGTGAAATTGGTAAGTTTGACAAGTTATGGATTGGTCCTTGCCATGTTTCTAAAATCATAGGCAACAACACTTATAGACTTAAAACTTTAACTAGAGAGGATGTTCCATTGCTTATCAATAGACAATTCTTGAAGCATTATTTTCAAGCCTAGTGTTGGTTGCCTATCCTTGCTGTAAATATGTAAACAATTCTTTTTCTTTTTCTTTTTTTTTTCTTTAGGTTTTTTCTTTTTTATTTTGTTTTGTTTACTTTCTAGGGTTTTGCATCATGGAGATATATAGTAGTTAGAAACCTTTGAAGGTGGTCAAAATAATAGAACATTAATTTTGGAATGTGATTCATTCCTTGAATAAAAATAGTCCTTTAATTATAGATGATTGGGGAATTATTTGGTTATTTTTACTTTAGTTCACATAGATCATTTAGTTGATGTCGAGCTACAAACACCCATACCTAAATCATTCTACTAAATTTGAGGATAACAGTTTTTTCATTGAGTGAAAAATCAATAGGTAACATTTGCTACTATTGTAATTCCCAACCTAATAGTAGGCTTCATTGCTTGCAAGTTAAAGAAAAATAGCTTACAAATAAATATCGAATGAAAAAAATGAAAAAATGAATATCAAAAGAGAAAATTCAACCTTTTAGGCTATCCAAATATCTCTATCGGGGTTATAGATGCCTAACTGGCAGTAGAGCTATGTTTGTTGGAATTACAAAGATAACCTTTCTAGGGCTATAAAAGCTTGACTAGCAGCAAGGATCTATCCAAGGTTGGGTTAAAAATAAATTACCAAATTATGTAGATCAATGCAAACATTTGTTATGCTCTAAATTTATTGTAGCAAAATAAATTAGTGCACACATGTGAGCTCGGTAAAATTTAATCTCATATGCTGGCTAAAGTAAAGACAAAATGCTAGAATGAGGTTTTGATCGTTTAGAATTTAAGGATTGTAGAAAGTTGAAGTATGGTTATTAAGACCAGAATTGACTTTCTATTGTTTTTTTCGGTTTTGTTGGTTGCTAGTTGTTGTGTGGTCTCACAAAATTCCCCATTTTTCTCCTCAACAAAATGTGGACCCCCTTTTTTTCATTGTTTTTCTTTCCCTTCCTTTTTCTTTTGCTTGCTTTGGTGTGCTACTTTTGGAGGAAATGGTAAAATGGTAAGTTCTAACCCAACTTTCTTGACCTTGCTTAAGTTATTTCTTTGTCGGTCTTAGAGTGGAAAAATATTTTCCCTGGTCATATTGGATTATTGCACTCCCAAGTCCTGAGAGTAGATGTTTTTGCTCTAAGGATGTTGTATCTTTAGTAAGTTTCTCTTTTTTCCTGATAGGTAGTCATGCCTGGAAAGTAGTCATGCCTAGTAGGTTGTCACCTAGATAAAATCATCCCGATGCGTGCATTTTTCCTTTTCACTGGTTAGCTTGATAGTGGCTTTTCTTTTCTTTGGAACCGAAGATTAGAAGTTTTATTGTGAATATGTTTCTAACCAATTTGGTCTTGTTTGCACTCGGTCCTGGGTCTCCCTTTGCACCCAGTTCTAATGAACCTAATGGGTAAAAGTCTTGGCTCCTAGTAATACTTCCAAGGTCTAGTGTTGGATGATTCAAATTTCATTTGATTGTGAATTGTTAAGTATCCAAAGGTGTCATTGCTTGTAAATAATTTTCCTCGTAAGAATTGATGTGACAGGTAAGTGTTGCACATTAGCCTTCTGCATTATTTTCTTCTCTAATGGTGGGCCCTATGTAGAAACCAAAGTTTGTGATTTGAACCCTAATCCACCATGATTGCATCTTTCTTTAGGGTAATTAATGCATTTTCACAAGGAAATTAATGAATTTGGTGGAGAATACACATACTAGGAACCACCTCATTCATGTAGTTGCTTTCATAACACTCTACCTTGTGCCATACTAATCACTTGTAAGGACATTGAAGGATTGAAAACAAGATTGTGGCATGAAAAGAAAGGTAAGCCTCAAGAAGATGAAGAACAAAGCTACCAAGGGTTTTGAGGTCACGTTCGAAAAAAATGTATCATCAACAAAACTAGGTATGCTTCAAATAACTGAAATTCTATTAATTATTTTTATGCGTACATGGCTTAGGTTATATGACATTATCATTGGTTAGGTCACTAAAATGTTGGTTATTTTGAAAGAAATTTAACCTAATTGCAAAACTATAAATTTTATAAATTATTGAAAATGAATGGTTAGATTTAACCCTAACTCACACACAAGGAACATAGCTACAAATAATGCAAGAAACCCAAGAAAATATGAGCACTTCAAGAAGGAGGTTGATAGATAAGGAATTCAAATTCCCTTATTCACAGGCCATATTAATTTGTAGGATGGTTACATAAACTCATCTAGAATGGTTTACTGATGTTGAATTCGTTAGATGAATTCGATAAGATAATTCCTCTCAGTTTGCAAGGAACATTATCACAAGTGGCCTACATTTGGTAGGAGGATTTCCACCAAAAATGGAATCCCCTGAACTAGTAATGGAATGTATGAATTGGTATGACCCAAACAAGATGGTCGTTGAGAAAGAAGGGATATTTTAGACCTATGTATAAAATGGATTGTATACACATTTAGACTCCTCACATTTAGCCAGATGAATCCATTGAATATGAAGATATTGGCTATGATATACCTAAATGAAAAATAACAAAATAGGAAATTTATGAATGCAACATGGTGCTAAGAGGATATTACAAAGATAATGAGACAAGTCCCAAGGTCTGTGTTTATTTAGGATGTTTAGGAAATCATAACCCTATTAAGTAGGATAGTTGGACTGAAAGATGTTGACAAATTTGAACCCTAGATGTTTCGGCTAATAAAAAAATATAATGGAAGGCTCTATGTAGATTCACTGGGGAAGTTTCATTAGCAATAGGTTGCATGAAAAGTTTATGACATTCTTGGACACCCTATGGATTTGATGTCTTCTTATGTTATTATTCTTGTGCCCTAAGGGAAAACATAGAAGGATTAAACAATGCTGGTACCCTAGGTAGAGAACTAGGGAATAATTTGATATATGATCATGTACCTCAGATCACTATTCATCACTACCGAGAGAATTACTAGAGGGTTAACAATGTGTTTTCTATGAATCTAGCAAGAATAATGGATGGCGATAAAGCCAAAAGATTGTCCTTGGAAGAAAAAAGTGTCATATGTCTAGTTGGGGGTTGGTATATTCAATTTATTACTTTCACCTACATTAAGGTGGAAGGATTCAAAGGATATACCTTCATGCTACCCAAGTATGCAACAGACAAAATGTTGTTATTAGAATTGGTGAGATAGATGCAAACTTCTCATGCCCTTTTCTCACAAGCACACAAGAAATGTTTCATCAAATTTCCCATCACACTCAAGAATTACAATGTGTTGTGGCAAAAAGTGCTAATATGTGTGAGAAAAAGTTGAAGCTATATAAGCTAGAGTTCTTTACATTCAAGCAAAATAATTATGATCCAAAGGAAAACCTTGCCAGAAAAAATAGGTAGTAAGTATGCTTATGCTTATGATTTAGAATATTTTTGGCATAATTGTGATGATGAGCGTCAGGTAAGGAGGTGATCATACTAGAGGTTTCCATTAAAAGTAGCAAGGATTCTTGGACGCCATGAAATTTTGGGGTAGTTGGATATAGATGACGAAGATATGTTGAATGAAATATGTGATGAAGAAAAGATTTTTGATGAACCTATCCCAGACCTAGATTATGAAAAGAAAGAAATAGTAATCATTAGGGATATTTATAAGCAAGTGTTGAAATACACTCAGCACTAGATTTTTTGTTATGGTGAATCATTAAGAAAGGTTGGGTTAACACTCACATACCTGCTTAATGTAAAGAGAAAGAAACAAGTAGAATATGGATCAGGGTATGTTGAGACTATTAAAAAGAAAAGAAAGGTTGGAAAGGCAGAGGAAACTGGACATGGTGAGGAAATAATTCCTGATACTTCAAGCTAGAAAATTCTAGTGACACTATCTAGCCAATGTAAAGAGACCGTGGTTGTTCAGGCCAATGTAATAGTAAAGACTAGGGCAACATTTTCTTCCACACTATAGCTAAGAGCTCGACATATGACTGATGAAGAGGTGAGAATGAAGAAATAAACATGTGTTAAGACAAGTTCTACATCTTAGAAGGTTGCAGATATATTTACCTCTCACCCTTTAGTCAATACATCAACAATGAGACAAACACTGAGAAGGACTCCTACAATTCAAGAGAAAAGTATTGAGCCAAATGAAGAAGAAGTTAAAAAGCAGTGGGAGAAGCTGACTGCCATGATGAAATAATTTGAAAAAAAAATGGTCTAAGGAAAATCCCATGGTACATCTAGTAGTGGAAGAAGTGACAAATACAGGGTCAAATCCTATGGATAAAGAAGAAGATTTTATAAGAGGATCACTCACTCTAGAGGCACGAAACCCTAAGGAAATTGATGAAAGAGGAATAGGGGATATTGTAGGTCAAAATCCCATTGATAATATTGGTAATGAAGATACTTTTGGTAATCAACTTCCATAAGGAAGAAGTAAAGATGATGTAGAGCAACTATAAACCTTTGAGAAATCAGGAGAAGGTTAGGTTGAAAATGGAAATGTAAGCCCTCATAGACCTTGGGTGGTGAACTAGGAAATAAGGAGAATTGTGATGATTCGGGACAATGAGAAAGTGTAGTGCCCCTCATATTGTTCTCTATTAGATTGGTAGTTGATCTTCTTAGGATTAGACATTATGAAACTTTTTTTGATGTTAGAATTACTACTACAATGATACTTTGGTGATATTTCTATTATTGGTGTTTTATGCTTATGATATGACTAGTATATGGACTTATTTGATTATGTGGATTAATCTTATTATGAGCATTATGTGATTATCTAGATCATGGTTATTATGTGATTATCTGGTGATTGTTCTTATCTTGTTTGTTTGCAATTAATTTTTATGAGCTGATGTGGTTACTTGTTTGATGTTTTTTGGTGAAAGGTATGATGTCACATTACTCACTTGTGAATACCCTGCTACACTACGATTTCCTTTCACAATGTGCCTGATTGTATGATTATGTATATGCTCAATCGTTTTGTGTGTTGTAAGTTGTAGGTACTAGGAATCAACTCCACCTGAATTGGTAGGTCTGAGCATGTCTTAAAACCCAATGGAATAGTTGATCGGAGATAACATTTGGTCCCCTACCCTAGCAATCATCCTCAAAGAGGATGAGTATATGGTCCATCACCTCATCAGTGTTGTATGTTGTCTGTAGTCAGTTGGTCTTTTTTTCAACCCTGATTATGGGTAGGTAATTTGTGTTGATATTTGGTTTGTTTACTTTAAATTTGTTTAATAAATATTGTTCTTGGTTAATTGATTCATTAAATTAAATTATTAAGTAAAAGTATTTTGATAAATAGATATAAATATATTTATTAAATATTATGGTTTATAATAAATTTAAGTGTAATGTAATATTAAATAAAATAAAATAAAATTGAATTATAATGAAATGTGATAATAGATAAATAGTAAAAATAATATAAAAAGATAGAAAGGATTTTTATGGAGCACATGCATAACTTTGAATTGATTGTCGAAAAGAAACTTGATGTTTTATTGGAGATTTTAGATATTTTTTTAGATTTTTGTTTTTGAAAATCAAATGGCCTTCCTTTTGTAAATAATTATCTTTTCGCGATATTTTCTTTATTATTGATTTTGTTTCCAGGAAGAAGAAAAAATTTGTCTGCAAGAAAATTTCTTATGCTATAAATTTTGTGGGGACTTAGGGAATTAATGAAAATATTGATTGGGGATTTCGAAGAAGTTGTTGTTGTAGAAGATTGATCTTAGCATCATATTCCCGTCGTAGCCAACATTAGATCTAGGTTGGCTTTGTTCTGTGTTCTTAGTTTTTTTCTCTGATTAATGTAATCAAATTCGCTCTCTCTCCTATTTGTTGAAAAATGAATACTTGTATGTTTTATGTTGCTTGAAAATGTAATTTCCATGTATTTTAATTATGTTTATAAATAAATAAAATATGCATTTGATTGTATATCCTGCAATCATTGTATTCTTGGAAGATTTAAAAACAAATTGTGCTTACTTTGCAATCATTGCATTCAATGAGCTAAAACCCATTTTTAACTGTTAAATGCATTTGCTTGAAAGTCCTTGAGCTTCTTATCAAATATATTTTGTGCTCATTCTACAATTTATGCAATCCAAGAGATAACATCTTCTTTATTCATAAACCAGTTGCTTGAAAGTTTCTAAAACTGATTCAATGAACCTTGTTGCACACCCTCCTCTTCATTGTTTTCAACGCCTTGGAGTCTAGGACTATGATTTTATTTCATTTGATATTGGTTGTTGTGATGATTTTCCTAGTATTTCTCATTTGATACTGAGTATTTCAAATGCATGTTGATGGTATTTCTTTATGCCTGGTGATCCATACTTTAAAATGCAAGTTATTTCGATGAATTTACTTTATGTTTGGAGTGCGTTGTATATGCTTCATATTTTGCATTCGATAGATAAAATTTATGTTGGGTGTCGACGAATATACATTTTAGTTGGCATTCGATGCATGTTTGCAATTTTATTCATGTGCCCCACATTGATATTGGATATTTGAATTGCATCTCAATTTCCATGTGTCTGGTGACCGATGGATTTTGTTTGGGCATTTGATTCCATGTGTTTCATTTGTTGTATAAACCTTAACTGGCATTCAACTCCTCTGCTCTTGGTAATTGATGGTTATGTAATGTGTCGGTTGTAGCTACATTAGGGTTAGGCTGTCGTGCAATGCATTCCTCTTGTGTTTCACTTTCAACATGCTATGTGATATGTTTAAGTTCAGCGGGCTTAGCCTCTACATTATTATTTGTATGGTATTTCATTTGATGAACATATTTTATGTTGTAATTGATATTGATTATATTTTGATTTCATTGTCAATGGTTTTGTTAAAGTTTGGAATTTGATTTACATGTAATTTATTTGGCATTCAACTCTATATAATTTGCTTGGTATTCAATAATATGTAATTCGGTGAATTTGTTTATGGATGGTATTTGATTTAGTATGTTTATATATATATATATGTATGTTTATATATATATGTAAATTTATATGTTGCCATTTTATAATTTGAAATATTGTATTAAAAATTGCATTTTGTTTTGATATATATACATATTTATATATGTATGTATATACATTTAGATATATATATATATATATGTATATATGTATATATTTATATTATGGTGTTAGAAAATGAATGTATATGTCTTGTGATAAATTGGTTATGTAGTTAAGTAGTTGGAAAATTAAATACGAATAAAAATTGAGTTACTCATAGTTAGATAATTGGAGGATGTGTTAAATAAATGAGGTAGATTATCTTCTCGTAAATTATTGAATGTTGATCTCTGTTAGAATAATTTTTGATATAGATGTTTATGAATTATTGTGGTAAGTGACCATTAAGTGAAATAGTTGGAAATAATGTTTTCATGTTTGTATTGCTTGATTGCTTACTTTCATTAAATATGGTGTTTGATTAGTGAAATCAAGGTGATTTTGGGTTATTGTTTAAAATGGGAGTCATTTGTGCGAATTTGTTATGGTATTCTTCTAGAGGTTTAGGAAGGATTGTTCTAGTATGTATGGGTTTTATGTTGTTTCACTTGGAAGTGGTTGGTACTGTTTGAGTTGTGTGCAAGAGGGTCAATGCCTTGCACTGTGTTGGAATCATGTAGTTGTGTTAAGTTGCAAGTTACTAAATTCCTTGCTTGTTTTGCAGGGTTTACTAGTTGCAAGTAGGGGGAGTGGCTCTCAATGAGGGCTGAAACCCAAATTGGTGACCACGACAACCCATTGGTGAGTTTCTTAATAGAGTGGTAACCTAAAAATGAACTAGGGAGAATGGATAGATTTCACATTAAACAAGATAATGGATGCTTCAGCCATGCTTGTAGTGCTTGTTTAGGCTAAGGATGGGTTGAGAAGGTCTAGTTGGCAAGATCAACTTCCTTGTTCTCACAAAAGGAATGTCGGTTGCGCATGTGTCACCCTATGGGGCCGGGACCTAGTGAGAGGTTTACCAGGACAACCATATATGGGGGTCGACGTCTAGTGAGAAACTGTCAGGACAACCCATGTCAAGACCATGCGATGAAACTCTTCCCTATTACAGTCTAGCATCCTCTAGTTATGTTTTTCCCTTTTGTTGTGTGAAATCCTCTACAAGCGATGTGGGTATGTGTTGTTAATGTTGTTAGTAGTGTTGTGTTGGAGCCATGTGAAACTTTGTTTATGTTAGCCTGTTGTCTTCTTGACTGTTTGTTGGTAGTGGGACCTTATGTTATCTCCTATCATGGGGAGTGGACCTTAGGGTACCACATGGTCGGGAGGTTGGTGCTTCTTCCTCCATTGGGTTTCCTTGCTGCTTGTTTGAGGGCGTGAAGGTTGTACCTTATGTAGCAGATTCTAGTTCATGATCCAGTTTGAGAAGATAGTCTTTCATGTATATATACTTGGTATGTATATCAGTTGTATTATTTATTGAAATTTGATGTTTTCTTCCCAATTGTATTCAGGGAAGCATTATTGTAAATAATGTAATGATGTAATAGATTTGTATGTACTCTCATGTAATGAAATTTGTGTATATATTTGTTAGAAATGATCTTTCATCTTGTTTAATAGATGACATGTTATGAAAATTCATAGTGTAGAATCATTTAATGTGATGGATTAAAATGAACTTGATTATTAGATAAATCATGTTAACATGTTAGTAACAAATAATTCTAGCTCTCAAATAATAGATATGTTAGTAGCATAGTCATGGAACCTTAGAGAACTTGGGTTAGATTATATGTTAAGTTATGATATGCATTCATTTTTTATCTTGTTTATAAAAAAATATTTCATTATCATAGCATGGTTGTGTTGTCCTCTAGGGTTCCTTGGTGGGGTGTTACAAAAAGTGCTTCCCTAAGGGCCGATGCAAAACAAACAATAGGACGGGAGAATATCAGTCTCAAAAAAGAAGTTATAGTGATGAATCAAGGTAATCCAAAATCCTTGCCAATGAGGATAGAAGGTCTTCAAGTTTCGAGGTGTGTGATAGATAATGTTGATAGTTCAAGAGGAGAAGTTCCTGAATATGTCGATCATTAGGAATGAAGAAATTTTGAAGAGGTAGAACAAAATGAAGAAGCACCTGACAAGCTAGTAAGGTAAATGGCTCCACCATTGGAGGTGGAACTGGTGCCTCTGGATCTCAAAAGTTTAATACAAGAAGTGGATACCCCTTGAACTAGAGGTAGAGAAAAGACAAGACATGCTATGAAGAAGAATGTAGATGGAGGAAGAACTCTCCAAATAGCTACTTCGATAGGAGATAAGGAAAAGCATGAAATAACACCTAGGGATTACAGGGTAACAACAACTAATGTTGGAAATTCATCATGGGAACAAGAATTAGAAGAAATACAAGTAAACTTAGAAACAACTATCACCAATGTACAAAAGAGTAAGAAAAAAAGAGAGCTAAAGGAGCAGATTGTCTGCCTAGAAGGTTTTATCAAGTCACTAGCCCAATTTAATCAAGCATAGATTGAATTGTGCCAAAATCCGGTACTTATGTCCAAGTAGAAAGTAGATGCCATTACAATGCTTTGTCATAAGGTAAGTTTATTCAAAGAATGGATGGAGTAATTTGTGAGGCAAGGAGAATAATTAATTAAGAATACAATTGGGAATCTATTAAGGAGGCATACCATTGGTTTGACAAGTCTAAAAGATTGGAAGGAGAATGTAGATTTTTTCAAGAACAGATTGATGCAGAAAGGTGAAAGCTAAAAGCTCTTATCTAGACAGATGTCCGAGAGTTGGTGAATTAAAGGATAACCATAGAACAAGAAGTTTCAGTATTTGAAAAGTGGAGAAAATAAGTGAATTGGGAAAGTGACACTTTGCTACAATTTGTAGAAGAATTTGAAAACATCATTGAGAGATGCAAGAAGCTAATTGATAGAGATGAGAGCTTCATTAAAATTTTATCTTAGAAAAGTTATGATCCTTGCACTTTATGGCAAGGAGATAAAGAGGTAAAAAAATTTAAAGAATGGATTGTAAAGGTGAATAACGACCCTTTTCACTCACTAAGTTGGGAGGTTATTGATGAAATTATAAAGTGTAGGTTGTTATGGTTAAGTATGAAGCAAAAATGATGCAAAGAAATGAAAACATCATTCAAATATCAAAAGATTATGCTAGGCTTAAGTATAGTTGGAAAGTGACTCAAGGAGTTTCAAAGGAATGTATGCATCAAGTGTTGGTTGCTTTCTAGGAGTATCAGAAAAGGAAAGGTGAAGATGAGTCTTTAGAACCATAGTTCAATGAAGAAAAATAGATAGTCGAATACCAGATCTCGAAAGTGTTGTGTGCTGATATAGTTTTGAAATTAATTTTGTAGGTTTGTTCCTAGTCCCAGTGAAGGTGGCTAGTCCCAAAGGTTTTGAAAAGTGTCGATAATGTTATTTGTTGTGTAAAGTATTCGCATTCTAGAGCCCGAAGTTGAAGATTTCTGCTTATGCAAAAAAGTATTTTGACTTTTCCTAGAATATTTTGATGACAACAGTCACTTGTCAAGGGCTACATTTTAATTTTATTTCTCTATTTCTCTTTGATGGACTAATTTTAAACTCTTTAGGGCCTTGTTTCTATAAAATTATGTTTTTTGCTTTATTTTATTTTATGTATTTGTAGATGTCAGAGAACCAAAACTTTTTAAATTTTTGTTCTTTTTCCTATTTTCTATTCTATTCCATATGAAAAAACTTGTATGTTTTATTAGAATTTAATCAATATCAACACCAATTTCAAAGCTATTTCCTAATATGAAATCTTACATGGTTGATTATTTGTTCCTATGAGACAAGACTGCATGTTGTGTCATTTAAGGGTGCATACTGACACTATCTGGTGGCAAATAATCCCCCTTTTCTTTAAAATCTCACATCATTTTGTCCCTAGTTGTGAAGCAATATGGTGACGTATGGAATGGTTGCTTTGGTTTGGTTATTTCTTGAGGCATGTGTAGATAATACCTGAGAGAAATTTTACTTTTTAGTATTTTTTATGCTTTATTTTAGAATAGATGCTTAGACTTTAGAAAATGTTCCAAAAAAGTAATGAATGCATGGAGTTTTATCACAAATATTTTGATTCCATGAAATTGTTGAATGCTAAAAGCTAAATCTAATTGGATAAATGCAAGTTATTTGAATTTCATAAAATATTGTTACAAATTTGTTGATTTCATGAAGTTGTTGAATGACCAGACTGAGATTATTTGCATATATGTATGATACATTCCTATACCTTAAGGACCATTTACCTCTCATGTTTAACAACATTATCACCAATGAACCTTGAGTAAACCTATTGCAATCAAGACCTAACATAAACCAGCCTTGGGATTAAGTTGAGTTAGCCTTAGACTAGGTTTTCTTGATGCAATTATTCAAGAAAGATAGATTCTTCCAGAGTCTCTATGAGAATTTTATTTATTTGTTGATGTGTGACTAACATCTGCGTCAACACTAACCACATAGAGAAAATCAATAAATGGGTAAGTGCACCAATCTGTGACACGATTTTGGCTCTTACAATGCCACTTTTTTTTTCTGAAATCAGCAAAATCTGATTTGCATGAGAAAATGAAGATAGTTATGCTCAAAATTTCAAGATGCGGCAAGAACAAAAGTTGAAGTTCTCTAAGTCTAGTTTCTAAGATACTATTTTTATTTAAATTAATGAAGATTAAGGGTCTCAAAAAGGGGCGTGGCCCAAAACAGGTCTTGTTTTCATAAAAAAAAAATAGCATAGCGCTTGAGGGCTCCCCTCTTTTTGATTGACTTTTCTTTAGAATTTTAAAAATCCCAATAGTGAGAAATTAGTTAACACCATGTAGTTTATCCCTGTTCTTTCGGATAATTTTTTTAATGAATATATAATATTTTATGAATTTTCAAACTGGACACATCCTTAAAAGCTAAAATTTGAGCGTGCTCTCCCCTAAATTTTTTGCAAACTAATCAAAAATTGATTCTTTTTTTTCATCATATGTAGAATGGAGTCTAGTTTCAAAACATGTAATTTGTTTCACATTTCAATGAACAAGTAAAAATCTATCCTAAAACTAGCACATGTTGGTTTTTGACCAAAAACGAAGGCATTTACAATAGAAGCCATGGATCAAAACCTTAACTAAATCAAAATGAAAAAAAAAATTAAATATTTAGATAGCTAAGAGAGAGGTTAGCGCTATCACATTTTTTTTATAAAATTGCATTGAAAGACGTGTAAATGAGATGGGAAGCACAGACAAAAATATGAGGAAATTTGGAAAATCTTGTCAATTAACACGTCCAAAGTAGGCCATTTGGCAAGCGCCAAATTTGGCACTTACCAAATGACTCATCACATTTGGTGAGTGCCAAATTTGGAATGCGCCAAATGGTGTGCTATGCACAGAACCAGAATTTCCCCTCTTTGGTCAACAACTTTGATAATGCTTAGAGTGCATAATTTATGATCATAGATAGATAGTTGAGGTTTTACCTTTCATACCTTCTCTAACTCATTACCGTAATTGGATAACTCTTTATCCCTCTGAAGTCTCTATCTCTTAGGTCTCACTCCCCCCCATGCAACCTATACTACTCTCTCAGTCCAATCCCCTCTCTTAGGTCTCTTTCCCTCCCACATAGGTACCTAAATAAATCTCTCACTCCAACCCCCTTTCTCAGTCTCCCTCTCTCTCTCTCTCTCCCTCTTTGGTATTTTTGTCTCTCTCATTCTATCTCCCTCTCTTAGGTCGTTATCTTTCTCTCTTTCTCTCTCTCTCTCAATTCTCTCCCTCCTAGCCCCTCTCCCTCTCTTAGGTCTATCACACACTCCCTCTATCTATCTCCCATTCCCTCTCTCTCACTCACTCTATCTCTCTCCCTCTCTCTCTCTCACTCTCTCTCGGGTATATCCATCCCCCTCTCTCTCTCTCTCACACACACTCCCTCTCTCTCACTCTCTCCCACTCTGTCTCTCTCCCTCTCTCTCAGGTCTCTCTCTCCCACCCCCTCTCCCTCTCTCTCTCAAGTATCTCTGTCCTACCCCCTCTCCCTCTCTCTCTTTGTCAATTCTCCCCCTCCTAACCATTCTCCCTCTCACAGTCACTCCATCTATCTCTCTTCCACTCCCTCTATTTCTCTCCCTCTACCTCTCCATCTCTCTCCACTATCTCCCTCCCACCACCTCTCCCTCTCTCTCTCAAGTCCCTCTCTCTCTCATGCCCTTTATCTCTCTCCCACTCTCTCCCTCTCCCTCTCTCTCAAGTCTCTCCCTCCCACCCTCTCTCCCTCCCTCTCTGTCTCTCAAGTCTCTCCCTTCTACCCCCTCTCTCTTTTTCAGGCCTCTCTTTGTCTCTCTCACTCAGCCTCTCTATCTCTCTCCCACATCCTCTCTTTATCACTCCCTCTATCTCTCTCCCTCTCTCTCAGATATCTCCCTCCCACCCCCTCCCACACTCTCTCTCCCTCTATCTCAGGTATCTCCTCCCACCCCCCCTCTCTCTCTATCTCTCTCACTCCCTCCATCTCTCTCGAATCCCTCTATCGTGATTACTCCCTCTCCCCCAAGTACTCCCTCTCCCTCCCACCCCCTCTCCATCTCTCAAGTCTCTCTCTCTCTCACTCTGTGTATCTCTCCCATCCCTCTATCTCCCACTCCCTCTCTCTCCTACTCTCTTAGGTCTCTCCTTCCCACCCCCTCTCTCCCACTTTGTCTCCCTCTCCTTCTCTCTCAGGTGTCTCCCTCTCACCCTCTCTCCCTCTCCCTTTCTCTTAGGTTTCTCCCTCCCACCCTCTCTCCCTCCCTCTCTCTCTCTCTCTCTCTCTCTCTCTCTCTTCTTCTCTCTCTCTCTCTCTCTCTCTCTCTCTCTTCGTCTCTATGTCTCTCCCTCTCTCTCTCCCACTCCCTCTATCTCTCTCCCACTTTGTCTCTCTCCCTCTCTCTCAGGTCTATCCCTCCCACTCTCTCTCCCTCTTTCTCTCTCTCAAGTATCTTCATCCTACCCCATCTTCCTCTCTCTTTGTCAAGTCTCCCCCTCCTATCCCCTCTCCCTCTCGTAGTGACTCCCTCTATCTATCTTCCACTACCTCCCTCTCTCACTCCTTCTCTCTTTCCCTCTCTCTCTCCCTCTCCCTCTCTCTCAAGTATGTCCCTCCCACCACCTCTCCCTGTCTCTCTCTCAAGTAGAGGGTTTAGGGATTAAGGGTTAAGGGTTGAGGTTTGAGGGATGAGGTATTAGGAGGGTATGGGGGTTGAGGTATTAGAGTATAAGGGTTAAGGGTTGAGGTTTTAGGGATATAGAGGGTATAGGGGTTTAGGAATTAGGGTTTAAGGTTTGAGGGTTAAGGGTTGAGGGATTAAGATTGTAGAGGGGTTGAGGGATTAGGGTTTAAGGGTTGAGGGTTGAGGGGTTGAGGGATTAAGAGGGTATAGGGGTTGAGGAATTAGAGTTTAAGGGTTGAGGGTTGAGGGCTTGAGGGATTAAGAGGGTATAGGTGTTGATGGATTAGGGTTTAAGGTTTGAGAGTTGAGGGTTGAGTGATTAGGACGTTATAGGGGTTGAGGGATTAGGGTTTAAGGGTTGAGGGTTGAGGGATTAAGAGGGTATGGGGGTTGAAGGATTAGGATTTAATGGTTAAGGATTGAGGGTTGAGGGATTAAGAGAATTATATGGATTGAGTTATAGTTTAAGGTTGAGGGATTAAGAGGGTATGGGGGTTGAGGGATCAGGGTTTAAGGGTTAAGGGTTGAGGGTTGAGGGATTAAGAGGGTATAGGGGTTGAGGCATTAGGGTTTAAGGGTTGAGGGTTGAGGGATTAAGAGGGTATGGGGTTGAGGGATTAGGGTTTAAGGGTTAAGGGTTGAGGGTTAATGGATTAAGAGGGTATAGGGGTTGAGGGATTAATATGGTATTGGGGTTGAGGGATTAGGGTTTAAGGATTAAGGGTTGAGGGATTAAGAGGGTATAGGGGTTGAGGGATTAAGATTGTAGAGGGGTTGAGGGATCAGGGTTTAAGGGTTGAGGGTTGAGGGATTAAGAGGGTATAGGGGCTGAGGGATTAGGGTTTAAAGGTTGAGGGTTGAGGGTTGATGGATTAAGAGGGTATAGGGGTTGAGGGATTAGGGTTGAGGGTTGAGGGTTGAGGGTTGAGGGTATAGGGGTTGAGGAATTAGGTTTTAAGGGTTAAGGGTTGAGGGTTGAGGGATTAAGAGGGTATAGGGGTTGATGGATTAGGGTTTAAGGGTAGAGAGTAGAGGGGTTGAGTGATTAAGAGGGTATATTGGTTGACAGATTAGGGTTTAAGGGTTGAGGGTATGGTGGTTGATGGATTCAGGTTTAAGGGTTAAGGGTTGAGGGTTGAGGGATGAGGGTTTAAGGGTTGATTGTTGAAGGTTGAGGGATTAAGATGGTATGGGGGTTGAGGGATTAGGTTTTAAGGATTAAGGGTTGAGGGTTGAGTGATTAAGAGGGTATAGGGGTTGAGGGATTAGGGTTTAAGGGTTGAGGGTTAAGGGTTGATGGATTAATATTGTAGATGGATTGAGGGATTAGGGTTTAAGGGTTGAGAGTTGAGGGATTAAGAGGGATCAAGAGGGTATAGGGGTTGAGGGATTAGGGTTTAAGGGTTGAGGTATTAAGAGGGTATAGGGGTTGAGGGATTAGGGTTTAAGAGAAGAGAGTGGAGGGGTTGAGTGATTAAGAGGGTATAGGGATTGAGGGATTAGAGTTTAAGGGTAGAGGTTAGATGGGTTGAAGCATTAAGAGGGTATAGGGGTTGATGGATTAGGGTTTGAGGGTTGAGTGTTGAGGGATTAAGAGGGTATGGGGGTTGAGGGTTGAGGGATTAAGATTCTAGAGGGGTTGATGGATTAGGGTTTAAGGGTTGAGGATTGAGGGTTTGAGGGATTAAGAGGGTATAGGGGTTGAGGGATTAGGGTTTAAGGGTTGAGGGTTGAGGGTTGAGGGATTAAGAGGGTATAGTTGTTGAGGGATTAGGTTTTAAGGGTAGAGGGTAGAGGGTTTGAGGCATTAAGAGGGTATAGGGGTTGAGGTATTAGGGTTTAAGGGTTGAGGGTTGAGGGTTGAGGTGTTAAGAGGGTATGGGGGTTAAGGGATTAGGGTTTAAGGGTTAAGGGTTGAGGTTTGAGGGATTAAGAGGGTGTAGGGGTTGAGGGATTAGTGTTTAATGGTAGAGAGTAGAGGGGTTGAGTGATTAAGAGGGTATAGGGGTTGAGGGATTAGGGTTTAAGGGTAGAGGGGTTGAGGCATTAAGAGGGTATAGGGCTGAGGATTAGGCTTAAGGATCGAGAAGCTGAGGGGCTGAGGGTTGAGGATTAAGAGGGTATGGTGGTTGATGGATTAAGGGTTGGAGGCGAGGCGAGGGATCAAGAGGTATAGGGTTGAGGGATTAGGCTTGGGCGAGAGCAGAGGGGTTGAGGATTAGGTTTAAGGGCGAGGCAGAGGCAGAGGGCTCTGGTATGCTAAGAGGGTATAAATGAGGGATTAAGGCCATGCTGAGGCTGAGGCACAAGAGGGCATGGGGGCTTCAGGGATTAGGTGGGTGCTAAGGGGTGGCCGAGGGATTAAGAGGGTATAGGGGCTGAGGGATTAGGGTTTAAGGTTTGAGGGTTAAGGGTTGAGGGATTAAGATTGTAGAGGGATTGAGGTATTAGGTTTTAAGGGTTGAGTTATTAAGAGGGTATAGGGGTTGAGGGATTAGGGTTTAAAGGTTCAGGGTTGAGGGTTGAGGGATTAAGATTGTACAGTGGTTGAGGGATTAGGGTTTAAGGGTTGAGGGTTGAGGGGTTGAGGGATTAAGAGGGTATATGGGTTGAGGAATTAGAGTTTAAGGGTTGAGGGATTAAGAGGGTATAGGTGTTGAGGGATTAGGGTTTAAGGTTTGAGAGTTGAGGGTTGAGTGATTAAGAGGTTATAGGGGTTGAGGGATTAGGGTTTAAGGGTTGAGGGTTGAGGGATTAAGAGGGTATGGGATTGAGGGATTAGGGTTTAAGGGTTAAGGGTTGAGAGTTGAGGGATTAAGAGGGTATAGGGGTTTAGGGATTAGGGTTTAAGGGTTGAGGGTTTAATATTGTAGAGGGGTTGAGGGATTAGGGTTTAAGGGTTGAGGGTTGAGGGGTTGATGGATTAAGAGGGTATATGGGTTGAGGGATTGGGGTTTAAGGGTAGAGGGTAGAGGGGTTGAGGCATTAAGAGTGTATAGGGGTTGAGGGATTAAGGTTTAAGGGTTGAGGGTTGAGGGTTAAGGGTTGAGGGATTATGATTGTAGAGGGTAGAGGGGTTGAGGCATTAAGAGGGTATAGGGGTTGAGGCATTAGGGTTTAATGGTTGAGGGTTGAGGTTTAAGGGTTGAGGGATTAAGATTGTAGAGGGGTTGATGGATTAGGGCTTAAGGGTTGAGGGTTGAGGGATTAAGAGGGTATGGTGGTTGAGGGATTAGGGTTTAAGGGTTAAGGGTTAATGGTATAGGGTTTACGGTTTAAGGGTCCCACTCCCTCTCTCTCCCACTCCCTCTCTTAGGTCTTCTCCCCCACCATAATTGAATAGATTCTTTCCCTCTCAAGTCTCTCTCTCTCGGGTCTCACTCCCTCCCATGGTACCTAGACTAATTTTTGTCACTCCAATGCCCTCTCTTACAATCCCTCTCTATCAAGCCTCATTTACCTACCAGCCTACTCTCTTAGGTCTCTCCTTCCCACCCCTTCTCTCCCACTTTGAATCCCTCTCCTCTCTCAGGTGTCTCCCTCCCACCCTCTCTCCCTCTCTCTCTCTCTCTTAGGTTTCTCCCTCTCACCCCCTCTCCCTCCCCCTCTCTCTCTCTCCCACTCCCTCTCTCTCTCACTCCCTCTATCTCTCTCCCACTTTGTCTCTCTCCTTCTCTCTCAAGTCTCTCCTTTTCAAAACAACATACTTGGCGCTTTCCAAATGTGTTTTACCTTGAAACAGTAAAATAGGGGTTGACCCCATGATTTAGGCCCACATTCTCCTCTATTTGTCTGGTTCAACACTTTATCTGAGTCATAAATGCTTTTTTTATGTAGTTGACTTCATATTGTACCAATCTATGCTTGATGCATGACCTTTTTACCACCAATCTACGTGGTAGACAATGTAGAAGAAGACATTTTGAAGTTTCTATATCATTTTACATTATCTGAGGTAATATATTCATTTTGGTAATATTGAAATGTTTATATTTAGTATATTTGTTTGTTTATGACAATATAAACTAAATTTATTTAATGATTTTATTAATCATAACAATTGGACATAGAATTCAACATTGACTTAGATGGGATTTGCATAAAAAAGTTCAATTTTTATGAGTTTGAAGAACAAAAAAATGAAAAACATGACATTTACTTAACATAAATTTACTTATGAATTCTATTTGCATTGTTTATAGTAGTCCATTTCTAGCATGGCTAGTGGAATTAACTCTATTTCATTTTATTTTCAACTAATTTGGAAAACTTTTATTTTCAAGTAATTTGGAAAACCTAATAGCTTTCATCTATGTTAATGCAAGTGTCCATTAATTTTTTTGTTCCATTAAAAATTCACCTTCATCACATGTGCTTAGATAAATTCAAGTGAGTTGACATATTTGTTAATGCAAGTTTCCATTCATTCATACCATTTACCTTTCTAATAAATAAATAAATGGGAAATTTTGTGCAATTGGGAATGCTTATTGTCTTTCTAAGTTACCTCATTGCCAAAGAAATAGTGAATAATTATAAGATATAGCATCACAAACCCTTCTTTGAATTCATATTCTTCATGACTTCGTTGATAATCAAAAATTTGGTTTTGGAAATAATAAACACAAGATTCTCTAGTTTTCATTTAGGTGGCAACAACTTATACCCTAGGTTTGTGATGTAGAGCAGGGAGACAAAACGTTCAACAATCATAATTAGATCAGTTTCAAACAATCTTTAATCTCAAAAACCTCAATTCAATGTTGAACTAACCAATTCACATTCACTTCCTTGTAGCATTCACAATAGAGAAAATTGTTCATATATTATCATATCTTAGTCACTAGAACCCTCTCTAATGCATCTAAACACTAAACCCTTGCTTTAGGCCTTTCTATTTTTGAAACAAGGAGGGTTTATTCAAAATCAACATTCCAGGCCTCTGGTGTAGGAGCACCTTGTAAGCTCAATTTTTTCAAAAAGGACATCTTTAGTGAGCATGGTCAAATGCTATGATTTTAGTTAATGTTGAGTATATTGTGTTTAGTAAGGTCAATTAGACCATTTTATAATGTATTTGGAGCTAAGAGAGTTCAGTTGTGTCATAGCTTGCAATTTGGCTAAATGTGGTAAAAAAAGTTACTAAGAGATGCAAAAATTTCAAAGTTGGAGAGAGTTGGAATGAAATCAAAATATGTATAATAACCTTCATTTCCTCGAAGGAGAGGTTGTTGGTTGATTTGAACTCCATTTTTATCAAGAAGAACGTTATTTTTTTAGAAATTTGTTGGTCTCTCTCACTTGTCTTGTTGTTGTATGACTTGTACATACTCTAAGATGATATGAAACTAGTTGGATGTTGTAGATTAATGAATTAGCTTTCATTTTCACCTATTTAGAGGTTCTAACTCTTCATATAGAAAAATTTATATTGTTTTTACTGTTGCTACCTACTTTCACAATGTTCTTGGATTGAAGGGTTTCATTATGTAATTCGACCCATTACACATTTTCTGCCTACTATAACTTGTGGAATGGGTCCTCTAACTTTTAAAATACATGGCTAACCTATTTATAATGTTGTGGGGTCAAGGTTGGGTGTTTGGGATGATGTTCTAGGACTGTAGCAAGGTCTTTTCATGGTGAAAATTAGGGCTTCAAGTGGTGTTTTGACAAAATGTGGGAAGGATTGTCCATTTAATGTATTATTCACCATGTGAAGGGTTTGGTAAGTGTGTTTGGTGCTTTGTATGGGTCTTTCAGGTCTGGGAGATAGGAGTTTCATTAAAACCCCAAGTATTTTTCTTGAAATTGAGGGTTTGGTGTATTAGGGATCTAGAGGTCTTGGACTTGGAAACAAATCAGTAAATTGGAGGTTTTGACACATAAAATACTGTTGTTTGAGGAATTTGAGTGAAGATGTAGTGTTTAAAAGGTGAACTCTTTGTAAATTAGGCCAATTGTGTAGAAGTTGTGAAATCCAACTTCACAGACCCTGAAGATCACCTGCATGCAAATAACCTGTCACAGAAGAAGACATTGGAGACAAAAAAGCCACCATTTTTTACATATTATTCTCATTATTTTCCTGTCAAAGCTTCCTTTTCATATTGCAACAAGAAACTCATCACTTTCTACCTCTCACTGCTCCCTCATTTGGTTGAATCTCCTCAAATGGTTTTTGGGTTTGGTGTGCTTTGTTTCTAGATTTCCAGATCATTTTGAAATTCTTGATTTTATTATAGTATGAGAAAGTTATTAGCATTTTACTGGGACTGGATCTTACAGTTACAACCCAGCCAATCTTCCTAACCTCAAAACATGATTCAAACCTTTTCTTCCTCCATTTTGGGCATGATATTCATGCATTCTGTCCCATAATTATTCTTTTCCTAAATTTTTTTTAGTATTTTCCTAAGTTGACATCCATCATCTCATTCTTGCACCTCCACTACCTCTAGCACTTGCACCTAGAAGATTCCAACACTAATGGAAAATAAATTCAAATTCTTGGGAGTTACAAATGAATAAAAATTAATTTACATTAGGCATGAGACTTTGACTCCCAAGCATAATTTTTGATTTACAACATTTCCAATATCATTACAATTTAAATTCAAAGAATATTATTGATTTATGAAAAGGGGTCTCATATGAAAGAGCTGAATATGAGAGGGGGAAAAAGTAACATGTGTGCAAAACAAGTAACATGCCAAAAATCAAGAAAAAAAAAACTTTTGGGTTTGTAGGATGACTTGGTACTCCTAGATGCTTTTGCATCAGACAATCGAGGTAAGTGAAATGTTCCATGAGTTGAAAAATCATGAAAATTTGAAGACCATATGTTTTCTTTGGACCCACCATTCTTCTTTATTCTTCTGAAATTTCCTCTTTTTGTTCTTCCAACATCTTGCTAGAACATTCACCATCCTCCTCCAAAGAATCCTTCCTTTTCTCTTCTCCTCTTTTGTGGGTTTCTTCCCATAAAAAACTGGCCACCTCCACCAAATCTCACTAGTGGGATCCTTTATAGATTCTACATATAAATATATTACATCCACACACCAATCCACAACTACATAATCCATCTTTCTATCTTGTTGTACTAACTCTTTATGAAAACTCACATAAGCTATTTCATCACACAAAGTGGAAAAAATCAGAATTTACCTCTTCATTGATTTTATGCTCCATGTCCACCAACATGTCCTCATTATTCTATTTTTTTGCTACAACAAATTTCTCCATTTCTACATTCCTATCTTTATACAAGAAAATATTAAAATATGATTTTACCTCACGTTTTGTTGCAACCTTTTTGTGACTTGAGATTAACTCATCCCAATCTCTTTCAATTGTTTCCATTCACATCAATAAATCATCCCCTTCACTTTATTATATGTCCTTAATAGGACACTCTTATGCTACAACTTCATTATAATCACATTCATCTTCATAAAAACATTTATCAAAAATAAATTTTACCTCAGTATCCTCCACTGCTGCAACTTTTTCTTCCCCTACAATAAGTTGGTCCCATTCTCTTTCAATCTGAATGAGTAAATCATCCTTCTCAACTTCATAGGTGTTCCCTAAAGAACTCTCTTCTACCACTACAATATCAATAGACTCATCCTCCATGTCTTGTAATCTCTGTAGTCTCTTCTAAACTACCTCCTTAGGTGATCTATTTACAAAACTCTCTTCCAATATTTACCAATATTATTGTAAATTTCCTCCTTTGGTAGTTTGTTTACAATCATGGGAGCCTCAATTCCTCAAATCATCTAAAAAATTCTTCTTACTACTTGCACATTCATCTAAAAGAAAAATCCACACATTCTCCACCCTCAAGTCCTGGTGCAAACTGTCTCACGTTTGGCGCTTTGCTTGCACACTCAGGAACTCTTTCTCTAATACCACTAATGAAGAGAAAAACTCTCCTTTCAAATCTGAAATAAAAAAACTACCACAACACTATTCAAGAAAGAAATAATATGCTTGGTTATTCAAAGATGAAAGAGAAATCAACAACATACAATAAGTTCTTCAACTAAAAATGACTACATAAATGAAGCTCATGTTGAGAAGTTGTTGATTTGGCATTGTTGTCATTGATGTCAAAACCTGGGATTTAGAAGGTTGTGCTCTAGATGATATACAAAAATTATTTATCCTATTATATTCTATAATGTTGCATAGTGTGGATGTTATCCTTGATACGGATATGGCAGTACTACTTTTTGGGACATCTGTGGAAGATAGTTAATGCAAAATAATGAAGACTAAGCTTTTTGATATTGGTTGATGTGCCTAAAGCTTATTCTAGGTATCCTTGCTATTTATACATTCATGTAGTATGTTATAAGTTTTGGTATGTCTAATTATATTCTTTTGGTTGGTACTAAAATTGATGTTGATCAATATTTGGTCTTGGTTGTGGTCTTCCTATCAATTGATGATGATCAAGATTTGGTCTTGGTTGTGGCGCTCCTATCAGCTTCGGAATATATTTCATGTAATTAAAAGTTCGCTATCTTTTGGTATTTATGCTATATCTTATGTATGACCTATTTATGGGTCCCATGGTAAGATCTTTATGTGCGACCTATCCTTTGGGTCTGGTGCTAGCATACCAAGCCTTACTAAATATTTCAAGGTTTTTCTTCAGGCCGACATGTTTTGCTAGGCTAACTCATTTTGTTCTCTTGGTATATATATGAAGAACATATTTTTGAGCACCGAACAAGAAGTGTGATGTGTGTGAATAGTGATAAGGGTGTGAAAGATTGTGCGACAAGAAACAAAGAAGGGAGTGAAGGAAAGTGTCAGGAAGAAGTAATATGTATTGCATAGGTTGTGCAAGGAAGGTGGGCATAAGATTCTTGACCAGATTTTCTGCAAACAAATATTGTGCTCTTAACCGGAACCGACTTCATGCATATGTAGATGCAGCTTCGTCAGTTCATTTTTTTATCTATTTTGTAATCATGTGTTTTTATATGAATCAGGCATTGATCCCACCGGTAGTGAGCCTTACCCGTAGTGAGCATTTTGGAAGTGAGCCCTTGTAAAAATCACCTTAATTGGTGTCACCTTAACCAGTTTTCTATAATTGAGAATTTGCATTCTCTGTGGTTTTTCCTATCTTGGTTTTCCATGTAAATTCTAGTGTTCTTTGTGCATGGTGTTGTTAAGTGCTTTTATGTTCATATCTATTTTAATTATTATCTGATTGATTTAAGTTTTCTTCGAATTAATTAAAGTAAGCACTTTTTTTTGTGATAACTGATTCACCCCCCCTTTCAGTTATCTAGATAGTTCAACAATTAGTATCATAGCCTAGTACCTTGTAGATAGAGCTTAAGCGCTTGAGGGAGATCTTGGCAGTTTGAACAAGATGGCAGGAGATTATAAATTTGGTGAAGAATTGAAGATAATGTTAGATGATATGGAAAGTATGAAATCTAAAACTGAGGAATTGAAAGAAAGCATCAAGGAGGCAAATGATTACATCTCAAATCTAAGGGAGAAAATCCGAAAATTCAAAGCAAGACATAGAGAGGTCAATGAAGAATTAAAGGAGTCAAAGGAAAGTGTTGTGAACCTAAAGCTATGGTTAGATGAATGCAAGAAGACTGAAGAAAATCTCAAAGCTACCATCAAACAAAAAATGGAAGAATGGAAGAAGACTAAAGAAAATCTGAAGGATACCATCAAACGAAAATTGGAAGAAAATGAAAAGTTAGGTCAAGAGTTAAGAAGGTTGAAATCAGAAGCAAGAGTATGTGAAAGCAACATAATTTTGGATCAAATTTTGTCCCTACAGAAATGTCACAAGGATAAGGAAGGACTTGGCTTCTCAGAGGAAAACTCAAATCAAAATACTAAGGGTAAAGACAAAGCAGTTGAAGCTAAAGCAAGATCTATTGTAACAAGCAAGGTCCAGAACTATAAAAAATTGACAAAAAGACCTTCAGTCAGGCAACTAAATGATCAAAGGTACTTGTTGTTTAATGGTCATTTTTTTCTATGAATTTTTTTTTGACATAAGGCTATAGAGTGTAGAAGAAAGAAGGAACCAAGTATTCAATGCTTTAACTATCACAAAGAAAGTCATTGCAGAAGTAAATTATCTAACTCATCTAGAAGGAATGGAATGAATAATCTCTTTCATGGTTGTTGCTATTTATGCTAGGGTTATGGTCATAAAGCTAATCAGTCCAAATCTAGGGTTCACTCAATTAAGTTAGGGTAAATATGTTATAAGTGCAATCAATCCAAATATTATGCTAACAAATGTAGATATGTTGCTCCAGAAAAGTGTAAAAACCAATAGAATGTTGCAGAACCAGATGAATCTAAGAAGAAGACCATCATGGTTTGGAAGAAAAAGGAGACAAATGCGGGGAGATCTTATGTGGTACCGGATATTGATACAAGCTCTTCTAAAATCTGAGCCTACTATCTTGGCATAGGGGGAGTTTTGCAATGCATATCATGTCGGTTCCACCTCTCCAAAGTTATATTGATACATCTTTGACATGAATAAGCTGGATTCAGTTGGTGATGTATGATCAAGCTTAATCTGAATGGTTGAAAAGAAAAGTGCAGTTGCTAGCATTATCAATGAAAGTTTAGGCAGAAAAATCATCATGAGCAATTAAGGATAAAAGATAGTGCTTTCAAATAATTTCTTATAGTTTACAAAGAAGAAGAAGAGGTTTTCACTGAGTGATAAAAGGATTGTAGAAGCCAAGCGAGACAATGGTTGACAGTGAATCCAGTGGCAATACTTTACTGAAGCTGAAGGGAGTATAGTTGGAAAAATTTGATCATCTGAAGATGAAGGAAATGGAACTAAGGTTGAAGACTGATGAATTGCAAAATGTGAGAGCCCTGGGTATGGATTTATGGGGATAATTACCCTGATTTTATGACAAATAATCTATCTTGTTCCTATTGAGTCGATTCAAGGATGGAAGAATTGTTTTGGACAAAACCTATCTAATCACTAAGGAAGCCATCGAAGCTATTACTAGATTGTGCAGAATTGGTGACCTCCGTGAGAAGAAAATGGTGGAATACAGAGATGTGGAGGAACTTACTAGTACTGACAAAGACCCCTAAGCTCTATTGATAAATACCATTTCCAGTCCTATAGTAAGGTGTGTTACTTATGGTATCTCATATAAAATCTATTTCCAAAATTGTGAAGGCTCTACATCTGCTATTGTTGTGTATCTTGCACATAAGATGGTGAAGGAAAATCAACAGTTTGACCTGTGTAGCCTGGTAATGGAAAACCTAATTGAAAATGTCAGAGTTTCTTTGGTTGAGAGTTATCCCTTTTAGTTTGGGTCTCTTCTCATGTGTTTAGTATTCTACTTTCATTACCTTCAAAAGAGAATGTCAAGTGGAAGTCTGACATCCCTGTCAAAAAGCAAGTTGACAAATATTTGGAAGATAAAGAAAATGCATGAAAATTTTATTTCACATCCTTGTAGATGGATCTGTGCTTCAGTGTGATATTGTCTAGTGCTACACCCATCAGTCAGTTTGAGGAGGGTTCCTCTTCTGATAAGAAGTAGTTAGTGTCACTGGTGATTCCCCTCTGAAACCTAAAAGGAGGAAAATTAACAGAAAATATGTCATTATTATCTCAAAAGAGAAGGAAAAGGAAGAAGAGTCTCTTCCTGATACAAATTAATTTCGCTTTATGTTGAATGAAGGTGATATGAAAAAGTTGGGTGAAATGTGGAATGCCTACTCTCTGGCTAGTAGGCCTACAACTGAAGATGCCTTGGTTGATTATCTGCTCAAAAAGGGTATTACTATTTTTGTTGTTTCTAACTTGTTATTGGATGATTTGGTAGAAGTTGCCAAGGAAAAGTTATTGCAGGAAGGATATAAAGGACATAAAATACAAGCTATGATTGAAAGAAGGTGTGTCACAACCAAACAAAATTTATCCAAACACATTGGTGAGACATGAGAATGCATTAAGGAGATGTCTGGCATCTAAAAACATTGTCTCTGGTGGCCTATTGTTGTTGATAATTTTAGAAGAAAAATTAAAGCTATTGAATTTGAATTGAACGATAGTGGGAAGTATTTTGACTTCTTCAAAGATAAAGATGAAAAAAAAAGAATATGATTTGGTGAGCTACAAGCTGAGTTATTGTCTACTCAGAGACAGAGGGAAGACTTGGTTAAAAATTTATGGTTGCTGAAAGAAATTGTTGAGGTCCAATTGGATCATCTCTCTAGGATACTTTCTAATGTAGAGGATTGTGAACAATGGTGCCTATCTCTAGACTAGTCGTATTCATTTGGGATGTTGGTTCTACAAGACAATGTGTGTGCCATAATGGTTTCTATAGTGCAAGATTGGAAGAAGATTCTTCCAATTGTGAGAGAAAGGTACAAGAAAATCTTTCATGTGAAAAGTGTTACTTTTACTTGATTTTTTGAATGTTCTTATTTGGCCCTTTGCCTTTGATGGAAAAAAGGAGAAAATGAAGAGAAAAACAAAAACAAAAAAAGAGGAATTGAATTGCTTGACAAAGGGGGAGCACCTAGAGTATTTTGTTTTTGCAATTTTTTGTGATTTTGAGTTTTTGCTATTTTTCCATCAATGCCAAAGGGAGAGATTGTTGAGAAGTTGTTGATTTGGCATTGTTTTCATTGATGTCAAAACCTTGGATCTGAAAGGTTGTGCTCTAGATGATATACAAAAATGATTTATCCTATCGTATGTTATAATGTTCTTTAGTGTGGATGTTATCCTTGATCCGTATATTCAAGTACTACTTTTTGGGACATCTGTGGAAAACAATTAATGTAGAATAATGAAGACTAATATTTTTGATATTTTCTATTGCGCCTAAAGCTTATTCCAGGTATCCTTGCTATCCACACATTCATGTAGCATGTTACAAGTTTTGGTATGTCTAATTGCATTCCTTCAGTTGGTACTGAAATTCATGTTGATCAAGATTTGGTCTTGGTTGTGGGATTCCTATCAATTGATGATAATCAAGATTTGGTCTTGGTTGTGGAATTCCTATGGGCTCCAAAATATATTTCATGTAATTCAAAGTTCTCTATATTTTCATATTTATGCTATATCTTATGTATGACCTATTTATGGGTCTCATGGTAAGAAGATATTTATGTGCGACCTAACCTTTGGGTTTGGTGCTAACGTACCAAGCCTTATTGAATATTTCAAGGTTATTCTTCAAGCCAACATGTTTTTCTAGGATGACTCTTTTTTTTCTTCTAGTATATATATATAACGTCTTTTTGAGCACCGAACAAGAAGTGTGATGTGTACGAACAATGATAAGGGTACAAATGATTGTGCAAAAAGAAACAAAGAAGGGAATGAAGGAAAGTGTCAAGAAGAAGTAATATGTATTGCAGAGGTTGTGCAAGGGAGGTGGGCAGAAGATTCTTGACCGGATCTGCTACAAACAAATATTGTGCTCTTAACTGAAACTGACTTCATGCATATGTAGATGTAGCTTCATCAGTTCATGTTTTTGTTTATTTTGTAATTAGGTGTTTTTGTATTAATCAGACAGTGATCCCACTGACAGTGAGCCTTACTTGTAGTGAGCATTTTGGCAGTGAGCCCTTGTAAAAATCACCTTAACCGATGTTCTATAATTGAGAATTAGCATTCTCTATGTTTTTTCACATCTTTTTTTTCCACATAAATTTTGGTGTTCTTTGTGCATGGTTTTGTTAAGTGCTTTCATGTTCATATCTGTTTTAATTGTTATCTGATTGATTTAAGTTTTCTCTGAATTAATTAAAGTAAGCGAAATATTTGTGATAAATGATTCACCCCCCCTCTCAGTTATCTGGACTATTCAACAACTCATGGGATTCCATTCAATCTAATATTTGAACATACAAAAATATGAAACAGTCCTCAAATAGCATCAAATCTTTCCTCCTCACTTGCAATTACCATTTTTCACATATTCTTCTCGTTCTTTTCTTGTCAAAGCTTCCTTTTCATATTGCAACAAGAAACCTGTCACTTTCTACCTATCACTGCTCTCTCATTTTTTTGATTCTTCTCAAAACAAAATTGGGTTTGGTGCACCTCATTTCCAGCTTTCTAGATCATTTTGAAATTCTTGATTTTGTTACTGTATGAGAAAGTTATGGCCATTTTACTAAGATTGGGTCTCATAGTTATGACCCATACAATCTTCCTCACCCCAAAATGTCATTAAAACCTCTACCTCCTCCACTTTGGGCATGGGATTCATCCATTCAACCCCTTAATTATTCTTTTCTTGACATTATTCCTATATTTTCCTAAATTGCCATCCATTATCTAATTATCTCACCTCCACTACCTCCAACACTTGCACCCAGAAGATTCCAACACTAATGGAAAACAAATTCAAATTCTTGGGAGTTACAAATGAATACAAATCAATTTACATTAGGCATCGTACTTTGGCTCCCAAGCATAATATTTGATTTGTAACATTTGCGATATCATTACAATTTAAATTCAAAGCATATTACTGATTTATGAAAAGGGGTCTCATATGAAAGAGCTAAAGATGAGAGGGGGCAAAAGTAACATGCCTACAAAACCAACAACGCACCACAAATCAAGAAAATAAAAAAAAATTACTTTTGGGTGTGCAGGATGGCTTGATACCCCTAGATTCTCCTGCATCATTAGGAACACAAGTCAAAGCTAATGATAAATTTAAAGTGTAAAAGAAAACATATAAACTTACTTTATTTACATTGTCACTGTCAATTTTTTGGTAAGAACATGCCTTGATAATCAAATATTAAACTAGAAAAATGATGGATTAAATGATACTAAAAAATATACAATAAAATTCATAAAGAAATAATATATCATTTGAACAATAGTAACATAAGAATATCCAAAATTATGTTCAATATATTTATTATCATTCTTCTAATTTTTATTTGACATAATTTAATGTATAAAACATATTACATATCTATTATATAATAAAAATATATATTTATATTGAATAGGTTATTAAACTCTCCCATCAAATAAAGCTACTAAATTAAGATAAATGATGGAAACTAAAATCATACTTGATGTGGAAGTCCCCAACTCTTTGCTCAAATAAAGTTGAGTTTATACCAGATAGAAAATAATAATTATTAAAGATAACCAATTCTCTTTAGCTAGCTTCTACGTGATAAAGAAAAGAACTAGAATTATTTACCAAAATGCAATAAATAGTGCTAATGTGAAAAACCACAATGAATACATAATCAAAGTTGCATTGCATTTTATTATTGATTATTTTCCTCACTAGAATAATGTTTTTTAGATTAGGTTTAATTATTACGCAAAGGGGAAAGGATTTAATTGAATTAATTTAAGACAACACTTTATCTCGTCTTTACAAACTAAAAAGAAAGATTGGAAAAGAGATTATTTTTTACTTTTTTATAAGTTTTAGTTAGGCTACAAAAGCAAACGAAGTTTATGGATAAGGAACCCATTTTAAAATTCAATAAATTAGGTGCTCCATTTAGGTTCAATGGGAATAGAGTTTGGTATGGTTTTTGGTTTCACATAAAATTATAATCTAGATATTCCACAATCATAAAGGAGATTGTCTAGTTGCAAAATGGTCCTCTATAGGTACATCAAAAAATTATTTTATATATCAATACGATTTTAGTAATAGATAGCAAAAGTAAGATTGTAAGTATATATAATGTAAATAAGATAATAAAATTGGACAATGAAATGGTTAGAAAAATAAAATTGAAGAATACTTATTTATGAAGAATTAATTATTTTTATTTAAATTAAAAATATGATGATTAAATTGGTTTGGGGGTTGGATGGAGCTCACAGCATTTCTAGTTTGTCGTGGTTGTATGGTCAATCTATACAGTGCATGTTAAGACTACTTTTGGATTTGATTTTGTGGTATTTTCCTACGTGTGCGGGTGGGTTCTTTGAGGTGTTTGGGGGGAGGCGAACTTGTGGTGGCATTCAATTTTCGTAGTGTATTCTTGTGCGCCTATTTGGTTCCTACGTAGGCTGGGGAGGTGCCTAATTTGTTGTTTGGGTACCTGCATGTGGAGCAAGTGGGATTTGAAGGTGTGCGGGGATGGATTGGAGAGCGGTTTATTTTTTGAAAGTGGTGTTGCAGGGTGTGTAAGGACTATCCTTTGCTAAGGGGTACATGAGGAGTGTGGGTTGCATGCTGGCCTATTTTTCATTTGTGCGCTGGTGTGGTAGGGCACATGTGGTGGGAGCTTGTGTGGAGGGTGGTCGGGTGAGTGTGGTGTGGGGTTCCCCCACCCATTTCCTTTTGGGGTTTGTGCATACCCATCTCGAGCTCGATGTCTATATCTAGGGGTGAGACATCTAGGGCGTATCCTGACATGAATTTATGGGCAGCGATAGGTTCGATGTCTCCCAACCAAGGGGTAAAGAATTTTGATAATAATTTATTTGCTCTAGATATAGGACTTGTTGGTGCAGGTTTGTCTAATGGTTCACGGATCAGGAAGATTAATGGCTATCTCGAGCACTGCAAGGAGAGGCCAAAACTGGTTATTCTGCCTGAGATGATTGCCGAAGATATTGAATATTATTCAAATCACTCCTTATATTCCAATTTTTTATAGATGAGGGTTTCTTTGTAGTTTTGTGAGTCCTAGGCCCAACAGACTTGGGTGTCAGAGGGAGAAATTGAGATCATGCTATTGGCCAACAATTACTTCATGGTTACTTTTAATTGCATGGAGGATCACAATCGGGTTTTTGAGGGAGGCCCTTATTTTCATAACAAGGTGGGGATTTTTATCAAACCATGGTATGTAGGCTTTAATCCCTTTGAGGAGCTTTTGAATCATGTTCTGGTATGGGTTTGTTTGCCTCGGTTTTTGGTGGAATGTTGTTGGGAGTATTTTTTGCACTTACTAGCGTCTCTACTTGGAAAACTAGTTGGGTCTTCGACACAAAAGTTGGGTAAAAGGGTAATGAATTTTGCTCACATTTATGTTGAAATTGATCTAAGTGGGCCTTTTCCCGATGTTGTGGATATGTTTGTGAGATCTTACTCTTGGGTGCAGCAGTTGGAAAATGAGAATCTTCCTTTCTGCTATTGTCTATGCCAAGAATATGGTCATTTTCAAAGGAGATGTCCAAGATCTAAGCTTGTGGAGTCTCAACCTCCACCACCTCCTTGCAATCCCTCTAGGGATGACAAGGGGAAGAACCTTGCCCCTGGTGAGGTGGTTGGTGTCAATGGTTTTGTTCCAGTCAAAGCTCGTAACAAGAATTGGGGTCAAAAGAGGACCTTAAAAGAAAGGCATGATGAGGATACTTTTAATAGGTTTGAGGTATTGGATGATCTCAGCCAGCAGGAAGTGAATTAAGGTTTTCTAGACTTGGGTTAGGGGGTTGTGGTTTCAGTATAAGAGGGCCATATTTCTGGTGCTTCTTTGGGTCTGCAGGTTGATGATTCTTTTCACATGGATACTGATCAACAACTAGTGGTTCTAGAGGTGTCGATTAGTTCTATTGAAGCTTTGAAAGGTGGGGGGATTCTTCTCATCTTGAGTGGATTGTGGGATTGGAAGCAGCTAGGAAAAACAAGCCTTATCCTCAGTTGGGCCTTATGCAAAAATATCTTAAGAAAGGTGGGGCAGAGAAATCTACTAAACTTGGTAGAAAGAAGGATTTGGAAAAGATTAATTTGACAAGCGAGACTTTGGTGGAGTTAGGGTCAGTAAAGACTCTGGATTCTCATTTTTTGAGCCACCTGAAATGATTGTTATATCATGGAATGTAAGGGGCTTGAATAATGACCCTAGACAAAAAGTGCTTCATGATTTGGTTAGAAGTCAAGGTCCTGAAATTATTTTTCTACAGGAGACTAAATTATCTGTTGAGACTATGTTGTGCTTGGTGCCTAATTTATGGAGGAGCAGGGAGTGCCAATGTATTGGTGCTCATGGGTCTTGGTGGACCTTTTATTTTATTCCCCTCTATGGTGGGTTATATTTTTGTTGCCTTTGACTGGTCTGGGTATTCGGGTATTTCTTCCTGAGTGTTGACTTGTTATCGGCGGTGATCAATCACTTAAGTCATATTTTATCCCTCTTTGGCCGTAACTTTACTGGCCCCTTTTACCTGTCCTTTCAATTTTTGTGTCATGACCTTTGCGTCCCTATGATTTTTGGCCGATTAATTTTACAACTTAACCATTGAATTATTTTTGACCTCATGGGTTATTTCCCCGTCCGCCTAGTCGGTCCCATTCTTTAAAGTAACTATTTCGCATGTGCAGATTATATTGACCAGCGGATGCAGTGACTATGATCTTGACCGTTCATCGCACACCTCGCAAGGTTTGTCCTTACGTCACGGGAAATGATGTGAGGCTTGTGATATGCTTCCACCTGTTGTGTAATAGGGTGGGGCAGGGTTTTGTGTGCTAACCCATGGACGAATGTTGATGCCGACAGCTATGTAATTTTTGATGCATCTTGGTCGTACCTCGCTGACCTTGCGCAATTAAAACTTCAATTTCAATAATGTTGTGAGGTACGTGATGTGTTTATGTGTGGACGCTGGTGTTATCGATCAACGAATGTGGTGGGACCCATTCCGTGCTGATGTGGTACCTAATGGGAAATTTTCTTGCTCGTTTGCTAACTGGAAGGAGGATGTGTCATTTTCAAACTGTTTTTGACCAAATTTGGGCCATCCGCCTAGCCAACTATGTTTTTGATCGACAACTTGTTTTCAAATGAATTGGTGTTGTACTATAGCCGTTCTATCTTGCGCGAGCGAATAGTAATGGTCGAGTTTGACTTGGCCTGTGTAATTAAATGCCAAATAACCAGTAAATTGCTATGTCGGTATTGCATTTCAGTTTGTAAGAGTTCTTTGGTGCTTGAGGAAGCAGCTATTATCTCAGTTCTCCATTATCGCGGTATTTGAAACTATGCAAAAGAAACCATAAGTGACACATACACCTTCTCTTGTGTTTTTGGAATATGTTAGCATTGCCTATTGAATAATTGGTAATTATTTTCTTTTTGATTCCTGGTGAATTGCTAAGCAAATTGGCTGTTAGAGCTTATATAGGTCATTGCCAGTGATTTTGTGAATATAAAAAAGACTTTTTGTAATGGCAGTAGAAAGCAAGGTATAATTGTTTGTCATTTAAAGAAGAACCCTAGTTCAAATTACCCTCTGTCTGATATAAATGGCACCCAAGGCACGAACTACTGGTCCTGAGGCTACGCCTAGGGGTTATTCACAAGATATTATTGATTTGTTGAAACCTTCTACGAGAAAGAATCAAGATGGAAGGGTGTTGTTCTATGGACCTATGATTCAGGAAGGTTTAATAGATAAACAGTGTACAATTCACGATGCCGAATTGTCGTACACTAGTTGGCAGTTGTTTTCCAATTGGTTTGGAAATAGAAATTTGTTAGTTCCTTTGTGTAATCCATGGAGATTGGACCTAGGTAAGCTGGTGGTACCCAATGTCTACGAAGATGTAGACTTATTGAAGGATATTGCTGCAAGGTACGACCCTATGACTCGAATTGTCAGAACACATCTTGGTGAGCCAATGATTAAAGTAACTAGGGAGGAAATCGCAGAGGTTTTTGGTTTGCATGAATGGAGCCAGGATATGATTCCGATCAAATTGGAGGTCTTCAGGGAGGAATACAGAAACACCAGGGGTTTGATCAGGACATCTCTTTTGATACCCCATTTGGCTGTGTCAGGAAGAGGAAAAAATCAAAAAAAAGTTGTTATTGGCAAGAATGAGCCTAAACCTTTCCCAGTGGACTATTTCACCACCCATTTTAAGAAGACTGAATGTGCATTATGTCAAGTTCTGGGGATTGATTTGAAGAAGACTTTTCCTATAGAGGTAATGTATATGGTTGTAAACCTCCAACACCCTAGTTATAATGTGGTATATGATTTTGCCACTCACCTTGCAGAGAACATGCATTCTGGCTTAGCAGCTTTGAAGCTGGGAAAGAATTGGGTAAAATTCAAATGGTATTCACTGCTAATTCATATGTTTTTTTATAGGGTCCAGAAGGTATTTAAGAAAGATATGGAATTGAGGAAGATGGAAGGAGATATTGAAATGCCTATCCAATATTGGACTAGAGTCCTGGACATGCATGATCATAAGTTTGATTATGTCACCTTTCATATTGATTTCGGATCCAAGTTAAGAAAAGCCTTAGTTGTTGATCCCCCCACGATTCTGAAGGAAATTCATGACTTCCTAAGACCTATGGAGAGGAGGCCTGAATTGAATTTGACACATAATTGGGGTGATATTATCCCCAATCATGGCACTACAGTCTTCAGGGTTTTCGGCACAAATGCCATCCCATTTGTTCTACCCAATGAGGTCCCCCTTAGACTTGGTTTTGTAGAAATCATGAGGCAGTTGGGAGCATCTCAGGATTTCTATTTTCTTGTTGAACACAAGAAGGGATCTTTTTTCCCTGAATATACAACTTTTTCTGATTTTGTCATGATAAAGGGAGGGTGGAGAAATTTGCACTTGTTACTCAAGCCGTATAGGCTAAGGACTGTACGCCCTAAGAATTATGATCTTGAGGGTTTTATCTCCCAAATGAAGACTAAGCACCAAACTAGGACCTTTGTACACAACTTCTATTTTCTTGAAGATATCATCAAGAACATTTTTGATAAGGACTTACAAGACGAGATAAAGGAAATGTACATTGCCTATTCAAAAATGGTAAGGAGTAAACACGAGAAGATACCTAGTTTTGATCCTATACCTAATGTCAAAGATGAGCTCAACAAGGCAATCTATGCTCTTGACAATTTTGAGAGCGTAGTAGGGGTCTTAAAAGAGGAAAGGATTGTAGAAGAAGGGGAAAGTAACAAGTTACTGAGGAGCACCCTGAAATAAGAATTGAAGAAAGGCCTACTTACCAGACTCAGGGGGAGATAAAGGTATTTTATAGGAGGAAGAGAAATAGGACAAAGGAGGTTACAATGAGTGGTGCAGCATCTATCCCAAATCAATCAGTGCTCGGTATTGTTGATCTGGATTCGCCTTTGAGGATTTTAGAACAGATTCACCCATCATCCCCAAAGAGGCATAGAATTGACAATGTGAGGGATGTTGGCCAAAAGGGTAATGATGAGGAGGATATCATTGTAACTCTGGATGAAATAAATCCAGAGATGCCACTAGAACCAACTCACATTGCAATTAGCTCAGGAGCCATCACCCTAAGATTGGGTAAGGATGAGATTAAAGGAATTACAAATAGTGATGATTTGAGGATGGAGGCTTGTAAAGAGTTCATGATGGATGACTCTTTTATTCATACTCGTGCTTTTGAAGATTTTGTATGGAGAGCTCATCTCTCATCATATACTGAAAAGGTAGCACATGAGAGAAGTCTGCATCTACAGCTTCCAGAGTAGATAATTCAGTCAAGGGTCAGAGATCAAACAAAGGAGAAGTTTAAGGAAATCACACTAGAAAAAGGCAGGGCATCGGTTCAAAAGTGTGGGATATTACTACTCCCTGAATGGGATATTGCTGATGCTATGGTATTTGACACAGTTAGAAGAGCCAATAAGCCACTTCTTGAAATAGAGGAGGAGGCTGCATTGGCACTTAAATGATCAACTTTTAGTGAGGAGTGGGATTCTCTAGCAATATGGTCATTATCCACAAGGTCTTGAAAACCTATTGTTGCTGAAACATCCGACTTTAGTGGTCATTTGATTGTGAAAAGAGTTGTTGATACCCCTGCATTGGAGGCTGCTGACATGGTTGTGAATGTTGCCAAATTCACTAGGGCAACTGTGGAGGACTTAACTAAAGACCGAGATACTTTGAGAAGCTAGTATAATGACATTATTATTGAGTATAATAAGAGTCGGCAAAGGGTGGAAAAATTGGAAACTGAAATGGCCTTGTTGAGACAACAGATGGAAACCTTGAGGCCTCAAAGGTAGGCTAGCTCTAGCCACATTATTTCTAACCCTCCAGTAGATCAACCCCAACCTTCTACACAGGTTCAATCAAGGAGTAATAAACTCAAGTATCGAAGTATGGATTGTAATGCTATTCACACAGATCATAGATGCTTTAGATGAAAGTTACCCTATAGGTCAGTTCCTGGTTTTACTCAATGCTTTAGGATATGGCACTAGAACTCTAACTACTTCTTATCCTTGTATTTTGTGTTGTCGCTTCAGGAGATTTTAATTGAATAACTCATACCAGCACACTAGGTGTATTTTCAATTCCCTGTTAAGTAGATCCGAACTCTTCTAAGAAATAGCCATTTTCTCAAAGGTTTATATCTTTTAACACTGATAAGAATTTATCTATTTTTTGTCCACGCACAAGCAAATCATTTTTATCATGAATGACAGTATATTTTAGGAAAACCCTCTTGGATTTTACAGAGTCTGAAGTGTAGGAGAGATAGCAGCTTGACTTCTATCCTCTCGTTAAGTTGGCACAGTGCTTTCAAGACTTTAATAATTGAGCATGGCAAGCTCATAGAAGCTCTTGTGGGTTCTGCTTGGGTTGTTATAAAAAACGCCAACAGGTCTTCTGGGGGTGTGGCTTGTTTTTGGAACCCGCAGAAGATCCGACCTCTTTGGTGGATTTCTTCTAAGTCCTCTATGTCTATGATTGCTTCTAGTTTTGAGATGGGGGGGTTATACTATTTTCTAATATCTATGCGCTCATTGACTTTCAGGGTAAGAAACTTCTATGGTCCCATATCAATTTTTTCCGTAGTTTGGTTCCTTTCCACCCACAAATTCTAACTAGAGATTTTAATGCTATTGCAAGTTGGTTGAGAAGCGTGGTGGTATTGCAAGGCTAGAACCCTCTGTGTTTCTTCTTCAAAATATCATTGATACTTTGAATCTAGTTGATATCAAGCCCAGTAATGGTCAGTTTACTTGGAACAATCCTAGGGTAGGGGAGTACTGTATTGTTGAGAGATTGGACAATTTTCTAGTTTATTGTTACTGGGTTGGTGGTATGTGGTCTTCTTGTCCAAAAATCTTGGATTGGAGAGGCTTCTATCATTGCACTATCAAACTAGCTATTGATTCAACTCGTGTGCCCCATACTCCTTATTTTAGGTTCTAGCTTATGTGGTTGCGGGACCCATCTCTGTATGATTATGTGGTTGACTAGTGGAGGTGTGGTAGACCCTCTTTTTGTACGATAATTTATACCTTTTCTAAGTTACTTCAATTTGTGAAATATCAGCTCAAGTGTTGGAATTGGTAGTGCTTTGGGAACATCTTTCATGCTAAGGTGTCTACTTAGGTTGAATTGGATGGTATCACAATATTGATAAGGGAGGATGGGGTGACTTAAGAGTTGATTCTACAAGAGGAAAGGTCATTGAAAGCTCTAGAAGAATACTAGCTATGGGAGGAAGTGTATTGGAAAAAGAAGGCCTGGATAGAGTGGCTTCAAGAAGGGGATAAAAATTCCACTTTTTTCTTCAATTCGGTGGAAGCCAAGAGACATGAAAATTCTATCTTTGTTCTGGTGAATGACAGGGGTGAGCACCTTTCCTCCTTTCCTAAAATCTCAAGTGAGGCAATGTAATATTTTACCTCTCTTTTTAGGGAGGATTCACATGGGGGTCTCTTGAGGAAGCCTAGATTATTTCTTGTATTCCTCCTCTAGTTTCTAAATAAATGAATGAGAATATTATGAGTGATATCTCACTTGAAGAGCTAGAAGGGACTATATTCCAGATCAAGAAAGGGAAAGATACTGGTCCTAATGGCTTTTCGATTGAGTTTTTTTAAGAATTCTAGGATATCATCAAGTTGGACCTTTTGGTAGTTGTTCAGGAATCTCAACAGAATAAGCAGATGCAGTGGGATTTAAATTCTACTTTTCTTTCTCTCATTCCCAAGTGTGATGGGGTGGATAGGTTAAGTCATTTTTTCCCCATTTCTCTCTATAATTTGATTTATAAAATTATCTCTAAGTTAATTGCTGACAAGTTGAAAAATGGTCTTAAATAGCTGATTTCTGAGTAATAGAGTGGTTTTGTGGTGGGTAGGAAAATTTTGGATGGGATTGTTATTGCAATTAAGTCCATTTATTCCATGGCCAACTCCAAAGAAAAGGTGATGTTCATGAAGTTGGATATGGCTAAGGCATATGATAGAGTTAGGTGGTCCTTTCTTCAGAAGGTTCTTGGTGCTTTTGGTTTTTGGGAAGAGAGGATTCAATGGGTCATGAGCTATGTTACTTTAGTTTCCTTCTCTGTGTTAATTAATGGGGAACACTGAGTTATTTGGTGCTTCTCGGGGGTTGCGCCAGGGGGAACCCCTTTCTCCTTATTTGTTTATTATCCTTGTTGAAGGTTTGGGGCGATTGATATGAAGGAATGTGGAGTTAGGTATCATCCAGGGATGGCAGTGGGGAGGCAACTTGCCTCCGCAATCTCACCTACAATTTGTGGATGACACTACTCTAATGGGTATGGCTACAATGAGAGAAGCTTCTAATTTATGTAGGTTTTTGGATGTTTACCTGGTTGCCTTAGGTCAATTGATTAATGAGGATAAGTATTCCATTTTATTTTTCAATACTCTAGGCCCCATTTAGCAGAGGGTTTCTTATACTTTGATATTTCAGATCGAGGGTCTCCCTTTGACCTATCTTGGTATCCCTATCTCGGTTGGTAGGTTGCCTAGGGAGTCTTGGAAGAATGTTTTGGATAAATTTTAGGTGAAATTTAATCACTGGACTCATAGGTGGTTATCCTTTGTTGGATGTGTTCAATTAATTAAGTCAATGGTGCAGACTTTTCCCATTTACAGATGCATGCTCCAGGTTGCCCCATTGAGTTTTGTTAAGGATTTAGATTCTGTTGCAAGACATTTTTTATGGGCGGGTTGCTTGGTGTCTTCTAGATGGAGTTTGGTTAGATGGGAGGTTGTTTTTAGCTCGAAGCGGTATGGTGGTCTTGGCTTACAACTGTCAGATTTGAATGGGGTGGCTCTGGTGATGAAATTATATTCACAGTGGTGTGTTGAGTAGGATAAGATTTGGGCTAGGATATTATCTCATAAGTATTTTTTGGGGATCCCTCTACTTGATATTCCTCGATATCCCCTTGAGGGGAAAGGCTTGGTTATTTTGGGAACTCTCAAAAAAGGGGCTATGCTTATTAAGGAGGGCTTATTTTTGATATGTAAAAAGGGGACTAAAGTCCATTTCTGGTTTGATTCTTGGGATGGCTCTCCTCCCATCATATCTCACTTTCCTAACCTCTTGAATCTTTTTCAGAGGTTTCTTGAGGTGGGTTGGTCATGGGTAAGTGATTTTAAATCCTCCACTTCTTGTGGTTAGTTGGATATGGCAAGATGGAAGTCTCCTAATGATTGTCTGGATGTTGGTTTGCATGAGGATTGTCCTGAGCTGCAAAGTGTCCTTTCTAGTAGACAATATAGCTCCCTCCAAGATGAAGATGTGCTTTCTTGGTCTCCTAATACTAAGGGTGTCTATACTATTGCTACTAGATATCAAGTGTTATTGTCTCATAGGTTGGATAAGGAGGAAGTTCAGTGGTGGAAGAAACTCTGGAAAAAGTTCTCTTGGCCAAAGTGTAATTACTTTGTTTGGATGTTGTGCTAGAATAGGTGTTTGACCTAGGATAATATTCAGAAGAGTGGTTTCCACATCCCTTTTGTCTTTGTTTTGTGTGGGGATGAGGAGGAGGACTCTACTCACTTGTTTTTTTGCTATCCATTTTCTCTTCAGCTTTGGCCTTTTTGGTGGGGTGTTTGGCAAAGCCCCTATGTTCATGCTTCCTCCTTGACTAAATTTTGGAGTGGTTTAAGTAGGCCTCCTTGTATGGCTCCTTTCTTGTAGGATGTGTGGTATGTGGGGCCTACTTTATTGTTGTGGCAAATCTGGTTGGAACAAAATTAGAGAATATTTTAGGGAGAGAAGAATTTTGTGCAACAAGTCTGGCAAAGAATTTTGGGTATGGTTCAGCAAACGGTGGAAGCTAAGTGTGATGTGGTTTTTACTTTGGAGAAAAGGGATGCTGAGGTGGTGGAGAGATTGGGGATTCGGGGGTTGTCTTTGGATTTTGTGTATGTTAGGAGTGGATGGAGAGCAAAGCAGAAAATACATAGGGTTGGTAAATGGCAATACCCTCTCGATGGTGTTCTGAATATTAATATGGATAGTTCCTCATAGGGCAATCCTAGACCTACTAGTATTATGGGGATTGGAAAGGATTCTTTGGGATTGATGATCTTCTTTTTTTCGGTTCATGACAGAACATAGACTATCAACCTTATGGAAGGTTTGAAAATTCTCTATGCCTTTGAGAGGACTCATGCTTTGGGGTGGAGAAGGATTATTTGTGAATCTGATTCCCAAGTTTTGATCAATTTTCTTATTAAGCAGAAAGTGGTAGATGTCAGTTGGAAATTGGTTGTGGTGGTTCAATAGATTTTGCAGGTTAGCTCTTTGATGGACATGGTGTATTTTGTTCATATTCTGAGGGAGTGGAATAGGGCTACTAATTGCTTGGAGAAATGGGCTTCTGAGCATTTAGATGGCTAGAGTATCGAGGAATGAGAGTTGGTTCCCTAGGTGCTCTGCCATGATTTGGAGAGAATTCTTGTTGGGGATAGGGATGGATATGGAGCTAGATGAATTTATTCGTGTACTATTCTTTTGTTTTTGATGGTTCGTAGGACTTCGATCCTTTTCTTTCATTGTAATCCTCTTTTTGGATTTCAATAAAGTTTTTACCCCTTTATAAAAAAATTATGATGATTATGTAGGATATTACTATAACATACTTGGTTAAAATATTAATATAGTTACTTTAAAAACATTATTTAAAAATTAATTAATAAGCTATTTCATCTCCCATGTAATATTGCAAATGGATAATATTAAAGAACAAAAGAAAATTTCCCTTTTTAATTAGAAATAAACACATAATAAAATTATGTAAAATAGATAGATATGTAGCCTTAATTAATTAAAGGATCCTTCACAAAAAATTTAAATATGATATGTAATTTAGGGTTTCACTATTTTTTAGCAATCCTTACAAACCTATAATTTACTCTTTCATTCCTATGACACCCTAACCCTAATATTATAATTTGAGTTAACAAACAAATATAGATTAAAATATTGATCATATTTAGTGAAACCTAGATTATAAATAGTGATTGAAATTTATTGATACATATTTCGCATTAGCTTACAAATATAATAAGTTGTAGGGCCTTTGTTATATTCATAAGATAATAAAAACATTAAAAATATCACTATAGAATCTCTAATGGACTATGGACTCTACTCAGAACCTTTTATACTTTAGTCAAGCTCAACCTATTTTGCAACCACCAACATGAAAGAACCAACATAACCACTAAGTGAGATCATTTATTTGGGCAAGAGGGTTTTCATCCTTTGGTGCTTGAAGAATTTAGGATTTTCATCTATAGATTTGAATTCTTAAATGTGCATGCTCATAGAAAATTTAACATAGGATTTTAAAGATTTTGTCATAGTTATCCTCTTTGCTCAATATTTAAATCCTTAAAATAGGTATTGCAAGGATATTGAAACTAGCATTAAGATCCATAAAAAATAGAGTTATGTGTATGGGGATGCCCATGCCTTCTAAGAACTATTTTTATTTGGATCACACAAAAAATGTGTACCCTTGTGCACAAAATTGTACTAGAGAGACATAAAAGGAGATACCCATGAATTATAATAACATTCAAAATTAATGATGCAAGGACCTATGAATCAAACCCTAAGCACGTCATTAATGTTGGCTATGGATTTTCACTCAAATTTTTTAGTGGGAAGTACATGTAGGTCCACATTTCCCATATAAATAATGTTTTTAGTAAGAAAACCCCTGTTTTAGAAGCCATAATATAAAAAATGATCCATTTATGCACTATAACATGTTGATAGTATATATAATGAATAGTGAAATAAGGTTCTTTGTGAAGGGCACACAATCTACTAAGAGGGGGTGAATTAGTAGATCTTATCAATTAAAAATTATTAACTTTTCCATAGTTATTAGAATATATAATTCTTCACCACTAACCCCACATAAGAAATTAAAACATAAAGAATAAAACACACAAGAAAACACCAAATATACATGGAAACCCAAGATGGGAAAAACCATGGTGAGAATAGCTACTTGGATCTACTATCTAAGTCTAGCCTCACAATGCAGAAATATGTAAGTGAATTTTGCAATATGAAGTAGGTACCAACCTACCGGAGACACCAATCCCCTAATGTTTCTATAGGCACTAACCTACTAGAGATACCAATCCCCAATTGAATGAGTATAACATGTAGAAAACCAATCCTATTGAAATATAGAGATAATTCTTGTGGATCTTGTATGAATCTCATACATGTTTCATAGTCATATCTGACACTCTTCCTTACTAAATATGATCTTTTGATACTTGCACACAGTGAAATGTAACTCTTACCACCTTCTCTTAAGTTTACACATGTAACTTACTTTTCTTCACACTAGTGTAATTCTACTTGACATTGTCAACACAATGCATTTGAATATTTGAAGGATATATACACCAAATTACATTAACACTCTTCTATGTTGGCTAGGGATCCACAAAATGCCAAGATTACATAAGGTGAACCTAAATTCAAATTACATGAAACATGTAATACATTGGTCCAAAATTAAATTTTGTTTCTTCCAAATTAACATCATGGCATGCTCTACTACAAGAACCTTAATTAGGTTCTATCTTAACAACACACACAAGATTTGAATTATGCATGTTACTAGCTATTACCACACATGTCTTGAACTCCAACTAGTTGACAGATAGACTCAAAGAATCTTCTATTACTTCAAAAAAATTGTATGCTAAACATATCCTCCAAAAAATCTAGAATATGATAGAAGAAATGTAAACATACTCTCTAAAATCGTAAAGAAAAATTGCATTTCTAAAATAAATGTGGACCATAATTATATTTCTAAAGAAATCTCTTTGTCCTAAGAACTAAGCTGAAACATTTTGGTACAGACTTCTGAACCACAACTGTCATAACAATCACATCATCTTCCAAATAGGAGTCACTTCTCAAGAAAATCGATAATGTATGTTTCTTGATTTAGTGATATGATTGACGAGACAACTTCTTCATTAATGAAATACTTCTAGAAATATAACATATATTTTTACAAATATCAACAACTCAAAATGCTAATTCAAGTACTCCTACAATATTTTTCATCTTTGACATCAACCTTCTTCATCAAATATAATATTTGACATCAATGACAACCTATTTTCAACAATCTCCCCCTTTGTCATTGATGCAAATAGAAAAATGTTGAGCCACCCATAAAACCAGTTAGACACACATGAAAAAATTTATCTCTCAAATTAATTTCTCCCTTATGGAAGATATAGCATTTTGATTTCACTTTCTCCCTATTTGACATTAATGAAAAATTTCAACACTCCTCTTAAGCCTTTCTCCTTTTGTCTGCATTTTTGAAACTCTACACAATCCCAAAACACGTTTCCCAAATCTAGACTCCCCTTAAGTCCATGTTTTACATCTGAAAGTATTTCACAAGACCATCTAGTATTCTTGTGGTAGGGAGACTAAGCTCCCTCTTGACCTTTTATTCCTCTTGATTCAATAGGAGGGATCAATAACTCCCATCTTTTGTTAGAGAAACTTAAATTTCTCCTTATGAAGTGGTTTTGTGAATATATTTGCTACTTGCTCCTTCATCTCAACATACTCCAACTTTATCTCCTTTTCAACAACTTTCTCTCTCAAAAAATGATACTTCATTGCAATGTGTTTAGTCCTTGAATGCATCACTAGATTCTTTGAGATATTTATTACACTTATGTTATCACATAGAATAGAGATGGGTTCATCAAAATGAATCTTCATCTCCTTCAAATTATTCTTCATCCAAAGCACTTGAGTGCAACATGAAGCTACAACAATATATTCCACTTCTATTGTAGATAAATAAATTGAGTCCTATTTCTTGCTCAACCAGAATACCAAAGTGTTACCAAGAAAGAATGCTCCACCACTTGTTCTCTTCTGGTCATCTATGCATCTTGCCCAATCTACATCTATGTATGTAGTTAGAGTGAAATTTTCACTCTTAGGATACCACATTCAAAAATCCATTATAGCCTTCAAGTATTTGAATATTCTCTATATTTATTTAACATGAGTTTCTTTAGGTGTTTCCTGAAATTTAACAACAATTCCAACTACCTACATTATATCTGATCTAGATGTTGTCATATACAACAAACTATTGATCATAGATCTATACAAGGTTTGTTCTACCGAAAAAAAATTATCATCTTTACTCAACATGCATATTGTAACCATAATTGTTACCATCAGTTGAAAATATTCCATTCTAAACTTCCCTAGCATCTTATTCATGTATTTGTTATGGGAAATAAAAATTCTTTTGTTTGATTATACAATATGTAGCTCAAGAAAGAAGGATAATTCACCTAGCATTGAAATTTTGAATTCATTTGTAATGGATTATGAAATTCCTTGCATATGTCATCACTTCTACCACCAAAAAAGATATCATCTACATAGACCACAACTATCAATAGTTGATCACCTTCTAATTTTATATACAAATTACTATCTGCACTTCCTCTTTGGAACCCTTGTTGTTGCAAGTATCCATCCAACCTTGAATACCAAGCTCTAGGATCTTTTTTGAGTCCATACAAAGACTTATTCAACTTGAAAACATAATCTAGATTGTTATAACATTAAAACACTTTTTGTTGTTCAATGTAGACTTATTCTTCTAGCTATCCATTCATAAGTGTTGACTTTGCATCCATCTAGTATACATTGTAGTTCTTGAATTTTGAAATAGCTAAAGCCATCCTTATTGATTTCGGTCTTGCTATCGAATCAAATGTCTCTTCAAAATATATACCTTCAACTTGAGCATACCCTTTACACACAAGTATATCCTTGTTCTAGATTACTTCACCTTCTTCATTTATCTTGTTTCTAAAAACCTACTTTGTTCCAATCACATTCCTGCTTTAGGTCTTGGGAAAATTTCCCAAGTTTCATTCTATATGATTTAATTCAGTTCTTCCTCCATATATTTTATCCAACCTTTCTCTTTACCTGCTTCTTTATAAGAATTAGACTCTATCTTTGGTAGTAGTGCAAAGTGCACTTTTGGTCTCTTCCAAGTCTAAACCCGACTATCTTTGTCTCCTATAATCTAGTATTTGGAATGATTATTCTAAACATACTTTGTCATATTTTTATAACAACTTTTGAATCTTCATTACTATTGCAGAATGGTTCTTCATCATCTTCTACTTCTAGAGTACTAGTAGACTAAATTGTTTCATCAAATCTGACATTTTCACTTTCCACAATCCTCTTCAGCCCTTTTCTATAACACCTATATGCTTTAATTCTTAATGAATAACCAAGAAAATTCCGTCATCACACATAGAATCAAATTTACCCAAGTTTTCTTCGTCCCTTTTGATGTATCACTTGCTTCCAAATATCTTGAGATGTCTAATTGAATTTTTTCTTCCTCTCCATAACTCATATAGTGTTTTATCAATCTTGCATTTAATCTAAAATATGTTCAAAATATATATTGATGTTTGAACCACTTGTCTCTAGTACATATCTGGTAGATTTTCTTGACATAACATTATTCTTGTCATCTCCTGTACAATCTAGTTCTTCCTTTCTATAACTCCATTTTAAGTAGAGTTTTAGGTGAAAAAAAATTCCTCTAGAGCCCATGCTCATCACAAAAAAATCATAATTATCATAACTAAATTATCCACCTCTATTTGATCTCATAACCTTTATTGTTCTTCTAGTTTCATTTTCCACTAATTCCTTGAGGGCCTTATATTTCTCAAATGCCTCTGAATTCTCTTTTAGAAATGTAATCCAAGTTATCCTAGTGTAATCATAAATGAGCATCATGAGATACATGTCTCCTAGTAGACTATTTATCCTCATACGTCCGCATAGATCTTTATGCACCAAATCTAATGGTTTTGATATAGAATACTCCTTAGCAGGAAATTTATTTTTCGTTTGTTTACCTTCATGGCATGGTTTAAATTTGTAGATTGAGGCCTCTTAATATTTAGCATATCCAAGACCATTCCTTCTGAGCTGATTTTTACAAGGTCATCAAATTTAATATGTCCCAATATTCTATGTCAAAGCGATCTTTCTTCTCTCTACACCATAAGATAATTTTGTTAGTTGATCTCATTGAGATGATATATGCCACTATATGTCTTGATTCCTTCTACAATCAATTCTCTAGCACTTGATTTCCTAATTTCATATCCTTCAGCACTAAAGAATAGCTTCTAACATTTGTCACACATCTAACATGTACACATAAGAGATTATGTTATAATACTTCAAAATATAGAACATCATGTGTCTTTGTTCTACCACCATGAAGAATCAAAGTACCCTTACCGATAATTTTGGCAACAAAATTATTTCCAAGAGTCATAGAACCTCCTTTGAATTTCTTGAAATTTATGTACTTTTATCTCCAATCATGTGGCTTGAGAAACTATTGTCTATTTTCCACAAATTCTTCTTCTTCTAAGAATGTAGAGAAATTTGAGCAATCATTGAATTTTTTTACTTCTTCTCTTTTAGAACCTTATTTCATGATTCCTAATTTTGATCCTTTTCTTCCACTTTTCAACACTGGAGGACTCACAAAATTGATTTTGCAATTCCTAGCAATGTGTTCAAAATTGTTACATTTGTAGCAAATAATAGTAAAATTGTATAGAGGTGAAAATACATTATTTCTAACTGTTAGAACTGAAATAAATCTCATATTTTTTAGTGGTCTCCACCCACCCACTCACCTTCCACATATCAAAAAATCTTGCCCCACATTAATTTTATGATCAGTACAAATCTATGAGATTTGTGTGACTAGATCCATATTCTAACACATATATGTGGCCTCTTGCATACAAATACTGTAGAAGTTGATAAAAATCAACCTCACAGTCCCCAAGAATCACCTATCACATGCAACATATATTCAGAACAAACAAGAGGATGTTATGTAAACCCTCAAAGAAAATATGTGCAAACTAAACTAAATGGGGTAAAGGAGAAAACCCAGTGGGAACAAAACTCCTCCCCAAATAGAATGCAAAGAGAAACTAAGTGATGAAAGATGGAGGACTCCATAAGACCCCCCAAGGACACCATCCATCACAAAGATACATGAAAGAACCCCCTAGAAGAGAGGAAGAAAGAGACCACAGATCCCCCCAGAATGAAGTAGCCCCAAAAGAACTAAAGAAACTGCATCTCCTAAAAGAAGTGAGAGGGAAGAGGTCAAATGAAAGAAATCTTTGAAGGTGAAGTAGGTGTAGCCCAAGATGTCTCCACAAAAGCAGGTGTTACCTCAACAAATGAAGAAGTCAAAGTAGGTGAAGATTGAATAGAAACCTCCAAAGATGGATGCTCAACTAGATCCTGCCGCACTGAAGCAGAAGAAACCACATCTGTAGTCATAGAAGTATCAACAACTACAACAGTAGGTGGAGGAGATGGAATGGATGGCTCAAGAGCAGGATCTGAAGTGATAACTCCAATTTTCAAGTAGCCAAATGTCTCCTTTGAATGATGATTCACACTAGAAGTGTGATGAACAACTGTAGGAACATAAGCACCATCAGTAGCAAAATCTGCAAAGGAATACAACTGAGATGAGTGATCCAACACCCCAGTAGCAATAACTACTCTACTCTCCAAGTCTCTGATGATAACTAAATCAGGTGTGAACTCCACAGACCTCCCATTGCCTCCATGTGTGATCTGATATATAGAAAGAAGGTTGTTCGTCAAATGAGGAACACACAAGACATCCTGAAAAGTGTTGTCCCCAAAACTAATAGACCCCTTCCCTATAACACACATGTATGTATTGTTTCCCATAATTATAGGAGACATAGTTTGAGACTCAAAGGAAGTGAACATGGTCTGTGTAGAATCCATATGATGAGATGCTCCTGAATCTAGAAGCCATCTCTCTGATCCAAGACTTGAAGAAGCACAAAGAGCATGCCCCTTCATATATGATGAAGTATGTAAATTGGTTGTGCCCCTGTCATGTTGCACTAAAGAAGAAGAAGAAGAAGAAGAAGAAGGAGGGGAAAGATATGATGCAAAAATCCTAGAAGGAAAATCAATCTGATGTTTCTGAAGAAGATTCTTCAGCTCATTAATGTCCTTCTTGTAGCAATTGTGTTCTGCATGTCCTTCTCTCTTGCAATATGCACATGGGCCCTTCTCCTTCCTAAATGATTTCCCCTTAGAAGAGGATGATGAATCTAAGGACTCCTTCTGCTGCTCATGAGATTTGGAATCCTTTTGATTCTGTTTCTTTCCTTCTCCTATAAAATCCTTCTAATCTCTAGGCTCCTGTGATGCAATGAGTGCCTGTGATGAAGAGGGCTTCAACTTGCCCATATTGGCCAACTTGGCCTACTCTCGAGTGAGAGAAGATGCAAAATCATCAAAAGAAGGCATAGTAAATCTAGTACCAAGTGCATCCCTAGTAGCATAAAAGGTAGAAACAAAAATTGAATAATTGGATCCAAGCTTAGAAAGAATGGACAATATCAACTGAGAGTCTTCCTTTTGAACACCACACCGTGACAACCATAATCTAAGAGACTTGAGTTTGGTGAAAAACTCCTAGATGCTTTCAAAATCCCTAGGATTTAAGCCAATAAGCTCATTCTCTAACTGAAACCCTCTCATAGTATCCTACTTCCCAAACAAATACTGCAAAGTAGTCCAAACCACATGGGGTGTAGTGCCAGACTCAATATGAAAAAGAAGGTCAGAATAAAGAGAAAGACATAATGTACCATAAGCTTCATCACACCTATTAAACCACTTTCTCTTTTCAATAGCACCTGTAAGTTCAATTTCTATGCCCATGGTTACCCTGTACAACCCTTTGTGTTTCAAGTGAATCTCCATTTGTTTTTTCAAACCAAAATAATTGAATGGAGTAAGGGGTGCAATGTTATATGTATCCATGATATAAAAAAGAAATATACTCTTAAATAACAATGACAATTCTCACTGATCTCAAAAAAAAGCTTGATAGCATGCTTCCCAAGAAAATAATTGAAAAACTAAAGGTTGAGATCAAACAGTAAAATCAGATACCTAGTAAAAAAATCTGGAAAAACAGGTCTAAGATTTGTGAAGAGCACTGAACCAGCTTTCTGATGCCTATTTGTTTTCGCAAAACTGAGTCCGGACGCAAAAGATATGCCTTTTAGAGTGAAAACAACAACTTCTAGCTTTGACAGGCGAAAAAGGCTTCAAAACTAGAAAATCAGAAAGAAAAAAAAACAACACTACTAGAATGGCATCAAAACCAGCTTTCCAACAATATCTCATTTTCGCAAAATGGCCTCCGTTTGCAAAAGTTATCCGAAAACGAAAAAAAGGCCTATAAAAGGCACTTTCACTGCTAAACAGGTGCAGAAACAGAGAACCTGAGCATTGGCCCTTGGTTGCACATGGGACCGCCCACTATAGGAAAAATTCACCAGTGCTTAGAGCCCAGCTCCTGGTTGTTGAGGTGACCCTAGCTTATTAAAGCAAGCTCGCGGGGGCTGAATGGACAATGGGTGGGGGAACCGGTGGCACCGCTAGGAAAGCTGAGTGGCGGGTGGGGGAACTGGTGGCTGCCGCTGGTGGTGGCGGTGCATTGGTGGCCACTGGCTGGCGGAGGGGCAGTGCGGGCCCTTTGAACTAGCCGCGCAAAAATTTGTGCAAAATTTGGAATTTTTTTTTTATTATTATTATTATTATTTTTAATTTTTCGCTTCGAACTACGTGTTGGGGAGGCCATACCTCTCTGGCAAAAATTTTTTGCCTTTTTTTTCAATAAGTCCAAAATCAATGAAACGAAAGGCATTTCTAGGGTTTTTGGGCGTCTTGAATGCGATGGCAACATCTATTTTTCACAAAGATGCACTGAAAAATGCCTACCCCCAGATGCACAATAGATCAGCCTGACTTGAAACCCTTGCAGAGAAAAAGATGCTATGAGAGAATATCTTCAACTCACGAACAGGAAACCATAGGTCTAGAGCTTTTATACCATGTAGAAGTTGATAAAACTCAACCTCATAGTCCCCAAGAATCACCTGCAAGCAATCACCTATCACATGCAACAGATATTTAGAACAAACAAGAGGATGTTTGTAAACCCTCAGAGCAAATATGTGCAAGCTAAAACTAGAATATGATTATTGAATGATCTAATAATTACAATGTGATCAATCCTTATGAGGAGATCAAGAAAACATAAAATTAGGAAACCCTAGTGTGCACACTTAATAATTAATAAATAATTATTAATGTGCCTAAGTTTAGCTTAAGCAACCTAAAGGAATAAGTGACTTAATTAATTAACCAATATGATTAAATTAATGAAGTATAATAACGTATTACTCTAAAAAATAATTCTTTGGTCACAATCGAGCAAAATCCCCCTTTTCTCTTCTTTGCCATTCATCATTTCATCATCCAGCTCCATTTTCACTCCCTACCAGGCCAAAATATAGCAAGAGTTGTTTCTCATGACATCAATGTTTAATGTATGTTTGTAACAATATCATAGAATCCTTCATTTGAACATTTCCTACAATCTCGGGGAGACATGAGCTAGGTCACAATGATCAAAAGATCCCAGAGATAACAAGATTGCATAATCGGGAGGACAACACCTATCATCTCACCGATGAGGGCCCATCGGCATGAACAAAGCAGTTAGGGAAAAAAAATTCAAGTCATACCGAGCTCAAGAGTCACACCGACGGGGAATTCATTAGCAAAAAATACACATACTCTCACTGATATAATTGGAGGACTATTGTGTCAAGGAGAAAAATATGATCGGCTTAAATCCCTCATATCTCACCGACTTTATTGGTCACACCGATGAAGGAAGTTTTCAAGGAAAATCTTATCAATTCATCCAAATGGATAAAGAAATGGAAGAGACATATCAGAGAAACATACATTATTAGATTGAACCCCTTAGGTCTCTTTGACAATGAAGGTCATATTGATGAGGATGATTTCAGGGAAAGTCTCACCGACTTTTGCCCAGTGAACGAAGTGGTAAAGGAAATACATCGGGGAGACTAAATGCATCATAAGGGCATTCAATTGTCTTGGCGATGGTTCATGTCAGCTTGATGGTGATATGGAATGGTTTTCACTCATTAGGGAGACACTAGGCAATGGCCTAAGGGACTTCTAGCGATTTAGACCATTTTTGACATCAAGGAAACTTTACAATTTTCCCCCCGAGGAAATATAAGTTAAAGAACAAAAGAGAAGGCCATTGCAAAACATCGGTGAAAATATTGGATGATCTTTCTGATAAAATAGAACCATAGGGAAATTTCCAATCAAAGAGGCATTTGGTTATGTCTTGGAGATCGATCACAAGTGTATAAATGAAGATGGTTCCAAATGACAAACACGAATCAACCTAAGGCTAGGAGAGTCTCACCGATATAATATTTTGTGTCCCTCTAACATTCAAATTTCGAAAAGACCATTGCATTCAATTCCAAGGGTGGACATTAATGGTTGCACGAGTGAACTCTATATGAACATTCATAACCAATAGAGATTAAAACAAAAGGAATTCTTAGAAGTTGCAACAAGCGAGCACGGGAGATCGAGCGTAATTCAAGGAGCATAGTGCGACCGACAATTCAAAAGTAAGCCCACAACTCATTTGTAATTGGTAAATTCTAATTCAATTCTATCCCTTGAAGAATTGAAAATGGAGGGTCTGAGTTCTGGAAAAGCCAAAGGTAGGAAGCAACAGGGTGAGGGTAGTCAAAGCAAGAGCAAGAAACAACGAACTGAAACAAGGGATGAGCCAAAATCAAGAGATAGGAAGTTCAACCAAGACCTCATCGATCAATTACCTGATTCAGGGCCAAGGACTAGGAGGTCCACACAACTGAGGGCCGATAAATAAAATTTTGAAGACAAATCTAGACATATAGGAGATACTTGGACTTTTGTTAGGGGATATGAGTTATTTATGTTCCATTATCATCAAAGAAATAGGTTCAAACCAGTATGCAATCCTTGGAACTTTGAATTGAGAAAATTAATCATCCCAAATGTGTTTATAAATGTGTAACTTGTAAGACTCCTGGCTAAATACTACAATCCCGACCTAAAATCTATCTACAATTTTCAAGGAGAAGCATTCATATATGTGTCCAAGATTGTAATTGCAAAGGTTTTTAACCTAAGTGGAACCTATGATGAGCCAATTGTACATTAGTATTTGGAGAGGGAGTATTGGAGAATGGAAACAATCTACAAAGGGTGGAGATTTCCATTGCATAGACCTAGAAGGGATGGAAACCTTGTCCCACTTGAAGACAATGATGGGCCTCCTTTTCATGTTGATTTATTCGAACCTTACTTGAAGTACACATATCTCTCAGTGTGTCAAGTATTGGGGACTGAGGCTTCTAAATTCATGTTGATAGGACCAATGGTGATTTCAGCAAATATTCAATGCCATAATGCAAGACCATTTGATTATGCCTCTTACATTGTCAGATAGATTGACTCAGGGTTGATGGCAATCAAAAATGTATCTAACAAATTGCACTTCAAACACTATTCTATTCTCAAGAATTTGATATTATATTATGGTCACAAGATAGGGATGTTTCCAGAGGAATTAAAAATTACACAATCTAATAAGGAGGGTCATCCATTTCCAATACAACTATGGACCGCTATTTGGAAAAGCAGGTTCTTAAATTCTAACTATGTTATTTTTGAGTTCTTTGTTAAAACATTGTATAAATTTTCTAATCACCCATGTGATTATTCCTTAAATAATGAGATCAAAAGATTTCTGAGGCCAAGAGATTTTAGTGGACCTAGAACCGTTGAACATAATTGGGGTGACTGGAACTGTTATGTTGATGCTATCATGATTAGGGTATATGGTTTTGAGGATACACCTTTTCTTCTACCGAAAATAGTGCCAAACAAAATTGCATACTTGGAAATTGTTAGGAAGATGGATTACTCGAGTGTTATGAATCTAAGTTCCTATGACAAGCAATAATTTATTCCAAGTACATTGTGATTTGGAGATTTTAATGTGTTATGGAAGGAGGGGTATGATTTAATTCTAGATAGATTATCATATTTCAATTTAAAAAGCACTACACCAAGGAATGGATTTCATCCTGAAGGATACATCGACGCTAGCAAAAAGAAAGTGAATTTGGGTGGATATGTACATATACCCTACCCAAAGGATGATATAATTAGAAATATGGAGGAAGGGGAGAATAAATTGGCCATCGATGAGTATAATAGGAAGGTTGAGAAACAACTGAAAGAGATAGAAGAGGTAGAAATGTTATCTTCTAGAAATGAAGAAGCCACTGGTGAAAAGGAACATCAAGGTAAAAATAACAAGATATCTAAGAAGGAATTGAAGAGTACCAACATTCCAATAGAGAAAAAGAAGTTGATGAAGGTTTTTATGTAGATACAAGGCATCTGGCCTATAAATCCTTTATTTCCAATAATAAATTCATAAAATCACCTAAATTCAGATCATTCCTATACAAATGAAAAGGGAAAGCAATAAGAGACTCTTTCACAGATATTACACCTAGCAATGAGGCCCAATTGTTGAAAATATTGAAGCTAGATGTGGAAAATGAGATGAAGAGTATGACCCCAGAAAGAGGAAGGGAATTGTTGGAAGAATTTGGTGTAATGATCTTCCCTAATTTTCATTTGAACTCAGTTGTTGTGTTTGACAATTTTTTGAATAATAATAGTGCCACTAACAAACTTAGTCCTGAAGGAGTCACAAAAGTATATATAGGACCAAAATATAATCTTGATGATAATTCTCTCATGATTTGGGCCCTATATCCACCACACAGGAAATATGTAATCATTGACACTGAGTAGGTATTTGTCCATGTTATGACACTGAAGGTAGGAGAAACTAGCCCTGTAGCCACTACTGACATTGGCATCAACATGGCCAAGTTAAATAGAGCAAAAATTCAAATGTTGATAAAAGAAAGGGATGTGTACAAAATCAATAATAAAAGAATGCTAAGAGAAAATGAATTTATAACGGATACTAAGTTGCTAACACAAGGGGAAAGTTCTCAATCAAAAGGAAAGCATGAGGAATCACAAGTGGACAAGGAAAAATATGATGCGCTCTTTGCAGTACTCTAGAAAAGGCATACCAATCTGATGGTCTATATGAACAAGTTGTGGGGGACTCATTCTCAAAGCTATGCTATAGTTTGAGAGCATAAAAGGGTGAGTAACCGAATTCAGGAAAAGATCCAGGAAGCAAAAAAGAAAGATCTTGCTGATAGTGGAGCCATCATAGTTGCTGAAGATATTCTGAGGAAACACAAAGAGTACTATAATGAGCTTCAAGAAGATACGAAGGAACTCATTGATATTGCAAAGGAGGGAGTGCCTTCATTGTTCAAGGAAGGTGAAGAGTTGAAGGACAGGAATGGATGGATATAAGAGTGCAGGTCAGTGTTGCGTAGAGCCTTGGAAGCAGCCAAGAATGAGGACTCGGTGTTAGGTGAGACATGTGAACACCTGGAGAAAATGGTTATCATGGAGATAGTTACAAGGAATATTGTAGAAGATACTGATACTCATGGGAGACATGATTACTTGGATCACATGACAAAGGTTCATTTATGGCTCACTAGAGCTTAATATTTTATGTTTAATTGTTGTTAGCTATAAAAGACTCTTGTGAAGAGGCATGTCCCTTTGAAGATATTGATATTTATGTTGAACTTATGATGATTGAAAGGATCATCACTATATTTTATTTTTAGAGTGGGCATAGTAAGAAGATAGATTGCAAAATCTTGTTCATCTATTCAAAATTTTTGTCATAATGCATACTATTTGAAGAGATATATAATGGATAAGAAGCTTTAATCTAGTGGCTAAAATTTGGTGTCTATTGTTTGTTGAATTGAGCAATTATCTGGTATTCTCCATATTTTTATTTATGTGCTATTTGAATCTATGTATCCAAGTTGATATTTTAGTTTCATTAGAACACATTTGCTATTTTTGTGTGATCAAGTTAATTGGTTTTTGTTAAAGAATTAAAATATTTTTGACTAATTACAGTAACCTGGAGGTAACATTTGGATCAATAAGAAGAGTTAGGTAATTGATAAGATTTTCAAGTTGTCTCCATATTGATGTTGTCTTGTTATTCAAATTGAGGAAATACTTCATTTGTCAATACACATTTGTTGTCATTGTGTGATTCTTTTAATTGGTTCCTTCAAAGAAGGATTAAAATCCTTTTAATAAATCATAGTAGCTTGATAGGATCAATTGGATCAATAAGTAGAATCTATCAATCACATTCTTGCACATTTATACAAGCTATAAAAAAGTATACGTGTCAAAAAATTAGAACTATAGCCAATAAGCAAGTAAAATACTATTCACCTCTTGAATCCATTAGCCCAATAGAAGTAGGCACTAGTCTCACCCATTTCATTTTAGAATTCCATAAAATATTATTCAAACATTTACATTTCAAATTCAATACTAGGAGTAGGAGTATTTAACAAGATTTCATCTATTTCACTTTATGCCATTGTGGATAGATTCATAAATTCAACTAAGTCATACAATTCTAAATCTGCTTCATCTATCAAGGTCCACCTGCCTATGTCTAGCAAATCTTGAAGTGCAGGGATTCATCAACCGAATAGGTTATCTCCATTCATTTGTTCAAGAACGTTGCAATTCTGATCATAAAGCCTAGCATCGTCTTAAGATTTGTAACCTGCATTTTTGAGATCCAATAGATTGGTGACTCTACTAGGGACTAAGCTAATTCTAAACCCAAGCCTTCCATCATAGTGTCATTACCCCATAATAAATTGAAGACTCCACTGGGAAAGACTATAGTCATTTTTTCTTATTTATTAAAAGTAGGTGGCGAGTCTAAAGGATTTATATGACTAATGAAGTAAATATCAGATCACAAAGGATAGACAACAGACACCAAAGGTATTTTATATCATCCAAAATAAATGGTAGAAGATATTTGCATCATGAGAGTCCCAAGAAGAACATAGTTAGGTGGACAGATAAGTATGGATCTCCGCATGGGAAAGGTAACACAAATAAGGGTAAAACAACTAAACAACCAAAAGATAATATGAACACATCAGAGCAGACCTTCAAAAACTTTAACTCTCCTTTCCATACTGATAGTGGGAATCTAGAAACACCATCTGGGAGAAACAATCTAACTGACAATGTCCTAAATTTCCTACCGAATCCTCAATAGGAAGAGGACTTTAAATCCCAAGATGAGAAAGAAAGAAAATGAAGTCAAGAGGAATATGATAGGGAATTCTCACCACATCAAGGAGAAGAAAACTAGGAGGGGTTATTTGATCACAGTGCTAAGGATTTTGATGGTATGACCAACCAACAAATTGAAGTACATTTAGAATGGAAAAAAAAACAACTTAGAAGGAGGCAGCAAATGATACAAGAAAGCTAGGAGATAGATTGACATATAGATTGACAAATGGCACAATTGAACATCCAAGCATCAAAGCCACTAAAATATTTCCCTCCACATAAACAAGGTAGCCATGTTAACTCATAGGGAACATCATAGAACACTAGTGCTCTAGGTACTTTGAGGGTCCCTCATAATGCATGTGGGAACCTGGGACAACATTCCCATCATAATTTTCCACCACAAAGATCCCAACCTCAAAATACTGGTAATGCCTCCCAGTACTATCCACCACCAGGTTAGCAATATGTACCACATATAAATATACATCCTCAACCACAATACAATGTTTATCATCAGCCTCAACATGGATACCAACACTATCCCAATCCACCACCCCTGAATCTGCATCCACAAAACCCTATAAGTAGACAATTTGATTTGACAGGATATCAATTGTATCCATACCCAATGGATAGAAATTGGAGAAATATGGTTCCTAAATTTAGTGGGAATAATGTGACATCAGCTAAGGATCATATAAAAAATTTTAATGCTTTCATACAGGATATTGGTATGGAATACGAAGATGCAAATATGAGATTGCTCATGATGTCATTAACTGAAGAAGCAATGGATTGGTTCAATGGTCTACCTAATGTTTCAATTGATTCTATAACATACTTTTAGAATCAATTTATAGATAAAGATGGGAATCGATGTGCTCCTGAGTTTTCCTTACATGAATTAATAAGTATTCAAAAATATCAAAATGAATCAGTCTATGACTTTAACCAAAGGTTCACCAAATTGTACAATAAGATACCACATGGGTCCAAACTAACTGACCCTACAGCCCTAAGCATTTATCTGAAATCCTTTGATCCAAAAATAGGATATGAACTCAAAAATAGATTCCCTAGAAGTTTAACAGAGGCACAAAAAATTGCATTGACTATTGAGAATTCCCCAAAACTCTAACAATATGCAAAGGTAGGAGAATACATATAGAAATGAAAGACCAATACTACATGATATTCCATATAAAACAAATTGGAAGGATGGGAAACCCATAGTTGATAGGTCTAAATATAAGGAGACTTTGGATCCCTTAAAAAAGAAAGGAGCATACATGGTTAACAACAATCCTTGGTGTCAAGTTTGTAAACTGCATCATTCCCCAGATCACTGTGTTGTAGCCCAATCAATACAAGAAGAAGAAATACCAGTTTACAATGAGGAAGAGGATCATAAAATATATTTAACCTCTCATATCCTCCGTCCGGTTGAGTAGGAATATTCATCTTCACAAGATGAAGGCTATGAGTATGATGTTGACAATCAAAGGTACAATATTCATATGGCAGAACAACAAGTCTTCTCTGATCAAGAGAGTGAAAGTAATGATGAATCACAACCTCCTTACAAACCACCCAAGTCAAACAAGTCAAGATGGAGGAGGCCAACTGAAGAAGAGATCAAAGAGTTAACCATTGTTGTAGTAGAACAAGAAAAAAACAATTATGGGCTAAGAAACATAACAATAAATGTAGATGAAGGTACTCCAAAAAGATTGTTTATGAAAGAAAAGGGGACAACTTGAGAGAAACCAAAGAAGGTAGAAAATAAAGAACTCAATAAAAATGAGCAAAGACATGTTCCAAAAAAGGAAGATAGAGAATTAAAAAATAAACATAAGCATGATGAAACTAATAAAAAGGAAAAAGAAGAAAATAAAGGAGACCCACTGGAACAAAAGAAGATAGCTAAAATTGAGAATGCCTCTTCATTTGACTTCACACAAGCTTTGTCTCAGGTGAAGATGTTTGTGCCACCATTAGAAATGATGAAGATAAAATAATATAGAGACAATGTTATTCAATTAATATCCAATGGAACCAATAAAAACACAAATTTGGAAGATAAAAACAATAACAGGTAAGGAGATATTAAAGTCCCTAAAGTTTGTCTTGGTGATGCATTGATGAATCCTCCAAAGGTGGATCCATTTTTTACCACATTACTCATAAACACAAAAATAATGAGAAATTGTATGATTGACTCAGGGGTTGCTATTAACATCATGCCAGTGGGAGTTATGAAACAACCTAGCATGTGGGTGGACACTAATAGTGGCAAGTACTATTCCATGGATAGTAGACCTATCCCAGTGGTGGGAATCATGAAGGATGTAGAAGTAAAGTTGGCTACTTATCCACAAGAAATATATACTATTTATATAGTTGTAATTGGCATGCCTCCTCATTTTGGGATGCTTTTTTCAAGACAATGGACTGCAAAAATTGGAGGAAATGTACAATTTGACCTATCATATGCCACAATACCAGTAAATGGTGAAGAGGTCAAACTATATAGAGAACCAAGAGTAAATCGGATTGTGGATTATGTTGATCAAAATCACTTGAATTGCTCTTGCGATGTGGATCTAGGAAGTTTTAGAATAGAGCCTTCACAACCTGAATTAGTGAATATTGATCCAATTGAGAAGCATGTTTCCAAGAATGAGCATGGTGTGTGGTGAATTTAATTTGATGGAGCATGCAGTAAAGAAGGAAATGGAGTAGGAGTGGTGTTTATTTCACCTAAAGGCACTATATTCAAGTATTCATTCTTGCTATAGTTTGAATGCATGAATAAAATAACATAGTATGAAGCCTTGATAATTGGGATGAATATGGTTGTCAAACACAAAATTAAGCTATTAACAGTCTTTGGAGATTCTAAGTTGATCATTTCACAAGTAAGGTCAAATTATGCTACAAAAAAAAAAGGTTAAAACAATACAAGAATGCTATATGGGACACTATTGAATCATTTGATGCCTTCTCAATTGAGTGGATAGATAGGTCCAAGAACTTAATGGCAGACTTCCTCGCTAATGTATCTTTTGAAAAGACATGATATCACCCTATTAGAACTATAAAATTTTGAATTTTTACAGTCTATTTGCATTCAAAGGTTTCCAACATTGAGTCCTTATCATGTGTATAAAATCCCCTCTTTACATTGCTTTGCTTATTTTTTTGTCATGAGAACCGTTTGAATCCATCTACTTCTCCCGATTTCATCGAAAGACCCACATTGACAAGACATAGTAAAAGTCTCCCTGAGATATATTTTTCACTAACATATGTTTGTTGCAGACAATCCGCATGACTTTTCTTTTGTTTTGGTGACTGAGAAGATTCGTATTGACATATGCTAGGGCGTCGTTGTAGTGTCATGGCAAATCCAATTGGTCTTGCCGACTAGAATGTGGAGTGGTCGTTTCAGCTAAGCTAGCAGGTAGCGGCATGAAGTCATAACAAAATCATTTTGTCTCGCTGATTGGCTTGTAAGAAAAAGTCTCAGTAAGACTTATATTCGTCGGGGAAGGTCTTGGCGAAGTGACTCCTGTCTTGCCAAACTAAATACAAGGGGATCTGAAAAGGTATTGGAGAGAGTGTGGGGGTCTTGCTGACTTGAAAGGTATGCCGATAGAGATATGCATTGCTAGGAGAGGAACTTTTCGACATAAGGTTTCAACGAAGTTTGAAAGTTATACCAACAAGCAGCTCGGGGTGAGTTTCACCGAATAGAAGTATATCGGTAAGACATTTGGCATCAATATAGGTCTTCCCGAAGGTTTACTATCTTGTCGAGGGTATTATTTCATTGGTGGGGTTTATTTCTTCGGTGAGAGAATTTGGTGGATATGCCAAAGGGAGAATTCATCGATGAAAGGGTGATTTTTTCTCAGTGACTATGACTTGAAGAATGCATATCGGTATGACACAATGAATTCTATGTAGCATCTCCCCGACTCAGAATTATTATAGCGACATAAAAAGGGGAATGACAACCATCATTTTTTAGATCCCAGGTATCAATAAGACCACATAATGTCTTGGCGAGAGGTGTAATAGACGTTGTAAAAGGCTTCACCCCAGATTTGAAAGTTTCTCATCGAAGGCACATTTGATGCGACAGTGCCAGTTTCAAATTGGTGTTCATTCATGCTTCATTAATGGCACGACGGGGTATAACAATAAAGATTGTATCAATCCTTCAGTTCCGAATTGATTGCAGGTGAATTGGCATGCTAAACAAAGAACTAGGACATTTTTTAGTCTGAGGAGCTCGAGCAGAATACTGTAAGTGACTGCTCCTTAGTTTTTGCATTTCAATTCTATAAGCTTGAGAATGGAGTCTTCTGGTTCTGGAAAGGGTAAGGGTAGAAAGCCTGGTGTGAGTGGTGTGTCAAAAGGAAAGAAATAGAAGGTTGATATAGAGCATGAGGGCATTGAAAGAAGGTTGAACCAAGACCTTATTGATCAATTACTTGGCTCGGGCCCTAAAGCTAGAAGGTCTGCACAGCTTAGGGCAGAAGTTGATAAACTAGATGACAAGTGCAGGTTCATAGGTGATGTCTAGACTGCCATAAGAGGTTATGAGCTTTTCAATTTCCATTATCATAGAAGAAACCATTTTGAACTAGTCTGCAACCCATGGAAGTTAAATGTAGGGAAACTGGTGTGCCCTAATATTTTTGTAAATGCAGAATTAGTAAAAGTGCTTGTAGACAATTATGATCCAAAACATAAAGCTATATGTGACCCATCTGGAAAACCATAGATACATGTGTCCAAAGAAGCAGTGGGTGAGGTTTTTAAATTAGAAGGGTTTTGCAATGAGGAGATCAGTTGTGAAGAGTTGGAAAAGGAGTTTTCAAGAATGGATACAATCTATAAGGGTTGGAGGTTGCCTATTCATAGAGTTAAACATGGTAGTAAATCAAAACCTTTGCAAGATAGTGAGGGGCCTCCTTATCATGTAGATCTGTTTGAGCCTTACATGAAATACACATATTTCTCAATGTGTCAAGTGTTGGGGATGGATGCCCCAGAACTCATGTCAATTGTGCCAATGATTATCACAGCAGATATTCAGTATCATAACTCCAGGCCATTCGATTATGCTTCATATATTGCTAAGGAGCTTGATTTAGGACTGATGGCTATAAAGAGTGGAGCTTCTATTGTTCATCTCAGGCATTATTCGTTGTTGATGCACTTGGTGCTATATTTTGGTTAGGAATTGGGAATATGGCCTCCAAAAATGAGAATTTTTCAAATTGGTAAGGAAGGTGAGGCATTACCTGTTCAGTTGTGGACTGCTATTTGAGATAGTAGGTTTGCCAATGCTAGTTTCATCCATTTTGAGGAATACTCTGTGAAAAATTTGTACAGGTTGTATAAGTATCCTTGTAACTATTCTTTGACTAATGAGATTAAAAGGTTTCTTCATCCCAAAAATTTAAATGGGCCAATTGATCATAATTGGGGTGATTGGTATTGTTTGGAAGGAGCTACAATGATCAGGGTGTATGGGTTTGAAGGTACCCCTTTTATTCTACCAAGGATAGTTCCAAACAGAATTGCATATTTGGAAATTGTTAGACAAATGGATTACAGCAGTGTGATGATTTTTCAGTTCTTATGGGAAGCAGGCTTTTATGCCTAGTACATTATGCTTTGGTGATTTCACTGTGTTGGCCAAGGAGGGATATAATTCAATCCATGATAGATTATTGCATTACAATATGAAAAGTGGACCACCCAGGAAAAATTTTGACCCTGAAGGATATATCAATTTAGCCAAAGAAAGAATTAACTTTGGAAGATATCAGCATGTACCTTATCCCTTTGATGATATGATCAGAAATCTAGATGAAGAGGAAGCAGAGGCAGTGGTTGAAAGCTATAACCAAGGGCTACAGGATATAGGAACATTGTCTTCTCGAGACGAGGAAACCCCAATGGGTGAAATGCCACAGAGCAAAATGGAGAAAGTATCTAGGTTAAGGACTCAGCAATATGTTTTCCCAACTAGAGAATAGAGCATTGGAAGTGGTGATATTGATGCATGACATATGGAATACAGATCATTTGTTTCAGATGATGAGTTTATAACTTCTCCAGAATTCAAAGCATTTTTGTACAAACTAAAGGGGAAAGAAATAAGAGAAGGTGTGGGTGTTGTCACCTCTGGGAATGAAGAGCAATTATTGGATCAATTGAGAAAATGTGTGGATGATGAAATGACAAATATGACTCCTGAAAAGGGGAGGAAAATGTTGGAGAATGCTAGTATCATGATATTTCTTGGACTTGATTTGAATTCTACATTGGTGTTTGACAAGTTCTTAAGAGATAGTAACACTACACACAAACTTGATAAGGAAAAGGTGATAGAAGTGTATGCAGGTTCTAAATATAATACTGATGAGGGATCATTGATGATATGGGATTTGTATCCCCCCCACAGGAAATTAGTGGTGATTGATACAAAGAAGGCATTTGGCCATGTTATGACCCTAAAGGTTGGAGAGGTTGATCCTATGGTTACTACAGAGATTGGGATAGACATTGCAAAATTGAATAAAGCACAAATCTAGGCACTGATAAGAGAAAGAGAAATGTATAAGGAAAGAAATGAGAGAATGTTGAGAGAAAATGATAGATTGAAAGACTTGGTTGGTGTTTCAATAGGTCCAGCCAAAATGCTCACTTAAGGAGAGAGCTCTCAAGCAAAGGATCATTGGGTAGGGTCAAGTGCCTATAATCAAGGAAAGTATGATGCAATTGTTGCAATTATTAAGAGGAGGCAGGATAATTTGACATCCTGGTTGAGAAAATTATGGGAAAAATATAATAGTACTTTGACTGCATTGAAGGAGCATGACAGGATGGATGGACAAATTATGGAAAGGTTTCATGAATTAGCCAAGAATGAGGAGGCTAATGGTACTACACTTGAAGTTGCAAATCATATTATCAGTCACCATCAAAAATTTTGTGAGGAATTGTAGGGAGATAAGCAAGGATTAATTGAAGCTGCCAAGAAAACTGTGGTCACATTCTCTGATAATAGAGGGGAGTTGAAAGATGTCGCCCGATGGAAGAATGAATGTGACACAATACTAAATGGAATCATGAAGACATCTTCTGCAGAGGATACAACACTAGAGGAAGTGAGCGAGCAAAATGAGGAAATGGTCAAGATGGATATTACGATCCAGAATTTTGTTGAAGATGCGGACACGTACAAGCCCTGAGATTATTTGGACTATCTCACTAAAACTCACTTGTGGCTAACTAGAGCCTAATTATTCTCTGCCTTTTGTTTTGTTTTAGTTTTTCTTGTTTCCGAAAGGATGCGTCCTTTCATCTTCTCAATGTATAAATGATCATTTTGAAAACAATGTATGGGAGAGAGGGAGTTAGTTAGATATAGAGAACAGACAGCGATATATTTTTTTTGAGGAAAAGATGAGACTAGTAGCATATGTAAAATGATGGAGATATCAATGAAAATTTAATATGATGGTGCATTATTTTTTGGTATTAGTTATTTATGATGTTTTTTCAAAACATTATTGAAGTTGTCTCCATAATGGTGTTTTCTGGTTATTCAAATTAGTGTAAACAAGTTTATACCTAATTCGTCAGTGCACATTTGATGTATCTATATGGTCAATTAATTGTTTCTTTCCAGTAAAGATTAAATCCTTTGAATTGATCATAGTAATTAGGGAATGTCAATTGGATTATTAAAAACTCAGTAATCAAAATATTGCATGTTTATACAAGCTATAAACCAAATAAAATGCTAAACAACTTGAATGTTTTCCAGAACAAATAAACTCGTTTCAGATTTCTCTTGACTCCGTGAACCCTATAAGGCACTGGTCTTTTCATTTTTCATCCTCTAGTTTCACTCACAATCTTATAATTTGTCATCTAGCGTATTAGGTTTTAGTTTTGAATATTTTTCTGTAAGTTATGCCATAATTGTTTTATTTTGTCCATTTCAAATTTCTACCTTGGACAAATTAGGGCAATAGGAGAAGATCAAAAGTCAAATCTGCTTAATTCAAGTAGGTACACCCACCTAGGTCTAGCAGCATCTAAAGAGTAGAAGGTTTAATTGTTTCAAAACCTTGTTCTGTTACCCTAAAACATTGTGAAAGCTTGGCAACCTTTCATGGTTCAAACCTGAGTTTTTGAGAGCTAACACACCCTAGGTGGAGTTTCACAAGTTTAATTCAAAGCAAGACCTATCATCCCAGATAATATATATAGTTGGCAAGTCTTCAATGATGACACTGATCTAATTAAGTTTCTGCATTGCATCGATCAGTATGAAGCCCAGGAAATTGACTTTAATGCATTTATGGAGGAAATACATAGAAAAAAAACTATGTTTGGAAAAGAGGTGGTTCAACTAAAAACTAACAAACTTACTAAAGGACTTGTGGTGCTAGAGAGGGTGTTTTATGGAAATGACCAAGCCCTAATGAAGCAAACACCCATAAAAAGAGAAGATGTTGAAGAGATCAACCTTGGGACTGAGTTGGCACCAAAAATACTATACATTGGAAAGAAGATAAGCCCAACGATAAAAAAAAATGCTAATTGCACTATTAAGAAAATACATGCACATCTTTGCATGGTCTTATGAGGATCTTAAAGCATATAGAGAAGATCTATTCCAACATGAGATTCCATTAAACCATATGTAAAACCATTTAGGCAGAAGCAAAGACCCATAAACCCTACTTTGGAACCTAAAATGCATGAAGAGCTCATGAAGCTTAGGGAGGGAGGTATTATCAAGCCAATTAGGCATTAATCTTGGGTCTCTAATCTAGTACCAATCAAAAAGAAAAATGGGGATATAAGACTTTGTGTATACTTCTGAAACGTTAATGTATCTTCTCTTAAGCATAATTACCCACTTCCAAATATGGAGGTTATGTTACAAAGAGTCACAGGCTATGAGTTACTGTCCATGATGGAAAGATTTTCAAGTTACAAACAAGTGAAGGTTAAAGAGTCAGAATAGTACAAGACAACTTTCACCTTGCCATGGGGAACATATGTTTATGTTAGGATGCCATTTGGACTCACAAATGCTGATGCAACATTCCAAAGGGTCATGGATGTTGCCTTTGCTGACCTAATTAATGTGATAATGGTAGTCTACCAGGATGATTTAACTACATATTCCAAGAAGGTAGAGGACCATGTGGCTCATCTTGAAAAATATTTTTGAAGGCACTGGAATATGGCGTTTCTCTGAATCCCAAGAAGTGTCATTTTGCAGTGACAAAAGGAAAGTTACTTGGGCATATAGTCTCTAAGGAGGGAGTAAGGATTGATCTAGAAAGGGTGGAGGCCATTGAAAAGATACCTATAACCAAGACAGTTGAAGCTATCCAATCCTTCTTTGGACAAATCGATTTAATAAGAGGGTTCATATAAAATTTTGCTGAGATAGTAAAGCCAATATCAAAAATGCTAAAGAAGGGTGCAAAGATTGATTGGATGATTGAGTCCATAGATGCATCCATATCCATCAAAAGAGTGATCAAGGAGGCCCTAGTGTTGAAGTCCCCTAATTTCAGTAAGCCTTTTCAAATATTTTCATTTGCATCTTATCACACAATTGCAACAGTAATGCTCCAAAATAATGATGAAGGGCATGAACAACCAATCTCCTTCTTTAGCAAATCCCTCCAAATGTAGAATTAAAATATGATATTATGGAGAAACATGCATATGCATTGGTGAGAGCTATCAAGGAATTTAGACCATACTTGGTGGGAGAAAAAGTGATAGCTTATATGCCTAACACTATAGTAAAATATGTATTCATACAAAATGAGACAATAGGGTGTAGGTGCAGATGGATAAATAGAATCCAAGAATTTGATATTGAGTTTCAGATCACCAAGCTTGTAAGAGGACAGGGATTAGCCAAATTGATGGCCGAGACAAATATGGAAGCTACCTAAATATGCAGTGTGAATGATGAAGAAAATATAGTCACTAGTATTGAGAATACACCATGGTACAATGATATTGTGTAGTACCTTAAACATTTGAAATGTCCTAAAGGGTTTGATGATAATAAGAGGACACTCAAATTGTAGGCTTCAAAGTATGTATTCATGAAGGGTGACCTCTACTAGAAAAATAGAGATGGTGTTCTATTTTTGTGCCTATATGAAAGTGAAGCAAGGCATGTCCTGAAAGAAATGCATGAATGAGTATGTGGAGGGAATTTTTCTAAAAAAAACCACTGCACATAAGGTGTTAAGGGCAGGTTACTATTGGCCTAAAGTTTTCAATGATTCTTATAATTATACCAGAAGTTGTGAAGCATGTCAGAAGTTTTCTAGGAAATTAAAGTATCAAGGAGCATTGCCTCTAAGACCTTTGCAAGTAGAGGCTCCATTTCACCAATGGGGAATTGATTTTATAGGAGAGATTGCAGAAAATATAGTGGAGGACATAGATGGATATTGGTAGCCACAAATTACTTCACAAATTGGGTAGAGGCTATACCTAATAGACAAGCAAGAAGTAGAGTTGTGAAAAAATTCCTATTGGAGAATATCATTACTAGATTTGGGGTCCCAACAAGAATCATAACTGATAATGGAATGTGCTTTAGGTCAGATGAATTTAAGGAATTTTGCCAATCCTATGGTATAATGATTTCATATTCTTCACCATATCATCCACATGAAAATGGGCAAGCTGAATCCAACAACAAGATCATCTTGAAGATCATAAAAAGGATACTGGATAATAACAAAAGGGCTTGGAATTCCAAGTTGAGACTAGCTTTGTGGGAAGATAGGATCACTGTGAAAAATTCCATTGGAAAATCACCTTTTGAACTTGTGTATGGGACTCAAGCTAGACTCCCTTTGCATAGTTTTTTACCAATATGTAATTTTATCTTGCAAGAAGATCTAGAAATTCCTGAGCCCATGGAGGAAAGGATGGAAGAATTAATGGAATTGTTGGCTTCTTCTGTGGCATTTGTCCTTGATGTCAAAACTACCCTGGGTTAGTGCCTTGTCATTTCATAGTTTGATATTATTATGGCATTTGATTGGCACATTTTATATTTGGTATTCATTTTGCTTTGGCACAGTTGGCGTAGTTTCTATTAAGGGTTTTCAGAATGATCATTGCACATAGGTTATCGATCATGTTGAACAATTGTAGCCTCATTTTTCCAAAACAATTAGTACTTCAGATGTCAAAACATTCATTTTTCAAGTGCTAAAGGGCTTCAAGTTTTGTGGTTTTGGTTATCACATTTTATTGTGTCTTGTTTATGCACATATGTATATCTCTTGGCATATATGCTTGCTACAATAATTGTTTCATCAGATAGTTGAAAATGGAAATCAAAGTATGTGGATGAAATCGACATCAAAAGGTGATTAAGAGGTTTGCATGGTTTATAAGTGATATAAATCTTTGGCAAGTGCCTTGGTCGACATTATTGCATAGCACATTTTAAAAGTGCACTCAAGCCCACTATAGTTATTTTGTGATCGGGTTGTTTATAGTTGACATGGTTCACTATTTTTGGCATGGGTATATGGTACATTGATATTGGCATGGAATTAGACTTTATTATATTTCAAAAGGCATTGGATATCGAGATTTATGTCATGGAAAATAAAGGTCATATATGATATCGGGTCTAAAGTTTGATAATTCGCTAGGCCTTAAGGCCGACATCAGGTATGAGTGTATTGTTTATTTAAAAGCCACTGTGAAAGTGACATGGCTTTGAATTCATTGGTAACAAGGTTGGCTTAGGTAATCGACATTTTTTTTGATAGTGGTCATGACAAATTATTTAAGGTATAATTGTGTCAGCATTTCACTTGATTAATAATTGAACAATGGTAATGATGATCTACGGTGTGCATGCATTCAAAGGTAATGAGATGTTTAGCATGCATTGCATTGGTCCATCCATGGAATTCAAATTGCATTATGGATTTCTACTTATTAATTTAGTCCTTTCGAACTTTAAATTTTATCGAAACAAGGAAAGTCATCGGCTGTTTTATTTTTGGAAAGTTTAGGGCAATCATTTTTTTGTTTCACATGCTCGAGGGTTTGGAACCCTAACTCGGCCAACACCATAGAAATCTTCTCAGCTATTTCACTATGTTTGTTGGCCTTCTGAAACACTTGGACAACAAATGGGGGTATCTAAAAGATCCTTACCCTGGTCGATGGTTGTATCAAATTCTTGTCTTTGGGTGAAGGCTCGAAATTGGAAGGAGTCTTGGTCATTTTTCTCTCCAACCGGTCTGGTAAATATATTCATGGCAATCTCTCCATCATTCCTCTCAGGTATTCATCTTTTCAACTATTTTGGAGAACTGTTACTTCTATTGGCTCTTATAGTAGAAGACATGTGCTTACTTCTATTTGGAAAATGGTAAAATGGGTTTATTATGTTTGTGGTCAGAAATAATGCATGTCAATTTCACATAATCTAAAATGCATATCAAAATATTTTACCATATTATTTTTTCTCCTGCTTTAAGGGATGGTGTTTTTGATTTATGGGTAATCATGAGTTCTAAAAATCCTTTCAGTCTCTCACCTAGATTTAGTGATATTTGTTTTAGGGTGCATTATTATGAGGTTTTGGTTGCACTATAATGGGGTTTTAGTTACATTACTATTGCAACAGTTTTTGAGGGTATTGTACATGGAATATTTTTTTGTTTAATGTTGTTTGAATTAGCATTGCCTGTGTAGGCTCCTTATGTGGAAAAGGTTTAGTCTCCTTTCTAAAAATGCATATTCCTTGACTATTTATGTCAGAAGAAAACCTCCACTAATCATTTTCTCAAACTCACAGCAATACCTAGCAATGTTGTTTGATAGAAAGTGGGTACTTTGAATTTTACCTTTGTTGTTTTAAAAAATGGAAAAAGAAGTTACTATATTGTATTTTACTTGAGATGTAATGATGAAATTCGAGTAAGTAGAAAAACAAAGAGATTAGGGTTTTTGAGATTACTTGAAAACTTGAGAGAAAGTGTTAACTGCTTTTGTGAGAACAAAACATTATAGTGAAGAACAATGAAAAAACACAGCTACTGTATTGGAAAAATGTTGAGCTTTGAGATTGAAAATAAGAAATATGAATTAATTATCAATCTCTTTCAAGGCTTGACAATGGCTGAAATTCTGAAGGTTTATTTTGGAACTTTGAGGATTTTAGATATTGTTTGTCAAGAGTCACTTGATAGATAAGAGAGAAACAGAGAGATCCTCTATACCATTGTATATCTTACTAAAAAAAAAAAGGGGTTGGTGCTCCTTGAGATTGGTGTCTCTAAATGAGGGTTTGGTGCTCAAAAATTAGCCTTTAAGGCATTGTAAGCAGTGATTTTGAAATTAAGCCAGTAAGGCAGTTTAGGAGTAGTTTTTCTACCCGAGGAGGGTTTTCCACTCGGAAATTTATGTGTCTCTCATTTGTGTGATTTGTGTCTATCTTGCATAATCTTTCTTTCAATCATTTATGTTATTGTGCTCATTCAGTTAGCCAATGCTCTGATACTTTAAGGTTGTTTAAATTTTTAACGTCAATTGTTCAAGCCTATCATGCAAATTTAGATTGTGTAAATCTGATGCAAAAAGCCTTTCATAAAGTGAATTTACATCTGCATTCTATATTCATTATATGAATGCTCAAAATTTTGTCAAAAGCAAGTCAAAGTTGAATTTTATGAATCATTATAGTTATGTTCATAAAGCACAACAAGATTGATCATAAAGCTTTGATTGAACAATATCATATGATGCTTTTAATATGGGTTGTAAATGTTAGTCAACCTTCATGTCAATCTGATCTAAAGTGTTAATGTCCACTTTCTTAAATAAATCTGTCACATTGGGTTAAAATTAGTAAAAGTTTCATTATGCTTTCAAAGTTAAAATTTAAAATTATTTCACTCTGATTCACCCCCCCATCTCAGAGTGAATGCACTTCCAACAGGAACTCGATGAAGATATGAACCAAGCTCAGCAAACCAATAAGCATAAGCAATTTCAAATAAAATACCTACATGACAAAAGGGCCAAAAATATAAAATTTTAAGTGAATGACATGGTCCTCATGTGGAATGCCAGAAGTCAAGACAAAGGGAAGCACGGAAAATTTGAATCTCTATGGCTAGGACCATTTTTGATTGTTGATAAGGGTGGTGAAGATTCATATTATCTTCAAAACATGACAGGAGAAGAACAGGAATTGTTAGTGCATGGAAAATTCCTAAAACATTTATTTTCTTAATCTTCCATGCACAATAGTCTAGGAGAAGGCCAATAATTTCCAATGCATGGACAACTCCTGATAAACCTCTTAAAATAATTCTCTTGCATGCATAGTATGGTAGGATTCCATTCCACTTTCCACCATTCCTAAATTCACCTCCTTCTCCACAAACATATGAATAAGGCACTTGGTCTACTATCCCAGAGGCCTGGATTCTTGCTACACCCATAAGGGGTATACATCCCCAATCAAATCCACTGTTAGAACTGAAATAAATCTCATATTTTTTAGTGGTCTCCACCCACTCACCTTCCACATATCACAAAATCTTTCCCCACATTAATTTTGTTATCAGAACAAATCTATGAGATTCGTGTGACTAGATCCATATTCTAACACATATATGTGGCCTCTTGCATACAAATACTTCTTTGGTCACAATCAAGAAAAATTACAAGGTAATCGATCTCTATTTCTTTTGGAATCTTCCTTGAAATCCCCCTTTTCTCTTTGTTTCCATTTGTCATTTCATCATCTAGCTCCATTGTCACTCCCTACCAAGAAAAAATATAGCAAGAGCTGCTTCTCATGACATCAATGTTTAATGTATGCTTGTAACAATATCATAGAATCCTTCATTTGAACATTTCCTGCAATCTTAGAGAGACATGAGCTAGGTCACAGTGATCAAAAGATCCTAGAGATAACAAGACTACATAATTGGGAGGACAGCACCTATCATCTCACCGATGAGGTCCCATCAGCATGAGAAAAGCAGTCGAGGAAAAAAAATTCAAGTCATACTGAGCTCAAGAGTCACACCGATGGGGACTTCATCAGCAAAAAATACACATAATATCGCTGATATAATTGGAAGACTATTGTGTCAAGGGGACAAATATGATCGACTTAAATCCCTCATATCTCATCGAATTTATTGGTCACACTGATGAAGGAAGTTTACAAGTAAAATCTTTCCGATTCATCCAAATGGATAAAGCAATGGAAGAGACATATCAGAGAGACATACATGATCAGATTGAACCCCTTAGGTCTCTTCAATGATGAAGGTCATATCGATGAGGATAATTTCAAGAAAAGTCTCACTAACTTTTCCCTAGTGAACGAAGTGGTAAAAAAAATTCATCAGGGAGACAAAGCATCAAAAGGGCATTCTGTTGTCTTGGAAATGGTTCATGTCAGCCCAATGGTGATATGGAATGGTTTTCACTCATCGAGGAGACACTAGGTGATGGCCTAAGGGACTTCTAGTGATTCAAACCATTGCACAACATCAGTGAAATTATTGGGTGATCTTGTTGATAAAATAGAAGAACCATAAGGATATTTCCAATCGAAGAGACATTCGGTTATGTCCTAGCGATCGATCACAAGTGTATAAATGAAGATGGTGCCAAATAAGAAACATGAATTGGCCTAAGGCTAGGAGAGTCTCACTGATACAATATTTTGTGTCCCAACATTTTGAATTTCAAAAAGATCATTGCATTCAATTCTAGGGGTGGACATTAATGGTTGCATGAATGAAATCCATATGAACATCCATAACCAACAAAGATTAAAACAAAAGGAATTATCAGAAGTTGTAGAAATTGAGCATGGGAGATCAAGAAAAAATTGAGGAGCACAATGCATCGACAATTCACAAGTAAGCCTACAAATCCTTTGTAATTGGTAAATTCTAAATTGATTCTATCCCTTGAAGAATTAAAAATGGAGGGTCTGAGTTCTAGAAAATCCAAAGGTAGGAAGCAACAGGGTGAGGGTAGTCAATGCAAGAGCAAGAAACAACAAACTAAAACAAGGGAGGAGCCAAAATCAAGAGAAATGAAGTTCAACTAAGACCCCATCGATCAATTACCTAGTTCAGGGCCGAGGGCTAGGAGGTCTGCACAATTGAGGGACGATATAGAAAAATTTGAAGACAAATGTAGACATAGAGGAGATACTTGGACTTCTGTTAGGGGATATGAGTTATTTATGTTCCATTATCATCAAAGAAATAAGTTCGAACCAATATGCAATCCTAGGAACTTTGAGTTGGGAAAATTAGTCATCCCAAATGTGTTTATAAATGTGAAACTTGTAAGACTCTTGGCTAAATACTACAATCCCGAACTAAAAGCTATCTCCAATTTGCAAGGAGAACCATTCATATATGTGTCCAAGACTGCAATTACAAATTTTTTAACCTAAGTGGCACTTGTGATGATCCAATTATACATGAGGATTTGGAGAGGGAGTATTGGATAATGGGCACAATCTACAAAGGGTGGAGATTTCCATTGCATAGAACTAGAAGGGATGGAAACCTTGTCCCACTTGAAGACAATGATGGGCCTCCTTTTCATGTTGATTTATTCAAACCTTACCTGAAGCACACATATCTCTTAGTGTGTCAAGTATTGGGGAATGAGGCTTATGAATTCATGTCAATAGGACCAATGGTGGTTATAGTAGATGTTCAATGGAATAATTCCAGACCATTTGATTATGCCTATTACATTTCCAAAGAGATTGACTAAGGGTTCATGGTAGTCAAAAATGGATCTCCCACATTGCACTTAAAAAATTATTCTATTCTCATGAATTTGATATTATATTATGGTCAAGAGATAGGGATGTGGCGAAAGGAATTAAAAATTACATGATCTGATAAGGAGGGTAAGCCATTTCCAATACAACTATGGACCACTATTTGGACAATAGGTTCTTAAATTCTAACTATGTTCTTTTTGAGGAGTACTTTGTTAAAACATTGTATAGATTTTTTAATCACCCCTATGATTATTCCTTAATTGATGGGATCAAAATATTTCTACGGCCCAGATATTTTGGTGGACACATAAATGTGAACATAATTGGGGTGACTGGTACTGTTATGTCGATGCTACCATGATTAGGGTATATGGTTTTGAGGATACACCTATTCTTCTATAGAAAATAATACCAAAAAGAATTGCATACTTGGAAATTGTTAGGCAGATGGATTACTCATGTGTTATGAATCTAAGTTCCTATGAGAAACAATCATTTATGCCATATACATTGTGCTTTAGGTATTTAATCTATTATTAAAGGAGGGGTATGATTTAATTCTATATAAATTATCACATTTCAATTTGAAAAGAGCTACACCAAGGAAGAGATTTGATTCTAAAGGATACATCGATGCTACCAGAAAGAAAGTGAATTTAGGTGGATATGTACATATACCCTACCCAAAGGATGATATAATTAGAAATATGGAGGAAAGGGAGGCTGAATTGGCCATCGATGAGTATAACAGGAAGGTTGAGAAACAACTGAAAGAGATAGAAGAGGCAAAAATGCTATCTTCTGGAAGTGAAGAAGCCACTGGTGAAAAGGAACATCAAGGTAAAAATGACAAGATATCTAGGACAAGAATTGAAGTGTACCAACCTTCTAATAAAGAACAAGATTTTGATGAAGGTTTTGATGCAGATACAAGGCAACTAGCCTATAAATCCTTTGTTTCTATTAATGAATTCATAAAATCACCTGAAATCATATCATTCTTGTACAAACGAAAAGGGAAAGAAATAAGAGACTCTGTCACAGATATTACACCTAGCAATGAGGCTCAATTTTTGAACAACTTGAAGCTAGATGTGGAAAATGAGATGAAGATTATGACCCCAGAAAGATGAAGGGAATTGTTGGAAGAATCTGGTGTAATGATCTTCCCTAGTTTGGATTTGAACTCAAATCTTTAGTTTGATTGGTTTTTGCATAATAATAGTGCCACTCACAAAATTAGTCTTGGAGGAGTCACTGAAGTATATATAGGATTGAAATATAATCCTAATGATAATTCTCTCATGATTTGGGCCCTATATCCACCACATAGGAAATCTGTAATCATTGGCACTAAGAAGGAATTTGGACATGTTATGACACTGAATGTAAGAGAAACTGACCTTGTAGCCACTGCTGAAATCGGCATCAACATGGCCAAGTTAAATAAAGCACAAATTTAGATTCTAATAGAAGAAAGGGACGTACAAAATCAATAATGAAATAATGTTGAGAGAAAATGAATTTTTGAGGGATAATAAGTTGCTAGCACAAGGGGAAAGTTCTCAGTCAAAAGGAAAGCATGAGGAATCACAAGTGGCCAAGGAAAAATATGATGCACTCTTTGCAGTTCTCCAAAAAAGGCATACCAATATGATGGTTTAGATGAATAAGTTGTGGGTGACTCATTCCCATAGTTATTTTACAGTTCCATAGAGTAAAAGGGTGAGTGACTGAATTCAGGAAAAGATCTAGGAAGCACAAAAGAAAGATGCTACTGACAGTGGAGCCATCATAGTTGTTGAAGATATTCTTAGGAAACACAATGAGTACTATAATGTGCTTCAAGCAGATACAAAGGAACTCATTGATATTGCAAAGGAGGGAGTGTCTTCAATGTTCAAGGAAGGTGAAGATTTGAAGGATAGGAATGGATGGATAGAAGAGTGCAGGTCGGTGTTGAATAGAGCCTTGGAAGTAGCCAAGAATGAGGACTCAGTGTTAGGTGAGACATGTGAACACCTGGAGAAAATGGTGATCATGGAGATAGCTACAAGGAACATTGGAGAAGATGCTGACACTCACAGGAGATAGGATTATTTGGATCACATGACAAAGTTTCATTTATGGCTCACCAAAGCTTAATATTTTATGTTTAATTGTTATTAGTTCTAAAAGACTCTTTTGAAGAGGCATGTCCCCTTCAAGATATTGATATTTATTTTGAACTTAAGATGATTGAAAGGATCATCACTATATTTTATTTTTAGAGTGGGCATAGTAAGAAGATAGATTGCAAAATCTTGTTCATCTATTCAAAAAAAAATTCATAATGCATACTATTTGAAGAGATATATAATTGCGAAGAAGGTTTAATCTGGTGGCTAAAATTCAGTGTCTATTGTTTGTTGAATTGAGAAATTATCTGGCTGTCTCCATATTTTTATTTCTATGCTATTGGAATCTATGTATCCAAGTTGATATTTTAGTTTCATCAGAACACATTTGTTGTTTTTGTGTGATCAAGTTAATTGGTTTTTGTTAAAGAATTAAAATCCTTTTCACTGATTATAATAACTTGGAGGTAACATTTGGATCAATAAGAAGAGTTAGGTAATTGATAATATTGTCAAGTTGTCTCCACATTGATGTTGTCTTGTTATTCAAATTGAGGATATACTTCATTTGTAAATACACATTTTTTGTCATTTTGTGATTCTTTTAACTGGTTCCTTCAAAGAAGGATTAAAATCCTTTTAATAAATGATGATAACTTGATAGGATCAATTGGATCAATAAGTAGAGTTTTTCAATCACATTCTTGCACGTTTATACAAATTATAAACAAGTATAAGTACCAAACAATTAGAATTGTATCCAGTAAGTAGGTCACATATCATGCACCTGTTGACTCCATTAGCCCAACAAAAGTAGGCACTGGTCTCACCCATTTCATTTTAGAATTCCATAAAATATTATTCAAAAATTTACATTTCAAATTTAGTACTAGGAGTAGGATTAATTAACAAACTTTCATCTATTTCACTTTATGCCACTGTGGATAGATTCATAAATTCAACTGTCATACAATTCTAAATCTGCTTCAACTATCAAGGTCCACCCACCTATGTCTAACAGATCCTGAACTGTAGAAAGTCATCAATCGAATAGGTTATCTCCATTGATTGGTTCAAGAATGTTGCAAGTCTAATAATAGAGCTCGACATCCTCTTAAGATTTGTAACCTTCATTTTTGAGATCCAACACTAACAAAGTTATTTCTTCTTGTCAAATATTTTCTATAGTCCAAAAACCTATGATCAAAATTATTGCTATTAAAACAATAATCAAAGAAAAGATAATTGAGCTTGGTGCTAAATCTATTTCTTTCTGATATTCTCTTGTTTTGAACTTGAATAAATCATCCATTTTGTGTCTTGCTTTCATCACTTGTAATGATTATTTTATACTTTATACTTCTATAACCAAACACTTCCAGTTTTTGTTTATTAGTCTTCACATACTCTTATGTCACCTTGTTCTTCTGATCATCAAAACCAATTCCAATTTTGACATGTAGAGATCTTTGACTTCCCAATATTTGATCTAGATTTTCAGCACTCTTTCCAAACTTCTTTTATAGTTGTTGATTTTCTTTCTCAAGCTCTTTTCTTGTTGTCACAATTTTAAATTCCAGCTTCACATAGTCCTTGTCTCTTGGCAACAACTTTCTGGTCAAAACTTCTTCAATCATTTTTACTTCTTTTGTCTAAGTCTTCAGATCAATAATCATCTTCTCTACTTTCTCCATATCTCGAGATACCATTTCTTTAGCTCTCACTTCATTTTCAATTCTCTTCTTTATTCTCTTCATCTCTTTTTAGAACAGCAATTCTTCTACAAGGTCCTCTTCATCTTCGTTTTTTCTGGAATGCATTTCAACATCTTTATTAGTTTCAAAATTCATGAATATAGATTTCTCTTTTTAATCTCTTGAGATATATTCATCTTCTTAATTAATAGAATAGTATTCTTCCTCATTTGTGTAGAAGCTCTTATGTTTCCTTTGAACTTTATTCTTTCTCTGAATGATTTACTTCCATATTTTTCTTCAACATTCTTAGACTCCGTATGGGGACACTTAGCCAAAAAATATCCTACTTCATTTCAATTGAAACACTTGAAAGGTAACTTGCCTTTATACTTACTAGAGCCTCTTTGTAACTTCCTAAAAAAATTGGCTTCCTCCGGATCTGGTCCAATATTTGAATCTTGGTCAACTTGCTTCTTAGATACCCTAATTTTTTTCTCTTTCCTTATAGAATATTCACTTTCAAAACTCATCTCAAAAGAAATTAGAATTCCATGCAGTTCAATCAATTTTACAGCATTCAGACCCTTAGCTTCTTCAATTGTAGAGACTTTAGAATCAACCCTTCTTGGAAGAGATCTGAGTACCTTTTTCACAACAACCTTTTCTTTCAATTCTTCTCGAAGACCTCAAATAGAGTTGACAACTTCATCAACCTAGCATAGGAATATGACAATATTTTCATCTTCTTTCATCTTCAATATTTCAAACTAAGATCTATGAGTTTTCACCTTTGCACCTTTTCCTCTTTGACTTTTTCATTACCTTCATATGTGGTCTCCTTTTTATCCCACATTTCCTTCATTATTTTGTATTGCATCACTTTCAAAAATTTAGAGTTAGTCAATCCACATGAAATAATATTCCTATCATTAGTATTAATTTCACAAGCCCTCTTTCTAGCTTGATCCCTAGGATGGTTTTCATGAATCTCATATCCCTCTATCACTGACATCCAAATATCCATTCCACGATCCATCAAGTAGGGATCCATCCTAACTTTCCAAAATGCAAAATTAGGTCCATAAATAATGGTGCTTTATTTCTAGGGAATCCTTCTTGAGAAACTGAGTGTTCCATCTTGAAACTACCTTAAGTTGTTAGGCTTATTCAAATTAACTTGGATCTGATACCAATTGAAGGGAACCTAATCTACTAAGGTGGGGTGAATCAATAGACCTAATCAATTCAAAATCGTTAACTTTACAACAATTATCAGAATATATAATTATTCGCCACTAACCTCTATAAGAAATTATAACATAAATCATAAAACACACAAGAGACCACCAAATATATGTGGAAACCCAATATGGGAAAAGCTACAATGAAAATAGCTACTTGGATCTACTTTCCAAATCTAGCCTCACAATGCTGAAATATACAAGTGAATTTTACAATATAAAATAGGAACCAACCTATCAGAGACAATAATCCCCTAATGTATTTGTAGGCACCAACCTATTAGAGATACCAATCCCCAATTATATCAGTACAACAAGTAGAACACCAATCCTACTGGAATACATAGATTATTCTTGTAGATCTTGCATGAATCTCATACACATGGTAGAGTCACAGCTAACACTCTTCCTTATTGAATATGATGTTTTGATACTAGTGCACACACTAAAATAAAACTATTTACCAACTTATCTTTAGTTTACACATGTAGCTTACTTTTCTTCACATTGGTGTAGTTCAAATTGACATGTCATCAATACAATGCATCTAAACATTTGAAGGTGTAGTGTTGGTGATGAGGGTACTCCCTTTACAATCTAAAACTCACAAAAACAACAGATAATTGCACAAACAAGATGCAAGAAGGAAATAAAATATTTTCTATTATCACTGAAATGAAAATGAAATTACATTATATTTTCCATCACATGGGCTTTTCTGATTACATAAATCTACAAAGTAGCAAATTGGAGCCACCAACTACGCTGCTCTAGCTTCCCTTTGTAGCCCCCCTTTCACATCATTTATTTGGAAGGTGTAACCACCCTAGAATCTTCTGGAAAGTGTAACTTCCTCAAGAAGATATTTTGAATTTTTATTAATTTTGGTAGTATAGCTTCATAGGGTCATAACTTTTGATCTGACAGTCAGATTTCCTATTGTAATACCTTTTTGGAAAGATCTCAAGAAATGTTGTGACAAATAGTAGAGCCTAAAGACCAACTACTTTCATTTTCCACCAATTCTTAGGCCTATCCGGAGCCTTTAAGTGCCTCAAAATTGACTTTGAAGATTTTACTAGGATTTTTGAAAATTGAAATTTTAATCTCTCAAATGACAAATGGTATTGAAGTGATTTCTTCATCATTGGCTTCAATTTACCATTCTAGAAGTCTAAGTAAGATTTTGTGTCCAACCGCGCATAAATGCAAACTTACTAAAATACCAAACCTATCAAATTTAGCCCTTATTGAAAAGAAACATGTTTTTTTTGGATGATGCAAGATAGCTTTTACACCCTGGATGCTCCTGCATCAGTTGGAAAATGTACTCCTTTACTTTTTCACACGATGTTTGGGTACCTTAATTAATTGGACTTAATTAAGCCTCTAATTAGCCCAATTATGCATCTACAAGCCTAAATAATTGTAATTTCCAGCAAGGGAATCATGATTTAATTAATGCAATTATCATTTTTAACACCCTGAAATGAAAAGGTTGGCAATTTAGGTCAAGACCCATTCACCCTCAGGTGAATAGGTCCCTTTAGTTCCTTAATTCAAAATTTTAATATGTTTTTGGGGGCCATCTTTTTATGATCCCAAATTCAAATTTCGGCTTGTAATGTTTAATATTTAGGAAATTAGAAAATTATCTATAAATACAAGGTATTCTTATCAATTCAAATCCTAGATTTCAAATGCAAGCATTCATAAGAGCTAAAATTATTGTCAAAGGTGTTCAAGAGTATATTTCTCAAGCATTTGTTGCAGCATTCAATATCTCAAGAATCATTTCAAAGGTATCAAGCATCATGCATTTTTTTGGAGCTAACATTGTAATGTAGGTTTCAAGTTTCAAATCAAGATTCAAGCTATCAAATCAAGACATTTAATGCAAGATCAAGATCTTAGAGATATATGTTAAATTTTCATCCTTCAAGGATCTCCATTCAAGGGTTTGGTGAGTTACTTCACAACATTGTTCATTCTTCATTCATCATTCCTTTCATTCATGTTTTATTTTATTTCAAGTTGTAATTACCAAAATGGGGTTTGACCAAGGCAAACCCCCATCCACAAAAAATAAATAATTTTCCCCTCTTGTGTGTTTTGCAAATCTTAGGTTGAAGAAGGATTGAATATCTATCAAAATATAAAATTTCCAAAGTTGTCAATATTGTCATCAAGCCACAGAAACTATTTTCAAAATTTATTTATGAATTTTCGACTATGAAACTTAGAGGAATCAAGAGTGTAGACCAAGGAACAAAGGACTGTGAAATAAATTTTTCAACCCTTATAGCAAGACCCATTCACCCTTGGGAGAATAAGTCCTAGGAGGACACTTAACACAACCTTTTTGTGATAGGTGCATAAAATCACACCCTTCTCAAATCTACAATTTCTTTCTGAATTCTATCAGATTAATGTTTAGTTTAGAGGTTCCATGTGTTACATTTTATCATTTCATTCATTTGGTATTTTCATTCATCTCCCAAAAGTGTTGTTCAGGCCGATTTACCCCATCCTAGGTCATAAGGAAAACAACAAGATCTCCACCAAGGTTGACTCATCTAAGGGTTGAAATTCAATCTTTCCTTAGGGGATATCTTTTTTCTAATGAACTAATGGAAATATATGCATCATACCCCCATTCCATTTGTGATGAACCCATTTTTTGATGTTTCATTTTGGTGAACCTAACATTGTACACCAAAAGTTCTAAATTTGGAATTCATTGAAACCCTAGATCTAGGATTTGCATTATTTTTCATTGCATTGTATTACTTTTCATCTCATTTATGGTTGTTAACATTACATTATTTTTCATCTCATTTAGGTTTTTAGGTTTTCATTTTGCATCCTTTAAAATCTAAAAAAATAAAAAATTTGCATGCATATTACATTGATTTTGCATAGTACTTGCAGATTAGTGTATGTTCAATCATTCTTATTCAAAAATTGAGTAAAAATTATATTTCAAAAAGTGTCATATTGTTCATCATTTAGCATTCATTTCACTTATGTTTAGACATCAAAATCTAGAAAAAATAGTCACTGAAACTATAGTTTAAAGTTAAAGAAAAAGCCCTAGCATTCAACTTTAGACTCAAATTTAAATTTTGCAACGCTTGTGCTAAGACCCATTCTGCCTAGGGAAAATCTATCCCTATATACGTATTGTTTCAATTTTTTTGGCAATGATTTGTCTCTATTTTCTTCATTCAAATCTGCTATTAGATCTAGGTTTTAGTTTTAGAAATAAAAAAAAATTGTTATTATTTTCATTAAGTTTAATTGGTCAAATTGAGTGCATTGTTTGAAATCAAAATTGGCATTAAAAACATGTTGTTTTCAATATCTTTCATTCAAAAATAAAAAATTCTTGATATATCTGATCTGAAACTTTGCATAAAAACTCATCATGGCCATGTGTATGGGTAATATTTGGAGGACCTTAAGATCTTTGGTTGATGTTTCAAGTTGTTTTTTTGGTGGTGACCCTAATTAAATTGAGACTATTAATGAACCTTCACCTCCTAATGAATGTCCATGTGAAGTGGAAATATTATATCAAGATAAAGATATCATGCAATAATTCATACAAGACTCCTTAATAAATCTTGAGAACAACATATCCTTTTATAATTCCATCACTGGATATGTTCAACCTTTTACATCTTGAAATGGAAGCACAAAGAAAGTCTCAACCATCAATCATTAATGAACTTGATCACAAGGATAATAATCATACTCTTATATCTTATGTTCATCAAGTTACTAATACACCAATTAACTTAGAAGAGATTTATGTTAAAGGCTTTAAAATCTTAAGAAAAAAAGGATGTGACATAACCAATGAGCATGGAATTCATAAAATATTAGACCAAATACCATTTGAGGATACCAAGGGGTTAGGATATAAAGATCTTCCCCCTCCCCCTTTCACATCTCCCAAGGAAAAAAGTATTCTCTTTCACAAGATCCCTCACAGGGATGATAGGATTACCATATATCCTCCTCCCCCACCTCCACCTTAGAAAATTTCCTAAACAAGTAAGAATTCTAAGCCCTATAAGCTCAAGGAATTGTCATTCTTACACACTACAATATTGATGCAGGTGCATCTTGGGTGAAGAACAATCTTGCATCATCCAATTTTGTGTTGATTGACCAAATAAGGGATTGCATGGCTTATCGGCGAGACCTTGACATATTGGTGTGACTTTCATAAAATTTCCAGCAACATACTGATACCCTTGTGAGTGGCGGTATGTATATCATTGACAAGAGTGAGCTTCATCGATAGAATGCTAACTTAGGTCTCCTTGATGGAATGATGGAAATCTATCAACATACCACTTGTGTATCAATAGGAGTCTAATGTGCATCCCTTCGATAGCCCAACATTCATAAGGAAAAAGATGGCATCAATAGGATGGTGAAGTGAGTTACAACGATAGAACAATAACACATGCATCATAGTGAATTCAAGCTATCGATGAGAAATGATAACAAGTCTCAGTGATGGGAAAATGGAAGGTTGGATAACATGTGGGACCTGAAATGATGGTGACATGTATAGACTAATGGTGATTAACAAATGGTCTTGCAATTCACATCCTTTTTGTGAATTGCATGGCGATAGGGTGCACTCATATCGAAACAACATGTTGATCGGTGTGACAAACCTTTATTGGTAGGGCTCTTAAGACAGTTATGACAATAAGGAGGATGATGGAAGGGATGGATTGAATGGTGAATGGATGAACCCAGTGGTGATATGTGGCCTGATGGAATTTTTTGATTCACATCTTTGTTGCTAATTGACTAGGTCAAAACAAATTTATAGGCATGCAACAAATGACTAGAAGATGACTTACTGAGAACAAATGAAAATGCAATCATGGGAAATTTAGGTAACCACCTAGAGAGTATAATATGACATGGTGGATGAAAGGAGGAGACATAAAAACAAAAGGAAATGTCCTGAAGGAAGAAGAGGATGAAGGCTATAGTCTCAATGACTAAGGAACTCAGATCTACCAATTAGTAGATGCATGTAATAAACCCATAAGATGGTATCTAACTCTAATGAAAGTACAGTAATAGAGATCATTTTTTGTTGTGCAAACCTGGTTGTTTATGTTTTTCTAACTTTTAATTGGATTCCCCTTCACGAAGTGGTATCAGAGTAGGAGTTCTTGAGTCTGTAACAAATCATTGAACATGAGGTAGTTGTAGCAAGACCTATGAGTGTGGAATAAGAACAGAATGCCTCCAAGAGTTTTCAACCATGGTAGAGGTAGAGGTAGAGGTGGTGGAGGAAGAGATCCATCAAGAGATGATATCAGAGCCCTCATAAGGTATATGCAATCCCTGCAAGAAGAGGTCCAAAGAGGAAGAGGAGTATAAAAGGAAAGAGATGGAAGTGATGATGAAACTGAAGAAGAATTGGAAGAAGAAGAAGAACATGATCAAGTAGATCCTAGAGAGATGAGATTGCTAAGAGAAATATCCAATCTAGGAAAGAAATCAAAAAATGGAAATTTCAAGTTTTAGCAGGAGCCTGAACCCAGAAGAATTGATCGATTGGATCAATGATATGGAAGAATTTTTTGAATTTGAGGAGATTAAAGATCCTCACAGAGTGAGTTTTGCAAAGACAAAGCTGAAGGGTCATGCTAATATATGGTGGAAATAGGTCCAGTTAGAGAGAGGAAGACAAGGGAAAGATAAAATCTCAAAATGGGAAATAATGGTGTCAAATTTGAAGAAGAAATTTATTCCAGTCGATTACGAATGGAGTTTCTCAATAAGATGTAGATTTTTAGGCAGGGAACAAGGATGATGAAAGAATACACAGAGGAATTTCACAAGATTCTTATTCAGATAGGACATTCTAAAGTAAATAAAGAGAAATTTTCTCATTATATTAATGGGTTGAAGCCGAGCATACATGAAGAATTGGCATTGGTAAGAATGACCACCATTAAGGTTTCTTATCAGTTCTCTCTGAAAGTGGAAGAATGACTAAACAAGAGGTTTGAGAGTAAATAGAGAGGCGAAGGCCATGGTGGAAGAACTGGTAGATAGTCATATGGAGGCTAAAGTGGTGGCCAAAGGAAGGGAGAATGAACTAGGTACAACCAAGATAAAAAAGATGAAGATTCATGTCAACATCATGACTAGAACAGTGGAGATCGATGGGGTAGAGGAAGGATTGGATGCAGACCAAGAAGAGGAGGTTTTAGAGGAACATGCTTCCAATGCAGAGAAGAAGGACATAGGGCTTATGAATACCCTCAACCTCAAGGAAAGGAAAAAAGGAGACCCGATGGAAATTCCTGAGTTTCCCATGTAGATGAAGATGCACAGTCCTCTCATTCTGAAGATGTTGAATGAGGTGAGGCCTTTGTTGTCAAGAGAGCATTGTTGAGCACGGAGAAGGAACCAAATCAAAAGATGAATCTATTTTGCACTTGTTATAAGTCTGATGGTACGGTTTGTAATATTATCATTGATGGAGGTAGCACAAATAATTTAGTTTTTGAAGAAATGGTTAGTAAATTATAGTTGGAAAGGAAAAGGCATCTAAATCCATATCGGATTTCATGGTTGTAGAAAGATCAAAGAGAATTGTTCAATAATAAATTCTTGATAAAATTAAAAATCGGTAAATATCATGATGAGGTTCTATGTGATTTCATACCTATGGACGTATGCCACATGTTGTTAGGCAGACCTTGGCAATTTGATCAGCGAACAATGCATGATGGACATGCTAACACTTATTTGTTGACAAAGAATGGTGTTCAACATAATTTAAAACCTCTGGAAGATGCAAGAGAAAGATATACAACAATTCAAGGATTTGTCTAGTTGATGGAAGAAAATTCTTGGAAGGTATGAAACATGAGCACATGTGTTTTGCATTAATTCCAAGAACTGAAAGGGAAATTAGCAGTGAAGTTGCTACCGAAGTGAGTGGTTTTCTAGATGAATTCTAGATTATTATTTCTGACAATATACCTAAAGGATTGCCACTAGTAAGGAAGATTAGTCATCAAATGGATCTGATCCCCAGAGCCAATTTTCTAAATAAGGCATCCCATCGATTCAATCCAGTAGAGAGTGAAGATTTGAACAGACAACTGCACAAGTTGTTACGAAAGGGGTTGTTTCGAGAGATTTTGAGTCCATGTGTAGTATCTATAGTATTAGAACCCAAGAAGGATGGAGAATGGCGACTTTAATGATTCTAGGGACATAAATAATATTACAATCAAGTATTGGTTCCCCTTGCCAAGGATGTATGACATTACGGATTGTTTGGGTGGAGCTGAATAATTCATCAAGATTGATATGAAGAGTGGTTACCACCAGATTCGAATTAGAGAAGGGAATGAATGGAAAATGGCTTTCAAGACCAAAGAAGGCCTGTACGAGTGGTTAGGCATGCCTGTTGGGCTGACCAATGCACCAAGCATGTTTATGTGGCTCATAAATGAGGTATTGAAATAATTTCTAGGTAATTTTGTCATTGTTTGCTTGGATGACATTTTGATTTTTATTAATACATTGGAAGAGCACTTGTGGCATATCTAAGAAATTTTCAAGAATTTGAGAGAGGAGAAGTTGCTTATCAACTTGAAGAAATGTAGTTTTGTGAAACGAGAGTTGGTGTACTTGGGATTTGTTATCTCGGAAAAGGGTCTGAAAATGGATCCAGAAAAAGTGAAAGCTATTGAGGAATGGCCAACACTAAGAAGCACTACTGAGGTTAAATTTTTTTATGGTTTAGCAAGTTTTAACTAGAAGTTCATTAGTGGATTCAATAGTATTTGTGCACTCCTAACTGAAACAATGAGAGGGTATCAAAAAGAATTCAAATGGAGTACAAGAGCAACAAAGAGTTTCGATTTTCTAAAAAAGGTCACATAGTAGCCTATTTTGTCACTCCTAGATTTTAATAAAGTATTCTAGGTAGATTATGATGCCAGTGGCAGCACCATTGGAGCTATTTTAAGTCAGAAAGGTAGGCTTGTTGCTTATTTTAGTGAGAATTTGAATGATGCAAAGAAGAAATATTTTGTTTATGATCAAGAATTCTACACCATAGTTCAAGCTTTGAAAAAGTGGAGACATTATTTGTTGCCAAAAAAATTTGTTTTTTTTACTGATCATCAAGCTTTACAGTATTTAAATAGTCAAGGAAAATTGAATCAAAGGAATTTGAATTGGGTTTAATTTATATAAAGCTATACATTTGTGTTAAAGCATAGGAGTCGAAGGTCGAATAGATTTGTAGACGCCTCTAGCAGAAGGCATAATCTATTAAAACAAATTTAGGTGGAAGTGTTTAGGTTAATGAACTCAAAAGTCTATATCCAGAAGATCCTAATTTTGTAGAGGCTTGGAAATCTTGCATGGATCCTATCACATTGGATAGCATGAGATGGCTGGATTTTATAGTCCAAGATGGTATGTTGTTTAGAAGTAATCAACTATGCATTCCTAGAAGTTCCATGAAGGAGAATTTGATCAAAGAGAATCATAGTGGTGGATTGGAAGAGCACTTTGGTTAGGATAACAACATTTCCATTGTTGGTTAAAATTATTATTGGCCATAGTTGCAACAAGATGTGAAGAAGTTTGTACAAAACTATAGAATATGTCAAATGGTGAAAGGTGCAAGTCAAAATATAGGATTATATAAGCCATTACCTATACCAGAAGGGTCATGGGAAGATATCAGCATGGACTTTGTTCTTGATTTTCCAAGGATGCAACGAGGTCATGAATCCATATTTGTGGTGGTGGATATATTCTCAAATATGGCGAACTTAATTCCATGTCATAAGACCAGTGATGATGTTCATGTTGCAGAATTATTCTTTAAGGAGGTGGTAAGACTACATGGTCTACCCAAGAGCATAGTTTCAAACTGGGATACCAAGTTCATTTAGTATTTCTAAAAGATGTTGTGGAAAAAGTTGAAAACTGATTTGAAGTTTAGCTCAGCACATCATCCGTGGATAGATGAAAAAATGGAGGTTGTGAATAAGAGTTTGGGTAACATGCTGATATATTTAGTAGGGGACAAGCCCAAGGGATAGGATTTGATTTTACCCCAAGCAGAATTTTCTTACAACAATTATGTCAATAGGAGCACTAGAAGATCATTATCCTAGATTGTATATGGAAGTAGTCTGAGAACTACTACTAAATTGAGGAAGATGGACAAGGAAGGAAAATGTAGTGCTAAAGTTGAGGATTTTGCTAAACATATGAAGAATGTGCATGAAGAAGTTAAGAAGCATATCGATAAGATGAATTTATAGTACAAGGCGAAGGTGGATCAAAAATTAATGCATAAGGAGTTTTCTATTGGAAATGAATTCATGGTGCATTTGTGGAAGGAAAGGTTTCTAGTTGGTACATATAATAATCTAAATATGAGGAAGTTTGAAGCATGTAATATTTTGAAGAAACATGACTCAGGGAACATGTACAAGGTGGAAATGCCAAAAGGGATTCATATCTCAATTGTATTTAACATTTTAGATCTAATAGAATACCGTGAAGGAAATAGGGAGTAGGAGTTGGTTGAGGCACAGTGGAGTGTTCTAGCAACGACACTAAAGAAAGAATAAATTGAAGAGATCTTGGATAGTCATGTGGGGAGGAGCACCAAGAATATATAGTACAATGAATACCTAGAAAAATGGAAAGGAAGGCCAATAGAAGATTCAACTTGGTTGTCCAAGTCAGAGGTTAGTCATCTTGGTTTTCCTCTAATTCCCGAGAAATTACAGTGTCACTTTTCATCTACCCCAGGTGTCTGATGCAGAAGCAGCCTAGGCAAAGAACAATCTTGCATCATCCAATTCTATGTTGGTTGACCAAATAAGGGTTGAAATGGCTTATCGTCAGGACCTTGACATATCAGTGTGACTTTCCTACAAGTCCCAATTACATACCAATACCCTTGTGAGTGGCGGTATGTATATCATTGGCGGGAGTGAACTTCATCAAAAAAATGCTAACTTAGGTCTCCTAGATGGAATGATGGATACTATCGGTGGAACACTTACATATCAGTAGGAGTCTAATGTGAGTCCCTCTAATAGCTCTACATTCATAAGGAAATAAATGACATCGAGAGGACTTGGGTGTATCGGTAGGATAGGGAAGCAAGTTCCAATGATAGAATGATAATGCATGCATCAAAGTGCCTTCAGGGTATCGACACGAGAAACGATAATGAGTCTCAATGATGGGATGATGGAAGGTTGGATAACATGTGGGACCTGACATGATGGTGACATGTACAAGCTAATGGTGACTAATGAATGGTCTTTCAATTCACATCCTTGTTGTGAATAATGTGGCGATAGGGTGGGCTCATATCAAAACAATGTGTTGATCAATGTGATAGACCTCCATCAGTAGGGCTCTTAAGATAGTCCTGATGATATGACAATAAGGAGGAAAATGGTAGGGATGGACTGAATGGTGAATAGAAAAACCTAGTGGTGATACATGGCTTGATGGCATTCGTTGATTTTCATCATTGTTTCTAATTGACTAGGTCAAAAATTTTTTACAGGAATGCAACGAATGACTGGAAGATGACTTACTGGGAGCAAATGAAAATGTAGTCATGGGAAATTTAGGTAACCACCTAGAGAGTATACTATGACATGGTGGATGAAAGGAGGGGACAACAGAATAATAGGAAATGTCTTGAAGGAAGAAGAGGAAGAAGGTTGAAGTCTCGATGACTGAGGAACTCAGATCTACCAATCAGTAGATGCATTTAAGAAACACATAAAATGGAATGTAACTCTATAATGATGGTCCAATAATAAAGATCATTTTTTGTTGTGTGAACCTGGTTGTTTATGTCATTCTAAATTGTAAGGGGAGTCCCCTTCACCAAATATAAATTGAATGAAAAACAGAAAAAATTCTCCATTTAGGATTTATTTACTTTCCACCTATCAAAGAAAAAAAAGGAAAGACTACAAACATGAATTACTATGTGTTTCATAGAACTATTGGGCATCTTACTAATGAGTGTCATATTTTAAAAATATTGATCCATTAAAATGGTATTATTGATGTAATTAACTAAAATGCATGCACTTTTCTCCTTTCCATGTGATAGTTGTAGGGTCATAGCATACTCACTATTGCATTTTTTACATTCATTTCAAATCATTTCCATATTCCAAGGTACCTGTTCTCATCACCCATCTCAACTCATCCTTGTGCTACACTTAGTGGGTGCTAGAAGTTAAATATTCTTGTCCTAGTTTGACAAATTTCGGTGTCCCTTTGGCTAGTTATCTCCTTCCACATATGATGAACAAGACTGGGATGTGGATGACCTACTATAGTTTGATTTGCATGTGACATACTAGTCTTCTTTTCATGCTCTTTGTGATTGCATGTGCATAATGTGATCCCTCATATTGTGTTGCTTGGTGTGTCTTTATATGTTTGTGAGCCTACTTTGGATGACCCTTGTCACTGCATTGGTGAAAGGATACAAAGGAAGTGAACCTGTTATGCCATTCTTCTATTTGTATCTACATTCTTCTATATGTGGTAACCATTTATCTTTTGTCTTATTTTTTTATTTTAGGGTTGACAAAAGGCATCAAGACATTCAAGTCTCTTCCATGTTGACCCAAAATCTTCTCCTTTTTTTTCTCTCTCTATGTTCCATTCTTTTTGCTCATTTTTCCATGAGTCATTTGGGGAATGATGATGATTTCGAGCTCGATTATATCACTGTATAAAATACATACATTGACCCCAGATCCATGGATCCCTTATGTGTTATCTTAGGATTTCATATAGGGGGAAACCCTCCTTTCCATGACGTAGCTATATTTTAGAAACGTATTTTTGACATAGGTCTTTCCGAATAAAGCTCTCATGTATTAGAATTCATTATATTCTACTTTAAAGTAATTTCTCATAACATGGTGTTTAGAAATTTCTTTAAAGTGGGGGAATATGTGTCCCTGCTCATTGTTTGCTTCAAATTTTGGTCTTCTTACTTCATGTGATTTGTCTTCTTGGTGGTGAAAGAGTGTGGCCTTTCTAGGAATATGGCATTCCTCTTAGTAGTAATTCTATGGATTGCATTCCCTAAGTTGTGAATCTTTAATCCTTGATTAGTCCTCTCTTGGAGATATTAGGCACAATTTTCCCTAAGGTGAGATCTTTCATGAACTAAGAAAAATGCCTTTGAATATCCTAATGCATGTATCAAGGCCACCAAGCATAACAAAACTTGCTTGCTAGTGGAGCCTTTCTCATGAGTGCCTAGCATAGCACAACTTGCTAGACTTGTGACCGTTTCTGTGGTGCCTTATCAAAGTTATCAAGATGTATAACTTTGGTATGGTTAGTACAATCACATCCTATACCTATCAGGACTTCCCATTAGCCACTTTTTGGGGCTCACCTAGTGGACAACAGATTTCACTATCCCATGTGAGTATATTTTGTTTGCATAGTAGACAATGGATTTCCACTTGTGAACACTTTTGAAAAATATCTAAGGCTTGATCCATACTGATTGGACAAATAGATGAGGTTGCATCCATCCCCTCTCCCCTCTCTCTCTTCTCTCTAATTTTGACATTGTATACTTGTGTATCTTGTCTTACTGCTACATATTTAACATAGGCATGTGTCTCTTTGTTCCTTTCTTGGTTTGTCATAAGATCTTAGATCTTGGGGGTTTGATCATCCTCCTCGACCTTTGTTGTCCTATATTTTCAAAAATTGTACAATTAGACCTCTCTTAACACTTGTTTGTCTACTTTAGTGTGAGTTTGACATAGGGCTCAACCTCTCTTAAATGTAGTGTTGGAAAATGTACTATTTTACATTTTCACACTATGTTTGAGTCCCTTAATTAATTGGACTAAATTAAGCTTTTAATTGGCCCAATTATGCATCTACAAGCCTAATTAATTGCAATTTTTGAAAGGGGAATCCTACTTTAATTAATACAATTATCATTTTTAAACACCTTGAAATGAATAGGTCCTAGAATTTTAGGTCAAGACCCATTCGTCATTGAGCGAATGGGTCCCCTTTAGTTGCTTAATTCAAATTTTTAATATTTTTTTGGTGGCCTTTTTATGATCCCAAATTCAAATTCAAATTTTTGGTTGTAATGTATAATTTTTAGGAAATTAGAAAATTATCTATAAATACAAGGTATTTTTATCAATTAAAATCCAAGATTTCAAATACAAGAATTCACAAGATTAAAATTATTGTCAAAGGTGTTCAAGAGCATATTTATCAAGAATTTGTTGCACCATTCAAGATCTCAAGCATCATGCATGTTTTTGGAGCTAACATTGTTATGTAGGTTTCAAGTTTCAAATCAAGATTCAAGCTATCAAATCAAGCATCCAATCAAGACCTTGGAAAGGTGTGTTAAATTTAAATCCTTCAAGGATCTCCATTCAAGGTTTTGGTGAGTTTCAGCATAGAATTATTCATTCATCGTTCCTTCCATTCATGTTTCATTTCATTTCAAGGTTAATTAATAGAACGAGGTTTGACCAAGGAAAACCACCATCCAAAAAAAAACATTTTTTTTCCTCATGTGTTTTTTTGATCTTAGGTTTAAGAAGGATTGAATATCTATTAAAAGAGAAAAATGAAAAAGTTTTCAAAGCTGAAAAATTTGTCAACATTGTCATCGAGCCATGAAAACTCACTTTTAGAATTTATTTCCAAAATTATGATTCTAAAACTTGGAAGAATTAGAAGTGTGGACCAAGGACCAAAGAAATACAAAAGTAATTTTTCAACCCCTATATCAAGACCCATTCACCCTTGGGTGAATGAGTCCCACGATGACACTTAGCAAAACCTTTTTGTGATAGGTGCATAAAATCACACCCTTCTTTTATTTGAAATTGCTTTCTAGATTCTATCATATTAAGGTTTAATTTAGAGGTTTCATGTGTTACATTGCGTCATTGCATCCATTTGGTATTTTTAATTCATCTCCCAAAAGAGTTATTTAGGCTGATTTACCCTATCTTAGTTCACGAGGAAAATAACAATATCTCCACCAAGGTTGACTCGCCTAGGGGCTGAAATTCAATCTTTCCCTACAGGATCTATTTTTCCTAATGAACCCAACATTATACATCAAAAATTTTGAATTTGGGGTCTATTTAAATCCTAGATCTAGGATTCGCATTAGTTTCCATTTCATTGCATTACTTTGCATCTCATTTAGGGTTATTAAAACTACATTATTTTGCATCTCATTTAGGGTTTTAGGTTTTCATTTTGCTTCCTTTAAAATATAAAAAATTAAAAATTACATGCATATTACATTGATTTTGCATATTACTTGCATATTAGTGTATTTTCAATCATTCATATTCACAAATTGAGTCAAAATTGCATTTTCAAAATGTTTCATATTGTTCATCATTTGGAATTTATTTCACTTGCATTTAGACATCAAAATCTAGAAAAATCAATCACTGAAACTAGAGTGTATAGTCTGAAAAAGGAAACCCTAGTATTCAAATTTAGACTCAAAATTAAATTTTTGCAACCCTTGTGCTAAGACCCATTTGCCCTAGGGTGAATGTATCCCTTTATAGGTGTTGTTTCAAAATTTTGGGCAGTGATTTGTATATGTTTTCTTCATTTTTTATCTTCTATTAAATTTGAGTTTTAGTTTCATAAATTGGAAAAATCGGTCATTATTTACATTAAGTTTAATTGGTCAAATGGAGTGCATTGTTTGAAATAAAAATTAGCATTAAAAACATATAATTTTCAGTATCTTACATTCAAAAAAATAGAAAATCTTGATATATCAGATCTGAAACTTTGCATAAAAATTTATCATGGAAATGTGTATGGGTAATATATAGAGTACCTTAAGATCTTTGGTAGATGTTTCAAGTTGTGTTTTTGGTGATGACCCTAATGCAATTTTGAATATTAACGAACATTCACCTCCTAATGAATTTCCATGTGAATTGGAAATCTTAGGTCAAGATGAAGATACCATGCAAAAATTCATACAAGACTCCTTACACAACCTTGAGAACAATGCATCCTTTTATCCATCCATGCAAACACCACCCATAATTCCATCACTTGATATGTTCAACCTTTTACATCTTGAAATGGAAGCACAAAGAAATCATCAACCATCAATCATTAATGAACTAGATCACAAGGACAATAATGATACTCTTCTATCTTATGTTCATTGATTTATTGATACGCCCATTAACTTAGAAGAGATCTATGGTCAAGGCTTTAATATCTTAAGAAAACAAGGATGTGACATAACCAATGAGCATGAAATTCACAAACTATTAGAATAGATACCATCCAAGGATACAAACGAGTTAGGATATCAAGATCTCCCCCCTTGTATATCTCCCAAGGGAAAATTTATTCTCTTTCACAAGATCCCTCACAAGGATGATAGGATCACAATAGATCCTCCTCCCCCACCTCTATCTTTTTGGTGTTTTTTAATACAACCCAAGCGGACTTCCCGAGAGCTTCTATGAACTTTCCACGTTCAATGATAAAAGTCTAGGAAGCAATAATGCTAGTTCTCCTATGCTTTGGGCTCTGTAAGACCTAGGGGGTATTCCCTAAAATGTGCTCTTCAAATACAACTTAAACAATTTCAACTGCATATTTATGAACAACAGATAGATTCCCCATCCATGCTAAAAGGATGAAAACCTTCAAGAAATTGTCTATTCCTCGAAAAGGCTCAAGTCCTATTAGGAGAGAATCACAAACACAACTAAAATAGGTTGATGGGAAATATTTGGATAAAAATTTCTAAAGTCAAAACATAAGACATGAGAAAAATAACCATGATCAGAATACCAATGCCATATCCTAAATCATGGAGTCAAATGAGAAAACTGAACTACAGGGAAAATTTCATCTTAGACAATTATAATCTATATGAATTTCATTGCAATCCACATATTTGTACCGAAGCCTATCACTACTTTATGAATCCAGTTGCTAGCTTGCATGAACTTACACATTAACTAAGGAATTTAACCAATCCTCTGAACCAGATCCATCATTAAAACATAATTCATAGTAAAGAACAATGAAGATCAATGAAAACAATCTTGGACTAATATTTCATTAATAATTTACACAAAATATCACAACAGGAGAGAAAATAGACTCAAGAGATTTTCATATTCAATACAAGCATGCCTAAGAACCCCATAATTGACCAAGTTATTTTATCTAACTCAAAACCTTAAGACAAGGACTTACATTAATACTCTCTATATCACAAAACTCTTCTTTCTCAAATCTCAGATTTTACAGCAGACCCTAGACCATGGCCCAAAATTCCCTTTTATAAAACAAGGGAGAAAAACAAGCTTTAGGCTAGAGGGTAAACATGTCCATTTTTCATTGGACTGCTAATTCCCAATTTAGTTACATTTGCATCATGCGATTGGAGGGAAAAGGCATAAGACAAGAATAATCATTAGTTGCTATGGAGAAAGAGAAACCACCTTTCAAAGGGCAACTCGTTCATACCAAAGGCATCTTTAACCATTATAACACTTTATTCCACCTCAACAACTTGTACCTGAAGTCATGAGAAGAATGCATATATTCAAATGTAACTTCTGAGGCCAGACCTATATTATACATGACCAAGTCACATTTCTCAACCTTAGTACTTATATTTCAAACTCATTGGTGAACACCTTTTTCCATAATTCAAAATCTTCCTTAGATGACCATTTAAAAGCAATAACCTGATTAATCTTATCTCGATAGGGTGCATATTTTACCATTATTGATGTGGCCTCCTTATCAAATTCTTCTAAGAAACTAATGATAGATGATAGTTTCTCAAGTGTATTCTCTAGCATACCAATGTCAGCATTTCTGTGTATTTCATGTGTTTGAGCTATCATTATATTAGCCATTTGATCCTTCCAAACCTCCAAAGGTTTTACCTCATCATGACTATGTAGAATTTTTGGTAATGGAGTTAAGTACATTCCATCATATTTGGCCTTTAACTCTTTGATCTTTAATTCCATAGGGACAACATACCCCTGAAAAATTTTCTCCACAATTACTTTGACAAATTGATAAGTTGATATAACCATAGGATATTTATCCCCATGTTGTTTTTCTCCTACTGCCATGAATGTCAGTTTCTCAATTTTGGGGCTCCATCTGTCCAACAATGGGATGGACAACTCTCTATGTCTCAGGAACATCTTAAGTGCTTGCAACATCAGAGCATAACTTGTATGAACAATATTTAATTTTCCCTAGACCCTCCTATTTAAGTGTCTCAGCACAATTTCCACAATCATCGAATTTCTCTTCCCCGCTGATTCCTAGATTTTTTGCACCATCTCCTTATACTCCTCAACTTGAAAAATTAATTTCTCCCTATAGATTTCTCCTCTTGGGCTATTATCCCCTTCAACTGTAATAGGAACCTGTCCCATATTATATGGAACAATAGCTAAGGATTGTCCTTGTGAAGAGGGTTGAGGTTGCTCCACTGGTGGGTCAAAGATAGTGTGGCTAGAGCTAGCCTGCCCTTGAGACTTAAATTTCTCCATTTTCTGCTTTAGTAATGCCAACTCAGTTTCTAGTTCTGCCACCTTTTGTTGACTCTTATTATATTCAATAATAATTTTATTGTATTGGCCTCTCAAAGTATCTCAATCCTTGGTCAAATCCTCAACAGTTGCCCTAGTGAACTTGGAAACATTCACTACCATATCTACAGCCTCCAATGTTGGGGTATCAACAACTCTTCTTACAAAAAGGTGACCACTAAAATCAGATGGTTTTGCGACTACTGGCTTCCTAGATCTAGTGGACAAAGACTAGATTTTGAAAGCATCCCACTCCTCACTAAAGGTTGACCCTTTAAGAGCCATTGTAGCTTCTTCATCAATTGAAAGAAGTGGCCTATTGGCCCTTCTTATTTTATCGAACACCACAAGATCAACAATATCCAATCAAGGAAGTAATAGTACTCCACTCTTCTATACCAATGCTCAACCTTTCTCTGGTGTTATTTATTTGAATATTTCCTTCATATGCAACCTGACATTAGACTGAATTACTTGTTCTAGGAGCTCAAGGTGAAATTTTTTTCTTGAGCCACCCTCTCAGCATATAATGAAACATGTGCCCTTCAAAAAAAATCCTTAAAAGAATTGGTCTTGATAAAAGAGTCATCCATCATGAACTCTCTGTAGGCTTCCATCCTCAAGTCATCATTGTTGGTTATCCCTCTTATTTCATCTTTTCTCATCCTTAAAACAACCTCTCCAAAACTTGATGAAATGTCCTATGGAAAATATGGCATTCCCTGATGCATTTCATCAGGAGTGACAATGATCTCTTTGTCCTCATCATCATCATATTCAACCACCTTTGTTCTTTCAATTTTATGTCTCTTTGGTGATGATGGACATGTTTGGTCAGAAAGTCTTGGAGGGGAATCCAGATCAACAATATTTGGAAATGACTACCCTAAAGATGATGGTACAATGCCTTTAGCAACTTCTTCAACCCTACTTCCCCTTTTCCTAGAAAAAACCTTGATCTTCATTGGGGGCTGATAAGTAGGTCTTTCCTCCAACCTTACTTCAGGTTATTCCTCAATAGTTTGTGACTTTCCCCTTTCTTCCACAACTTTCTCATCCTTCAGAATCCCTGCCAAACTTTCAAAATTTTCAATAGCATACACAACCTTGTTCAACTCACCATTGATATTTGGTATGGTATTAAAAGCAGGTATCTTTTCTTGCTTCTTCTTCACCATCTTGGTAAAGGAAATATACTTTTCCTTTCTCTCTTCTTGTATCTCTAAATAAAAAATGTTCTTGATAATCTCCTTAGGAAAATAGAAATTATGGATGAAAGTTCCAGTCCAGTGCTTGGCCTTCATTTGAGAAATAAAACCCTCAGTGTCATGATTCCTAGGGTGTACATTCTTTAATCCATAAGGTCTAAGAAATGTGTATAAATCCTTCCATCCTCCCTTTTCCATTAAAAAATTAGAAAACGTCGTATACTCGGGAAAGAAAGATTCCTTGTTTTGTTCTATTGGCAATTGTATATCCTGAGCACACCCCAACTATCTCATGATTTCTAAAAACCCAATTCTTAGAGGCACATCCCTAGGTAAAACATATGGGTTGATATTAGTGCCATATACTCTGAAATTTTTTGTATTATGATAAGGGATAATATCTCCCCAATTATGTATCAAATTTAATTTAGGCCTTCTTTCCATTGGCCTCAAGAAATCATGAATCTCCTTAGGAATCCTAGGTGGATTATGAACCAGAGCTTCTCTCAACTTGGACCCAAAGACATTTTGAAATGTTACATAATCAAATTTATAATCATGCATATCAAGGATCCTCATCCAATATTGGATAGGAATTTCAACATTATCCTCCCTCTTCTTCAATTCCATATCTTGCCCAAACACTACCTGGCCCCTATACAAAAACATGTGCATCAACAGGGAAAACCACCTGAAACCAAGCAGATTCTTTCCTTCCTTAAGGGCCACTAGACACCCATGCATTTTTTCTGCCAAGTAAGTGGAAAAATCATATACCACATTAAAACCTGGATGTTGGAGATTTACAGCCATGTACATGATATCAGTAGGTAGAGTGGTCTTCAAACTAATTCCTAGAACCTGGCACAAGGCACAAACTATCTTCCTAAAATAGTTAGAAAATTAATTCACAAGAAAAGGTTCTAGCTCATTTTTACCTATCACTACCTACTTCTTATTCTTTCCTCTTCCTGAGGTTGCCAAATGAGGTATCAACAGAGATGTTCTAAACAAACCCTTAGTATTTTTGTATTCTTCTCTAAAAACCTCAAGATTGATAGTAACCATATCTTGACTCCATTCATGTAGACCAAATATCTCTATAATTTCCTCCCTGGTTATCTTCACCATTTCTATGCCAGAATGTGTTTTGACGACTCTAGTTACAGGGTCATACCTTGCAGCAACATCTTTCAACAAATCTACATCCAAATAGATATTAGGGACCACTAGCTTACCAAGATCCAACCTCCAAGTGTTACACAGAGGAACACACAAATTCATGTTCCCAAACCAATTTGAGAACAACTACCATCCAGTATATGATAGCTCAACATCCTGAATCACACATTGTTTATTAGTTAACCCTTCCAGGAGTAAGGGACCATAAAACAAAGCCTTTCCCTCAAGCTTTTTGCTAGTAGAGGGTTTTAATAAGTCTATAATATCCTGGGAAAAGGACCTAGTGGAGGTTTAAGAGCCAGAGCTTCGGGCCTTGGGTACCATTTACACAAGATAGAGAATAGTTCAAGCTAGGGTTTTAAAGTTTCAAACAATTATAGCTTACACCCTATAGCCTTTAGATAAAATGCTTCACAATTCAAGAAGCTACAACAATTATCAAGACAAACTTTAAAAAATATTAAAACAGATTAACCCAAACAAACCTTTAGGAACAAAATAAAATGCAGTTGATAATTGTTCTCAAACAACCATAAGACCTTTTGAAAACATAGGATATGGTATATGTGTTACTTATGGTTTCACCTGTAGAATGTCAATGGCAGTGAGGCTGAATTTTCACAAAGATGATTTGCTTCAATTGGTACCAAAAAATTCTTCTTTAGCATGGAAATATGCATGAAAATAGAAATTCATTTATCTTTTAACATTTAACTATGGGAGCATAGTCCAAACTCAACCATTACTATTCAATCACGTGAGATAAAATGGCTATAGTACAATACCAGCCTATTTCAAATGCCAGTCATTGAACCAAATCAATGTAAGCCAGAAAGAATGACTTAGATCAAGTCAAAAGTGGTTTGAAAATGCCACGTTTGTTCACCAAACCTCAAGCGAATAGAAATTCACCTACAGGGCACCACCTCAGCATGAACAGGTCCCACCTTGATCATCTCTCATATGACATCGACGTCCATGCGTCAACAATTCACACACCTCATAGAATTATTGAAACTAGTGTTTTAATTACATGAGGTCAATGAGGAATGGCCACAATGCATTGCTAAGGAAAAAAGTTGTCAGCATCAGTGTTCTTCATCATTTAGCGAACAAGGACTAGGCCCCATGATCATAGATGACAAATGGAAGCATCTCGCATACCTCACATCATTATTGTGACGTCATCGAAAATCTTGCAAGGCCAGTGGGGAATGGTCAAGATGTGAATCATTCCATTCGACAATTATGAAACCTGCACATGCAAAAAAATTATTCATAAAAATGGGACTGATTAGGTGGATGAGGAAATGATCCTCGAGGCCAAAAATTTTTAGAGATTAGTCTAAAAATTTATTCATTTATCAACCTGACACTAAGGAAAAATAAAACATAGTCGGAACATAAAATACTGAGAGGGCAGGTAAAGAGGAGTCGCTAATGCATTGACCAAAAAGGATTCAGACCATACTTTTGTGATCAGCCACCTACAATAATAAGTCAATGCTCGAATAGAACAGCCACAACCAAAATTTGCAGTAAAACCCCAAAACCCAAAACCAAACCAACTAGAGCCAAGGACATAGTAAAAGAAAACTCATGGGGGGGGAAATTTAAAAGCTCCACCATACCTCAACAAGTTTCCCAAACAAGTAAGAAGTTTAAGCCCTATAAGATCAAGGAATTGTCATTCTTACACACTACAATAGAAACTAAATAAAAAATGGAACAACTCCTCAGTCTAGGATTTATCTACTTGCCACCTATCAAAGAAAACAAAAATGAAAGTGTACAAACATGAATTACTATACATTTAATAGAAGGACATCTTACTAATGAGTGTCATCTTTTAAAAAGATTGATTCATGAAAATGATATTATTTATGTAATTAACTAAAATTCATGCACTTTTCTCCTTGCCATGTGATAGTGTAGGATCATAGAATACTCACTATTGCATGTTCTATATTCATTGTAAATCATTTCCATATTGCAAAGAGCCCATTCTCATCACCCATCTCGGCTCATCCTTTTATTGCACTTAGTGGGGGCAAGGAGTTAGACAACCTTGCCCCAGTTTGACACTTATTGTTGTCCCTTTGGCTATTTATCTACCTTCCACATATGATGAACAAGAATAGAATGTGGATGACCTGCTATAGGCTGAATCACATGTGTCATACTAGTATTCTTTTCATGTTCTTTGTGATTGCATGTGTGTAATGTGATCCCCCATATTGTGTTGCTTGGTATGTCTTTATATGTTTGTGAGCATACTTTGAATAACCCTTGTTACTCCATTGGTGCAAGGATACAAAGGAAGAAAATATGTTGTGACATTCTTCTATTTGTATCTACATTCTTCTATATATCATAACCATTTTTTTTCTTGTGTTTTCCTTTTGGGGATGACACAAGGCGTCGAGACATTAATGTCTCTTCCATGCTGACCCGAAAGCTTCTTCTTTGTTTTCTCTCTCTATGTGTCATTGTTCCTTTGTGATTATTATTCCATAATTCATTTAGGGAATGATGATGATTTCGAGCTTGATTATATCATTGTATAAATGACATATGTTGACCCTAGATCTATGGATCCCTTATGTGTTATCTTAGGATTGCATATAGGGGGAAACCCTCCTTTCCATGATGTATCTCTATTTTGGAAACATATGTTTGGCATAGGGATTTCCAAATAAATATCTCATGTATTGGCATTTATTATATTCTACTTTAAAGTAATTTCTCATAGCATGTGTTTACCAATTTCTTTGAAGTGGGGGCATATGTGTCCCCACCCATTTCTTGCTTCATAGTGTGGTCTTCTTACTTCATGTGATGTGTCTTCTTCATTGTGACATTTGGTTTGATGTTCCTTAAGAGCATGACCTTTCTATACATATGAAATTCCTCTTAGTGGTAATGTTATGGATTGCATTCCCTAATTTGAAAATCTTTTATCCTCAACTAGTCCTCTCTTGGAGACATTAGGCACAATTTTCCCTAAGGTGAGACCTTTCATGAACTAAGAAAAAATCCTTTGAATATCCTAGTTCATGTATCAAGGCCACCAATCATAACATAACTTGCTTTCTAGTAGATCCTTTATGTTTCTCATAACCACCAAGGAAAACAAAACTTGCTTGCCAGTGGAGCCTTTCTCATGAGTGCCTAGCATAATGCAGCTTGCTAGCCTTGCGACCATTTCTATGGAGCCTTATCAAAGTTATCAGAAGGTATAAATTTGGTATGTTTGGTACAATGGGATCCTATACCTAGCATGACTTCTCATTAGCCAATTTTTTGGGCTGACCTAGCGAACAATAGATTTCACTAGCCCATGTGAGTACATTTTGTTTGCATAGTGGAAAATGAGTTTCCACTTGTGAACATTTTTGGAAAAAATGGATAAGGTTTGATCAATCCTGACTAGAAAAAAATAGTTGAGGCTTGATCCATCCCCTCTCTCATCTCTCTCTCTTCTCTCTAATTTTGACATTTTATTCTTGTGTATCTTGTCTTAATGTTGCATATTTAACATAGGCATGTGTCTATTTATGCCTTTGTCAGTTTGTTGTAAGATCTTAGATCTTGGGGGCTTGATCATCCTCCTTGACCTTTGTTATTTTATCTTTCCAATTGGTGTACAATTACAGCTCTCTTTATTCTTTTTTTTTTTCTATTTTAGGGTGAGTTTGACATAGGGCTCACCCTCTCACTAAAGTGGGGGCTAAATGATATGTTGGAAAATTTACTCCTTTAAATTTTCACACTATGTTTTGGTCCCTTAGTTAATTGGACATATTGTTGGATATTGTGGTTGTGTTGCTAATATGTGGTTGTGATTGATGTCAACACTATTAACATTATTGATTCTGAAGGTTGTATATGTCGAGGATATTGAGAAAATTAAAATAAATATGTTGCAGGAAGTCTGTGAAGCTATGAAGATCATAATGGTGGAAAGTTGTGTAGGCTGATAATCGGAGGTCACACATTGAAGGGTTTTTTGTTGAGCCTATCTAGTATATTGTCCAGAAGTTTTAGTGGTGCGCATCAATATTGGAGTGAGTTACAAGTTTCTGAGCTCCTACAATTATTTTGTTACTGTAGCGGGTGTTTTTGGAAAAAGAGAATGCAATTATGGTAAATTGAGTTATTGGGGTATGTGCAGGATCCTCATGGAAAAAACAGGCCCTTAAGTGGCGAAAAATTTAGAAAATTCAGAATTAGGCAACTCGACGTAAAATTTTGAATAATTTATTTATATTATTTCAAAAATATGTAAGAATAGAATCTGTAGAAAATTGAATGTAGTTTCTAAACTACTAGGTTTATTTAAAAAAAATAAAAATCTATTTGGTGAAAATTTAAAATTTCAATGCAGTAGCACTTAAATTTCAAGGAAAAAATAAGTAGGTGTATGTCTGACCACCCTAACCACAATAAAATGACAATATTTTTTAATAATATTTTAGATATAAGTAGAGGACTCATGTCCCAATGTGATGCATATTTTTTTGTAATTTTCTCCAAGTAAACAATTAATTATTAAATTTTTATTAATTTTTTTAAAAAATATAAAAAACTCGTATTTCTGACCACCTTAACTTAGTCAAAACTTCATGAAATTCATTTTTTTTTTAATCCTATAGTATGTAAAGCATAGAATGTGATGCATGTTTCAGATTCAAAAAATGTGATACCGTTTGAAAGCTATAGATGTTTTTCAATCAGCCTATCCATCAGGACTTTATTTGTAATTCAAACAGAAAATGAATAATAATTATTTATTAAATTCAAATTAAATCATAATTTATATTGGTGGAAAGCTGAGAATCTCCTTTAAAAACCCTTTTTGTTTCATCAATTTTGGGTAAAAAAAAAGTCGTCGGCCACATACCCATCATATCGCAACTTTTTGGCCCATCATGATCCTGCACATACCCATTGTGTATGCTACTGTGATGTCCAGTGATGTTTCTAGATCATTCTCTATCATTGTGGTACGTCCGTGTTGATTGGTGTGTTCGTGATCGAAGATTTTCCTTTGTGTGTTCGAGGTTTTTATGTTCTTGGCCGACATGATGGTGGTAGCATGTTGTGGATCCTTATGAATTAATATTTTATTGTTTGGCATGTTCGAGGATGTTGATTTAGGTCTTCATTACTATGTGACTGACTTAGGTTGGTGTGCATTGATATTTGTTCATAAATTGGGCTGATAGTTGTAATTCATTCTTTATTTGTGGCCGACAGAGTTGATGAAAATTCATGTAGCAGATATATAAGAGCAATTATTTCTTTGTTTTGAAGTGTGTGTGTGTGGTGTATTCTTGGTGAATGTATGTAAGATTTGTGAATAAGGATCAGATCATTTATTCTCAGAGAAGAGTATGAAGAATATTGAGTGAAGTGTGAATAAGTGTTTATGTGCCTAGCTGGAACTATCATCAGGATTTTGTAGAAGCTAATTTCTCAGTTCAACCTCATCAGATGGATTTAATCTGATTAGTTTATGTAAGGAAGTGAGCCTTCCCTTTGAGCAGTGAGCTCTGGGTAGTGTGCCTAAATGCAAGTGCATTCCCTATTCATTTCTTTCATTATACTTCTAATAATGTATAATCTTGTGGACTAACATCCACCGTGGTTTTTCTCCTAATAGGGTTTTCATGTATAAAAATCTTGGTGTTCATGTGTTTATGATGTGTTATTGATTTATGCTTTCACTGTTAATTATTAAATCTAAGATTAAAGGTTGATTAAGGTTGAATAAGTTTAAATTTTGAAACAATTGATTCACCCCCCTCTCAGTTGTCTATCCTTGTTTTCTAACAAATTAAGCCTCTAATTGGCCCAATTATGCATCTACAAGCCTAATTAATTGTAATTTTTGAAAGGAGAATCATTATTTAATTAATGTAATTATCATTTTAACACCTCAAAATGAATAGGTCTTGGTGATTTAGGTCAAGACCTATTCACCCTTGGGTGAATGGATCCCCTTTAGTTGCTTAGTTATAATTTTAAAGATGTTTTTGGTGGCCTTTTTATGATCCCAAATTCAAATTCAAATGTCAACTTGTAATGTTTAATTTCTAGGAAATTAGAAAATTGTCTATAAATACAAGGTATTTTTATCAATTCAAATCTTAGATTTCAAATGCAAGAATTTACAAGAGCTAATATTATTTTCAAAGGTATTCAAGAGAAAATCTATCAAGATTTTTTTGTAGTATTCAAGATCTCAAGCATAATTTCAAATTTATCAAGAATCATGCATGTTTTCGGAGTTAACATTGTGATGTAGGTTTCAAGTTTCAAATCAATATTCAAGCTATCAAATCAAGTATCAAATCAAGTATCCAATCAAGCCATTTCATGCAAGATCAAGGCCTTGGAGATATGTGTTAAAATTTAGTACTTCAAGGATCTCCATTCAATGGTTTAGTGAGTTTCAACATAGTATTGTTCATTCATCATTCCTTACATTCATTTTTCATTTCAATTCAAGGCTTGATTACGGAAATGGGGTTTGACCAAGGCAAACCCCCATTCACCAAAAAAAAAAAAATTTCCCCTCTTGTGTGTTTTGTAGATATTAGGTTGAAGAAGGATTGAAGATCTATCAAAAGAGAAAAATTGCAAAAGTTGTCAAAGTTGCAAAATTTGTCAACATTGTCATCAAGCCACGTAAACACTTTTAGAATTTATTTTTGAGTTTCTCACTATGAAATGCAAAGGAATTGGGAGTGCAAACCAAGGGTCAGAGGACTGTGAAAGAAATTTTTCAACCCCTATAGCAAGACCATTCACCCTTGGGTGAATGATTCCTAAGAGGACACTCAACATAGCCTTTTTATGATAGGTGCATAAAATCACACCCTTCTCATATCTATAATTGCTTTCTAGATTTTTTCATATTAAGGTTTAAATCTAGAGGTTTCATGTGTTACATTGCATCCATTTGGTATTTTGTATTCATCTCCCAAAAGTGTTTTTCAAGATGATTTACCTCATCCTTAGTCATAAGGAAAACAACAAGATCTCCACCAAGGTTGACTCACCTAAGGGTTGAAAGTCAATCTTGCCCTAGGGGATCTATTTTTCCTAATGACTAAGGGAAATAGGTGCATCATACCTAAATTCTATTTGTGATGAACCCTTTTTTTGATGTTTCAAAAGGACATACATGACATTATACTAACACTTTTCTATATCATCTAAGGATCCACAAAAATCCAATATAACATAAGGTGGACGTAAATTCAAATTACATGAAATGTGTAATACATTGGTCCAAAATAAAATTTTATTGCATCTAAAATAACATGATGTCATGTGTTACTATAGGAACCTTAATAATTTCCTATCTTAACACCAAACATAAGATTTCAATTTTGCATGCTACTAGACATGACCACATGCGTCTTGAACTCCAACTGGTTGATAGACCAACATAAAGAACCTTCTATCACTTCACGGTTTTTATATGTTAAATAAATCCTTTTAGAAACTCTAGAATATGATAAAAAATATATAGACATAATCTCCTTTGAAAATGCAAAGTAAAATTGCATTTCTAGAAGAAATATGGACCATAATTATATTGCTAGAGAGTTCTCTTTACCTCGAGGAACTAAGTTGAAACATTCTAGTATAGACTTCTGAACCACAATTTTCAAAACAATCACACCATCTTTCAAAAGGTAGTTTCTTCTCAATAGAATTGATAATGTATGTTTCTTGATTTAGTGATATGATTGATGAGATGACTTTTTCATTAATGACATACCACCAGAAATATAGCATATATTTATACATTTCTCTACAACTCAAAATGATAAGCCAAGAGTAATATAATGATAATTTAATTACTCCTACAATATTTTTCATCTTTAACATCAACCTTCTTCATCAAATACAATCTTTGACATCAACGACAACCTATGTTCAACTCTTTGGTGTGTCAATGGTAGGTGGTATGAATAGTATAGGAAGATGATTTGATGTATTAGTGGTAGGTTCCTCATCCAATGGAGGAAAATCAATTTATGGAATAATTTTATTTCCAAGTACCCATTTGAGATAGGACACATGAATAATTTTTTGAATCCTACTCTCCTTGGGTAGGTCTAATCAATATGAAACTTCATTAATTTTCCTCAAAATCTTGTAAGGTTCATGGAAATGAGGTTTGATTTTTTTCTCCAATTTTCAAGGAAGATTTTTTGTAGGGATACAACTACACAAACCTCATGACCCAAACCTTAAGTAATCTCTCTATCCTATAATAGTCAAAATATATCTTTTTCTATTTTTTTGCATGTTAAATATTTTCCTTGAGTAACTTCAAGATGTCTTAGCATTGTTTGATTAAGTTTCTTTCTCATAGAACTTCATTGTCAACCAACACAATATCAATAAAACTTTAGATTCATACCTATATATGGCCATAAAGGGTGTCATGTTAATGGAAATTTTATATTTAGTGTTGTAATAATTCTCCCCTATATGGATCCATTTTCTCCATGCCCTTTACTAAACCATTACAAAATTTCTCAAGGTATCCTTCCACCTAATTATTTACAACCTCAATTTTTCCATCCATTTGTGGATAATATTTATTAATAGGTGAGATTTTAATCCCTACTAGATATATTTCTTTCCAAAGAAAACTCAAAAACTAGCTATTCCTATCACTCACAATGGTTTTGGGTAATCTTTGAAGCCTAAGCACTTTTTTGAACAATAGGTTAGAAAATTGTGATACCTTAATATTGATGGAGGTAGAAAATAAGTGGGAATATTTTGTGAGTCTATCTAATACCAAATATATTTAGTTTTTAGCTTCAACTTTAGGAAGTCCTATAATAAAATCCATGGAGATACACTAGCATTTTTCTCAATAATCAATAAAGGCTAGAAAATTCCCATTGGGAATACTATCTCTACTTGATTATGATAAAAAATTACACATTCCCTCATGTGTTTAAGGATGTCATATTTGATTCCCTTCCATAAAAATATACCCTTAGTATGCTTATTTTTTTTAAATACCAAGATTCTCTACCAAGGGAGTATCATGGACTACTTTTAAAAATTTATACCTAAGTCCAATCCAAAATTTCTTTGATCTTTTCCATTTCTGCATGTACTCTCTTCATATTGATGGTGTTCCATAGGTATAAAAAAAATATCATGGAAATTCACATTTATATACTCTTTTCAAAAAATACCATGCCTTAAAAATTCCTTCAATACTATGGAATAGATAATATTTTTGATGGCCTTCTTGTTAAGATCTATACAACCAATGCACATCCTCATTTTCTCATCTTTCTTCCTCACAAGTACTTTAGCTATGATAGATGTGTGCCATGTTTAAAATTCATGTATTTCCTTCTCAACCTCCTCATTATTCCTTTAGTGATGGTGATAAGGGGTGGCAATGATAATATTAGTTCCTTACTAAAATTTAATAACATGTTCAAAACCAATGTTAGGTGGTCTCCTAGGAGGGATATCATTTAAAACCTTGAGGTTTTTACTCAAGATATGTTTGCCTCCTTAAGGTGTGTATTTTACCTTAAAGAGAGTTAGTTTTTGATATCAAGCACTAAACTACCCAATCTACATATGTATGAATAAAAATTCTCTCCATAATTTTAATAGATACAATTCTTAGCACCCAATTACTTTATTTCATTGAGATTAGAACTATAATCACATTGTTTGGAATTTTTGATTAATTTACCCCAATGAGTGTAGCTAATTAATATCTAGAACCATGTCGAAATATCCTATATTGACTACATGTAAATAATATTTTATGTTTTAATCTCCTAGAGTAAGATATAATAGAAGGATCTTCTTGGTGCATTGAATAGAGAATTTTTCAATGACCCTTACATTGAATCCTTTGAATTCTTCTATTTTCATTCCTTTCCTTACTATTATACCTAAAGAAAGTATGTGTAGTACCTATGTAAATGAGTATGGTAACTAATTTCCCTTTTAAAACACCAAAATATTTAAAAGGATTATACTTGGGTATACCAAAGAGCTTAACAAAGGCATCTTAGGTAGAGATTTGTCCTTCCTTGGAATTATCTTCTCCTTGTTCAATCCCTACTTCATGTTCTTCCTCTTCTTCACTTAGTCACTCAAGTTCCTTAGCTCTAGATTCATCTTTGGAGACTACTTTAATGTAGTGTAATTAGAATTTTGAAGATATTGTGTTCAGGTGATGAATGTTGGTGTAAATGGTGTTTTACCTATCTAGTCATTAGTATGTCTTATTTATATGTTAAGTTTAATTAGGTCCTAGGAAGGATTCTTTCTAGAAGGTGTTAGTTGTCATTAAATCTCATCTTATCTTTTGACTTTTAAAGCATATTTTCTAGGTAGTTATGATAAGTTGTCTCATGTCATAGGATTAAGAAACTTTTCATAATCCTATTTAATCCTATGTCTCACCTTGGCTATATAACCAAGGGGTTCTCATTTGTAAATTAATTCTATTGGATTTAGTTCCATTTCAATCTTGATCATTGAATATTGATCTCTCTTGTGCTTCAATGAATTTACTAGATCTTGGGTGGTTATAATCTTCAGCTAAATCTTGCATGGTGTAGATAATTCTATACCAACTCTTACATAGCATCAAAAATTGTGGGATTTCTTCTTATTAGTCTTTGTTGAGAGATCTAGGTTGAAAATCTTAGTGGATCTTGAAAATTTGAGTATTGTCTTCTCTTGCATCGAATGATGACTTGGAGAATAAAAAAAGATTGAAATAAATACCATATTTGGGGGTTTCCTCTTTGTGGATTTCTATTGCAAGCTCAAATCGAAGATTGCTAGTGAAAATCTGAGCTCACCATTAAGATCGAAGGGTTGAAAAAAGTTATTTTTACCTTTTATTTTGTCTAAATTAGATATATGAAGCTAGATCTATAATAGTTTTAAGTTAAAGTATGGTTACCAAATCCAAGAGGTAGCTACAATTTTGGAGCATTTTGGGTCAAATTTGACCCTATCATCATGTCCAGGAGGCCCAAAAACCCCAAGATCAACTGTCAAAATCACAAAAATTGGACAAATTTCCCTGAGCTTGAGAAAAAAATCCCCCCTTAGCATTGTATAGTCATACAACCATCATTAATACAAGTCCAACAAAAAATTGTACAACACAATGACATACCATCATCAAAAAAATTGGTTTGCAGGCAAAAAAGTTAAATCAATTTTTTTAATATTTTTCTAATTTTAAAATTAAAAAAATAAAATTACAGTCTGTAGATCTATACATGCATACTTGTGACTACCAGGTAGGCTGAAGCACACCATGTGGCACAAGGCCAAAGTCCCTTAGACCTACCAATGACATGCCAATTTTGGTGGATGCCACTTAAAACAAATATCGACAAATCATAAAGTAAATACCAAGCCTTTGTAAGCATATTTTGTTGCATTTTTAAAGATTTCACCAGTCAAAGAGTCGCCAACCAGACAGAGTATATTTCAACTAAGAAGAGAATATTCTAATGGTTGAAAATCATATAACCATCAAATTTAAGCTTGTGACCCTGATGATTTCATCATTGCATCAATAGGCCTAAAGGAATTGTCCCCCCCTCTATGTTGGTGTTTTTTGAATTTATAGTTTGACTTCAAATGACCATAACTCAATCATTTGGAATCCTTTTTTAGAGATTTTTTTTATTTGGGGTAGAATTTGGCACTCTACACAGTGTTGCAATTGGTTTTTGATTTTGGTGTTTGGTTTTTCTAGAAATTACAAATTCTCATAGGTGTTGTTGAGCCATTCTCATTTTTTAAAACTTTTGAGGCTTTGTTCTTGCTCCTACAAGAACCTTTTTGGGTGAATTTTTTTTAAAGTGCATAATTTTTCATGTAATTTGCAATGGTGTGATTATATTGATACCATTGTATGTAAAATATTTACTTTGAGCTTGTGGCCAAATTTGGCATTTGTATGCACTAAGATCAAGTCCACTTTATTGTTGTTGGAAAATGGCACATGTAATTGCACTAAGTATAAAGTGCCAAAAATAATATATTACTTGAGGGGTTTCATGATTGAGTAATTTTGAGGGGTAATATTTTTCTTTTTTTGGATTATGATTGGTCTATTGTGTGACTTAACTTGAGGATTTCAATATGGGCATCAAAACACATATTGATGTAATCAGGTTAAATCAATGGAAATTTGTCTTGTTGAGATGGAATCCTAACACATTGTAGGTGGCTTAATATTTTTCCATATCTTTATAGACTAGTTTCTAAACGTTTATCAAAATGGAAGACAATTATGTGGGACATAAAAACAAAAACATATCCTAGGAGTAATTGGTTTTAATTGTGATATTGATACACAATTGTCCATTGATGGTATTGAGATCTCTCATGACCTTATGACCAGAATTTTGGAGATGTATGGAGACTCAAATGAACCTCCATTCCTAGAGGATCCTATTGTGGATTGTCTTGTTCCACTTGCATAGTTTTGACCTATTGATGATAAAACAATTGTTGAGCTTTCTCGTTGGAAGAGTTTTGGCATTTTTATAACACAATACATTGTCCTTCTCCTCCTATAAATAATTCTACTGAGACTTCAATTTCTATGGCTCTTAATCTATATTTAGAGGTTTCATCTCCTTCATCTATGAGTCAACATCTTGAGGTTGAGGAATCTTATAATCTAGCATTGGAAAAATCATCTAGTGTTCTTACTTCATGTTTTTTGGACCCAATGGGGGATGATATGTGTAGTCAAATGATATGCACTAATATCGCATCTCTTTCATCTACTATTTTACCTAAGAATTCTTGTGAATCCATAGATTTGGTTCCTTGTGATTTGATGCAATAGGACATATATCATCTTCTAGAGATGGATACTTGGGATGAGTAATTGATAAACATTGCTAGTTTGTTTTGTGAGTCCCACATTTCAGATTTGGGAGATATCATTTATTGCGTACATCTTCTCTTTAATGGAGATTATCCATATTCTATTGTTACGAGGGAACACTTTGACCCTCTTGTTCATTCTCTACATGATCATTCTTTCCAGTTTGACATGAGTTTGGATTCTTTTGAACTGCATTTGGAGAAGGTTTATATATTTTCATAGGAGGTATAGTTGTCTTTGGATTTTTTTCTACAATATTTTCTATGAGATTCTAGATTGTCTTATTTGGTACTGTGGTTTAGAACACTTATTTGGAGTGTGACATCTTTCAGTACCGACATGGAGACACTTTAGCATCATTTAGAGACATAATCCATCATTCTTCTTCCTACAGTTTCCTTTTATGAATGGGAAGACATCCTACATAACATATTGGTTTTGTTTCTTCCTAAGGGGAGGAATGTTGTTCCACTCTTTTAGATCATCTTCAACATTCAATGCCAATATTTTATTGTCATTGCAGGAGACTCAACATTGAGAGGGGTATGCATGGTCTCTCTTCTTCTTCTCTCTTATGGGGGGAACTTTTTCCTTGCATGGGGTTTTGTCCTTCTCATTCTTCATTGATATTATTTTTTATTTCATCTTTTAGAGAGGAGTTTTGTCCTAGTAGGTTTTCTTCTTTTCTCCATTTATGAGAGATTGTATTTTCATTTGTACATGGGTACCTAAATGGCCTCATAGTTGTGACCCATATTTGTGTCATTTGAATAATAATTAGCTACTCCCTAATTTTCACTTAAGGGGGGTGTTGGTGTAAATAGGATTTTTACCTATCTAGCTATTAGTAGGTCCTATTTACATGTTAAGATTACTTAGGTCCTAGGAAGGAATATTTCTAGAAGGTGTTAGTTATCATTAGATCTTATCTTATCTTTTGACTTATAACATGTGTCCTAGGTAGTTATGATAAGTTTTTGAATGCCATAGGATTAAGACACTTGTCATAATCTTGTTTAATCCTATGTCTCACCTTGTCTATATAACCAAGGGGTTCTCATTTATAAATAAATTCTATTGGATTTAGTTTCATTACAATCTTGAGCATTGCATATTGATATATCTTATGCTTTCATGAAGTTCCTAGATCTTGGGTGGCTATAATCTTCAACCAAATATCGCATGATGTAGAGAATTGTATACCAACTCTTACAACAAAGACTCCTTGCAATTGAAGCATAACTTGTTCCATCTAAGAATTATCTTTGCTTTAGATTTGTGTCTTAGTGGGTAATTAGTTTATTATTGTATATTTTTATGAAAAGGATTCATAGAAAGGAAATTATTTTTATTAAACTTTCTCCCTGATGTAGAGGTTTTGAGTGTTAAGGCCCTCTTAATTTCCTCTTGTAGGGATGGTGGTTGAAAGGCTTTGACCAAGCCTTTGAGAATGTTTATTATTCTCTCTATGAAAATATTGGTTAACCTTATTTCTATAAGATCACACACCATTATAGATAATTTTTATAACTCAATCACATAGTTCTGCCTATATCTATAATTTTTAAGCTAGGCTAATTCTTTGAAGTGTAACTCAAGATATGTTTTTAATCATACCTCTCTTAGTAACATACAAAATTTATTATATGAATTGATGGATCCATGACCTTAAATAACTAGTAAATGGTACCACCATTCATGTGTAGTGATCTCTAGATGCAAGGTTACAAGCATAATAGCCTCATATTTTATCACATTCTTGAGAGATAATATGTGTAATTTATACACCCATGAATGAGCAATGCATTTTCTAGAACCATTATTGGTGGATAGTTTTATCTTCCCCAAGGAATGGTGCATATTTCCTTTTTGGTTTTATTGTATAGGGTAATTTCTAGGGATTTTATTACTAGACTTGATAAAATTTATGAAATTAATAAGGTAAATTTCAGCTCATATTTATTTGAGAAGGGTTTGGTACTTGGTGTAGCAAGTTGCAGTATCACCAAAAATTTGATTTTGGGATTTAGTTTTAGGAGCCTCTTCCTACCTATGAATGAAAGTAGGATGGAATGGTCTTAAAAATGAGATAAGGATGGTCCTATTATTTTTGGTGAAGTCACCTTATGATTGTTTTCTTTATGATAGTTTCCTTCACAATATTATGGTCTAATTACATTCATTTTATCATCTATTTTGTGCAAAATTTATACCAACATGTCCAACCTCATATAAAAATTTATATCCACCTAAAAATATAGGATCTCTCTAGTATTTTTTTCCTTTCTACCATAATATTCTATCCTAACTTCTCTAAGGAGTAGCTCTAGTATCTAGTCTTTGTTTGTTATCACCTAGCTTCTTTATCACTATGATGCATAAAATTCCTACATTGCAAGGATTAATTTGAAAGAATGCTAGTTATAATAACAATGTGATATCCCTAGTTAAAATATCATTAGTTACTTTTAAAACCTTCTTTTAAAATTAATTAATTTGTTGATTCATCCCGCGTGTAATATCCTTAATGGATAATAATAATGATTATACTTGATTTCCCTATTTTAAACTAGAAATAAAAATATATAACAACCCCATGAAAAATAGATATATATGTAGCCTCAACTAATTAAAGAACCCTTTGTGGAATTTGTAAATGTGATAAATAATTTTTGGTTTCAATATTGTTAATAAACCTTACAAATAGGAAACAAAAGTAATTTTTTGGCATGTGATCTCTCTATTAAGGATTTTTAAATTCTATGTAATAATGGGAGTTCCTACTCATGGAGGATAATTGGGACCCTTCTGGGCCCCCCTTTAACCAAAATTTTGGGTCTACAGTCTTGTCACATGATCCACTTCAAAGTAAAACATATATTCTTGGTCCTCAAAGTAGTGAACTTGACATCCAAACAAAAACCACAAATAAAAATGGATCAATATTTACATTTTAAAAGGAATCACATGATAAGAATTCTTAGACCTAGGTTGAATGGGTCAGGAGGTAGGAAAAATCAAGAGGTCAAAGTGTGGGCCAATCGAAGGTTTCTATTTTGAAGGAAGGTATTGTTCTTCTTTTAGATGAACTCATGGATCAATTTATTTCAAGTGTGGAGAATGTATTGGTAGTAGGTTAATTTATTTACATCCTAACATATATTTTGTGAGAAAATGGTCCTATGAGTTCTGAAAAATAAAATGAAGTGTTTGTGTTAGTTAAATGAATGGTGATTTTTTTTTCTCAAGTAGATATGATACAAGTGTTGGTTGGTGGCCTTTGGTGTTTTGATGAAAATAAATGCAATAACATTTCTTTATACAATTAAAAAATAGGTTTTGATCCTTTTTATGATTTATGTGGTGTGTATCCTACTTGTCTTAGCTTACCAGGTCTCCCTTCAGAATTTTAGGACCCATATATTTTCCAAATTATTGTAAGTTCCTTGGGTCAAATTTTAACCATAGATAAAGTCACTTTGGATAAAAATAGACTCATTTTTTATAGATTCTATGTTAATGTTGACCTAAATAAGGTTCTACCTACTCAAATCACCCTTTAATCCAATTTTGGAAGTTGGATACAATAAATTATCTATGAAAAATTTGGGCCCTTCTATCAAAGTTGTGAAAAATTTATTCACCTTTTTATTGAATTCCTTAAATCCGCTCCTAAAATTGTTGAATAGAATAATAAGGAATCTTGTGAGGAAATTAAATATTTTCATTTTCATCAAGAAATAATAAGAATTATTGAAGATAAAGGAGATATTCATCACTAGATGTTGGTGATGGTTAAGGTGTTAACTAAAGGACTTCGAAAGCCTTAAGACTAAAACCAAATTGTTGACATGGATGTTAGTTGCACACCAATAGATAGATAAATCCTCACAAACACACTATGGGAACCTATCTTTCTTGAAAGATTGGACCAGGAAAACCTAAATATAAGGCTAACTCAGCTTAATCCCAACACTTGTTTATGTCAGGTCTTGATGCACTAGGTTCGCTCAAGGTTCGTTGTGATAATGTTGTTAAACATGAGGGGTAAACAATCCTTAAGGTATTAGAAGGTATCATAAATATATGCAAATAATCTCGGTTTGGTCATTCAACAACTTCATGAAATTAACAAATTTACAACATTTCATGAAATTCAAATAGCTTGCATTTATCTAAGTAGATTTAGCTTTAAGCATTCAAAACTTTCATGGAATCAAAATATTTGTTATAAAACTCCATGCATTCATTACCTTTCTAGAACACATTTTAAAATTTAAAACATCTATTCTAAAATAAAGCATAAAAAATTACTAAAAAGTAAAATTTCTCCCAGGTATTATACATGCATGCCTCAAGAAATAACCAAACTAGAGCAAACCATTCCATATGTCACCAGATTTCATCATAGCTAGGCATAGAATGATGTAAGATTTTAAAGAAAAGGTGAATTATTTTCCATCAAATAGTGTCAGTATGTACCCTTAAATGACATAGCACATAGTCTTGTCTGATAGGAATAGACAATCAGCTACATAAGATTTAATATCAAGAAATAGTTTAAAATTGGCTCTGATATTGATTAAATTCTAATAAAAAGTACAAGTTTTTAATCTAGAGTTGAACAAAAAATAGGAAAAAGGAAAAAACTTGAAATTTTTTTGGTTCTCTGACATCCACAAGTTCTGAACTTAAAAAATAAAATAAAATAGTAAATGGAATTTTATAGAAAAAGGCCCTAAAGAGTTTAAACTTAGTCCATCAAAGGGAATCAGAGAAACAAATTAAAATGTAGCAAGTGGTAGGTGATAGTTGTCATTAGAACATTCTAGGAAAAAGTCAAAACTTTGACTTTTTCATCAGTAGCAATCTTCAACTTCAGGCTCCAGCTCTCGAGTACTTTGCACAAAACAAGATATTAGTACTTCTTCAAAATCTCTAGAACTAGCCACCTTTACTAGGACCAAGAACAAACCTAAAAAATTCACTTCATAAACTATAACAATGCACAAAACTTTCAGTGTCTGATATTCAGCTATCTATTCTTCTTCATTGAACTATGGGTTTGAAGACTCATATTTACCTTTCCTCTACTAATATTCCTAGAAAGCGATCAACACTTGTTGCATATAGTCCTTTGAAAATTTCCTTGAATCACTTTCCAACTATACTTAAGCCTAGCATAATCTTCTGATATTTGAATAATGTTTTCATTTCTCTACATCATTTCCACTTCATATTTAACCATAACATTCCTACACTTTATAACTTCATCTATAGCCTCCCAGCTTAATGAGCGGACAAGATCCTTATTTACCATTTCAAGCCATTATTTGAAAAATCTCACCTCTTTGTCTCCCTATCCTAAAGTCTAGGAATCACAACTTTTTTGTGCTAACATTTCAGTAAATCTCTTGTATCTTTCAATCAGCTTCTTGCATCTCTTAGTGACCTTTCCAAATCCTTCTACACATTGTAGCAAGGTGTCACTCTCCCAATTCACTTGTTTTATCCACTTCTTAAATACTAGAACTTATTGTTTCGTGTCTATCCTTTCATTCACCAACTCTCGTACATCTATCTAAATAAGAGCTTTAAGATTTTGCCTTTCTTCTTGATTTTGTTCTATGTGAAATCAGCATTCTCCTTCTAGTCTTTTAGACTTGTCACACAAATGATATGCCTCCTTATGTTTCCCAATTGCATCTTTAATTGACTATTCTCCTTTCCTCACCAGGTACTCCATCCATTCTTCAAATATGCTTAACTTATGATGAAGTATTGTGATGGAGTCTACCTACTCTTTAGACATAAGTACTAGATTTTGGGGAAATTTAGTTTGCATTTAATCAAATTGGGCTAGTGACTTGATAAAACCTTCTAGTCAATCAATCCACTACTTTATCTCTCTTTTCTTTTGTTTACTCTTTTGTTACCTGGTGACATTTGTCTCTAAATTCACTTTCATTTCTTCTAATTCATGTCCCCAAGATGAATGTCTGAAATTAATTATTGTTGTAGTCAGGGTAAAAATATTAGAGAAAAATGCATAAACAAACTATAATGAAAAACCCTAACAAGTACAATAGAGCACAAACTAGCATGAAAATAAAAACAAAAAAGAAAAGCAAACTGATCTCCAAGCTAGATTTGATTTATCTCCATTGCTCTTCTCCACCTAAATGAGAATGCAATGTTTTGAAGGATTGAATGATTTGATATTTGATTGCTCATTTTCACAGCATAACGATAAGATAAAGATAATAGAATAAAAATAGATAGATAGATAGATAAGAATATTGAAAGAAATTTTGGCAAAGTAAGGATGCTAGAAGAATATTCTCCTAATGACCTATAAAAGGCTTGATTTATAGGAGAAAGCTGATTTGATTCAATGGCCAAGATTAAAATTCAAATTTGTGATATGTGTGGCTTGGATTAAAAGTTTATTTTAGTGCCTATGACGCACAACAAGTGGGTTATGACATGAGGCTAAAATTAGGATGTGAGTGAATAGTGGGATTCTATTATTTTCTTTGGAGGAAAAGATGCCTATGATGCACAATGAATGGGGCTAAAAATAGGATGTGAGTGAGAATATCATAATTTAAATAATAAAATTATTTAAATTATTTGTGCATGTGAAGAGTTGCAGTCATGTGACACGTGTTGCAATGTGACAATAAGTGAAGGATTAATTCAAATATTTAATTTGAATTATTTTGAGACATGTGAAGGGGGAATTAATTAACTAAATGATATTTATTTAATTAAATGGGAAAGTGATTAAGTGGAATAAATGAGATAAGTGGGATAATGTAATGACCTAGGGTAAAATATTACAAAATGTCTTACAAGGTCATGTATCGACTAGGTAATATTATGATATGGACAATTTTGGGTGTCTACAGTTGTTATCTTACAATCCCTAGGTGTTATTTCATGCTTGCTCTTATCTCCTACCAGATTATCTATTTGGAGAGTTATCCCTCCATATGTATTCATCTTCATAGCATGCCTTATCATTTCTCTACCTCTAGGTTTAGGGGTCTCTACTTCTTGTATAAAAATTCTAAGATCCAGAGGCACTAGTTCCACCTCCAATGGTTGAGCTACTTGCTTGACCATCCAATAAGGTGCTTCTTTATTATGTTCTAACTCTTCAAAATTTATTTGTTCCTAATGATTTGCATGTTCAAGAACTTCTCTTCTTGAACTATCAACATTACCTATCACACCCCTTGGAACTTGAACACTTTCTATCCCAATGGCATGGATTTCAGATTATCTTGATCCATCATTGTCTCTTCCTTTTCAAGACTTATATTCTCATGTCCTACCATGTGTTCAACGTTGGCCCTTGGGGAATCATTTTCCTATTGTCTTGAAACATCAGGATTCTCCCCATTTCTTAAATCATCACCCAAAGTCTTTGAGGGCTCTACATTTTCACTTTCATCTTGTCCTTCTCTTGATTTCTTAGAAGTCCATAGTTGCTCAACATCATCTTTATTTCTTCCTTGCAGAAGCTAATCATCAACTGTATCTTTATTACCAATATTATCAATGTGATTTTTACCTACAGTATCCCTTGTTCCTCTTTCATAAATTTTTGTAGGGTTTCCTATCTCTAGGTAAAGTGATCCTCTTATAAAATCTTCTTCTTCTTTATCCATAGGATTTTACCCTATGTTAGACACTTCTTCCACTACCGACTGCACCATGGGAATTTCTTTAGATCATTTTTCTTCAAAATGTTTCATCATGGCAGTCAGCTTATCCCTCTCCTTTCTAACTTCTTCATTTGGCTCAAGACTTTCCTCTTGAATTACAGGAGTCCCTCCTAGTGTTTGTTTCTTTTTTATTGTATTAACTGAAGGTGGAGAGGTAAACATATCTACAACCTTTTGGGATGCAAACCTAGTATTATCATATGTATGTGTCTTCATTCTTACCTCTTCATCAGTCATGGGTTGATATCTTGGCTTTACTATGGAATAAAATGCTACCTTAGGCTTCAATGTCACATTGGCTTAACTGGACATAGTCTCTTTACGTTGGCTAGCTCACATCACTAGAATTCTTTAGCTTGAAGTTTCAGGAATTCTTTCCTCACCATGTCCAGCTACCTCTATCTTTCCAAAATTTCTTGTCTTTTTAGTAGTCTCCACATATCCTAATTCATCTTCTAACTATTTCTCTTCACATTAAGTGGGTATGTGAGATTTACTCCAACTTATTTAATGCTGTATTGTAACCTTTAATCTAGTTTTGAGTGTATTTCAACACTTTCTCAAAAATATCCTTAATGGTTACTATTTCCTTCTTAGTATAATATGGGTTTGAGATAGGTTCATCAAAAATATTTTCTTCATCATAAATTGCATTCAATACCTCTCCATCATCTATATCCAACTACTCTGAAATATTATTGAGTCCAAGAAGCCTTGCTAGTTGTAAGGGAAACCTTTGGTATGATCACTTCCTTACCTCATGCTCATCATAACAATTATGCAAAAAATATTCTAAATCATAAACATGAGCATACTTACTAATTATTTTATTGGTAAGGTTTCCCTCTGGATCATAATTCTTTCACTGGAGTCTAAAGAACTTCAGCTTATACAACTTCAAATCTTCCTAGCACATATCAACATTTTTGGCTGCAACACATTTGTAATTCCTGATGGTGATGGGGAATTTGATGAAATATTTCTTTTGTGCTTGCAAGAAAAGGGAATGAGAAGGATGCATTTGTCTCATCAATTATAATAAAAACATTTTTTCCATTGGATACCTGGGTAGCCTGAAGGGGTATCCTTTGAATTCTTCCACCCTAATGTAGGTGAAAGTAGGAAATTGAATATACCAACCCCCAAGTATCTGGATAACACTTTGTGCTTCCAAGGACAATATTTTGGCTTTTTCACCTTCCATTATTCTTACCAACCTCATAGAAAACACATAATTAACACTTTGGTAATGCTCCCATTATTGGTGGATAGTCATCTGGGGTAGATGAGCATAAATCAAACTATTCCCTGGTTCTCTACCCAAGGTACCAAGTTTTTTCAATCCTTGTATATTTTCCCTCATGGTACAAGAATAAACAACATAAGAAGACATAGAAAAAAATAGGGTGTCTGGGAATGTCATCAAATTTTCACGTATCTTGTTGCTGATGAAACTTCTCTAGTGAATTTGCATAGGGCCTTCCATTATTTTCACTATAAGCCCAAATATCCAAGGTTCAAATTTTTTGGCATCCTTGAGTCCAACTATCCTTCTTAATAGGGTTATGATGTCTTGAACATCTTAAATAAACACAAACCTTGCGATTTATCTCATTTTCTTGATAATTTCCTCCTAGCACCATGTCGCATTCATAAATATTTTGTTCTATTCTTCTACACTTAGGTATTTCATGTCCAAGACTTGCATATCGAACACATTCATTTGCCTAATGTTGGGAGCCAAAATGTATATACATTCCCTTTTATAGAGAGGTCTTCATAGGCTCTCCCTTCTTTCTCAATGACCCTCTTGTTTGAGTCATACAAATTTATACATTCCATTACTAGTTTAGGGGCTTCCATGGCTAGCGGAAACCCTCTTGCCGAATATAGTCCACTAGCAATGATGTTCTTTGTGCACTGAGAGGCATTATTTTATTGAATTTGTGTGATAAATTCAATGTTAGTAAATTTCCTAGATGAGTTTTATAATTATCTCACTAATTGATATGGCCTATGAAACAAGGGACTCAAATTTCCCATCTATCGGTTTCCTTCTGGAAGTAGTCATATTTTCCTAGTTTTCCTACATTATTAGTAGATATGTGCCTTGTGTGTGAGTTAGGGTTAAATATAGCCATCCATTTTCAATAATTTATAAAACGTATAGTTTATAATTAGGTTAAATTTCTTTCAAAATAATCAAAATTTCATCTACCAAACTAGTGGTAATTCAATTTAGCCTAAGCCATGCATGCATATAAGAATTAATAGAATTTCAGGTATTCGAAGCATACCTGGTTTTTTATGATAATACAATTTTTTGAATGCGACCTTGAAGCCCTTGATAGTTATGTTCTTTAGCTTCTCAAGACTTACCTTTCTTTGTGCACCACAATCTTGGTTTTAATTCTTCAATTTCCTCATAGGTGAGTAGTCTAATGTAAGGTAGAGTGTTATGGAAGCAACTGCATGCATGAGGTGGTGTCAAATATGCTTATAATTCACCACCCTCATTAATTTCCCTTTTTCAATGCATTAATTACCTTGAATAAAGGTGTAGTCATGGAAGATTAGGGTTCAAATTATGAACTCTTCGATTCCTACATAGGGCTCACCATTAAAGAAGAAATGGTAGAGGAAGCTGATGTGGCACACTTACATGTGACTTCAATTCTTATGAGGAAAATGCTTTAGAAGTAATTATTTCCTTGGATACTTAACATCTTACAATCAAATGAGGTTTGAATCATTCAACACTGAACCTTGAAAAGATTATCGGGAGCCAAGACTTTTACCCACTGGGTTCATGAGAACCGGGTGCAAAGGGAGACTCGAGACCTGGTGCAAATGGGACCAAATTAGCTAGAAACATATTCACAACAAAACTTTTGGTATCTAGTACCAAAGAAAAGAAAAGCCACTACTAGGCTAACTAGTGAAAAGGGGAGAAACACACACCAAGAAAATTTTTTCTAGGTGATGGCTTACCAGTCATGACTATTGGTCAAGCGAAAAGTGAGACCTACCAAAGATACAACATCCTGAGAGAAACAAAATGAAATTTTGAGAATCAAGAGTCTAGTAATTCGATGCGATCGGGGAAAATATTTTGCAACATTCCAAATCTAGAAAATAAAGAATTTAAGTAGAGTCAGGAAAGTTGGATTAGAACTTGGCATTTTACCATTTCCTCCAAAAGCAACACACTAAAGCAAGAAAAAGCAAACGAATGAAAAGAAAAGAAACAAAAAAGAGGTGGTCCATATTTTTCTAAAGAGAAAAATGGGGCATGTTGTGAGACCACACAACACTAATGAATAATAGTAGTAGGAGTCTTGGTAAATAAGGAAAACATGAAAATCCCTAACTAATGGTAAATGGGAAATAATCACTACATAGGCCTCAAAAATCTATATTACGATATCAACAAACTTATCATAAGGAATTATCATCTCAAGTTAAAGGAATAGGGGAAGGGAATTAATGCATTACCCTGATAATAAGGAAGCTTCAAATGAATGTGTCAATGAAGAGGGAAACAAAGGTCTCAACTTATTTTAGTGTTAATACTTGATTTCCCTAGTCCTTGGTTAGAGTAAAGTCTTCACTTTTAAAAAATTTATGTCTTGAGGTCATGTAATCCTTCATATCTTGTCCAAATTTTATGTTTTGTCCAAAATCCAAAAAAAATCTAAAATTTCTTGTTTTTCAGAGCTTTTAACTCCATCAAGAACTTGTCAAGGCATTTGCAATCACTAGGAACCTCTAAAGGTTTCTGAAATTCAAAGAACCTTCAAAGGTTCCCAACACTCAATGAACCTCTGAAGGTTCTTGAGTCACAAGGAACCTTTGAAGTTTCACAATTTGAAAAAGGAATGAATGAAACAAATAAAAGAAGAATCAAGATGTTCATAGGTTTTGAGAACTTAGGGAACCTCAAATAGGTTCCTAGAATAGTCTAGTCTCTAATAAGGTTGTATTATTTGAAAAGGTTAAAGTAAAGAGAATCATTTTCAAAATAAACGAAGGACAAAAATAAAGGTTGGGAGGTTCATAGGTTCCAAGAACCTACAAAATTTCCAATATGTTCCTAGTTTCTCCCAAGGCCCTAACACTTCAAGTAAATATAATATTTTAAGGGGGAAGCAATGTAGCTAAGAACCATTCAGGGCACCAAGAGATGAAGAAAAAATAGAAAAGATACCATATAGATGGGGAAATAGAGAATAAGGGGGACATGAAGGAACCAACATAAAAAATAGGTGAAGAGTAATATGGATAGAATATTATAATTATAAACAATCCAAAATAAATAGGAGAAAAGAAGGAAATGTTGTAAGTATATTGCTAGTATTGTCATTGATTTCAATAGTTGGTCATTGATGTCAACCTCCAATATGGTCAAGAATATTGTTGTAGTGTTGCACTATGTTGTCTTTAGTGTTGTCACTGATGTCAACATCTAGTGTGGTGTTGAGAAAATATTATAGAAGTGGAGATTGTTAGAATTGAATGTACTAAATCCATGATGAGAAGGTGTTGTGGTGTTGTCTTGGTGTTGCTAATGCAACTAGTTCACTTGGTTTCCAAATGCTTTTGAGAAAATTTGAATAAAAGAGTGTGTAGTGTGATAGAGGTGTAATCAATGTTGTGCTCTACATTTCTTCATGGTTGAAGATATGCTTGTGTGGTTTGGATATGATGATCAGAGGTGTTTAAATGTTATTGTAGACACATAGAATATACATGCACCTGATTCTGATCCTACTAACATCATTTTGTCTTGAATCATACTCTCAGCTTATCAACACCTTTCATCCCTTAATTAAATAAATCATTATTTATTTAATTAGGTCTTTCTCCTCTGGTGATTAAATTAATCAATTTAATTTAATTAATCATCTTTCTCTGTTCATTTAAATAATTCATTTTATTTAATTTAAATCTCTAAAGTCCTCTTATTAAATTGAATAAATTAAAACATTATTTAATTTAATCTAACATATTCCTCCTTAGTTAGATAAAAATCAAAATCATTTATTTAATTAATCATTTCCTCTCAATTTGATTTAAATCAATTCATAAATTTAAGTCTAAATTGTCACATCTCCTAATTCTTCATTAAATTAATTAATATTTGATTAATTTAATCCTAATCTATGTCACATTCTCTAGAGAATGCAACTTGCACAATAAATCAATTACTTTTATTTATTAATTCATCTATTTTTCCTCACATGGCATAAAAAGGGAATATTCCCTCAAATTTGAATTCAAATTCAAATAGGCTTGGTCCTTCCAACAAGGAATTCAATGCCTCTTACATGTCCTTGTGCATTGAGCCAAGTGATATTAACTTCATTCTTCTCTCCCCCCAACATGTCACATTCAAAATTAAAATTTGAATCCAATGGCATTTATCATGCACATTGACCCTAATGTGCTCATTTTTCAACCATTCACATCTTGACAAGTGGCACTTGACCATTGGATGTTGAATGATCCCACATTGCCTATTTTCACTCTCTCTTCCATTTTGGAAATCTATAAATGAGAGACTCTTCCTCTCATTCTATCGTCCCCGACCTCTGCCTGTTGCCTTGCCTTTGACCCTCCTTCTAGTGCCAAAATGTGAACCCCTATTTGATACCTGCACAAATAAAACAAACAAACACAATATTATATCATATGCAAGTTTAAAAACAAGGATTCCCCATGAAAGTAGATTGAAAAATTAACATAGGAATAAAATGAATAACAATGCAAATGAAAGTAAATAAATCCTATTTTAATAAACAAACTATCAATCCCATGGGGGAGTTGGTGCCAATTGATGTGTAGAAATTGGCCCTTTCCCAACTCCTTTGTAAGCTTTGTTGATGATTTTATGAGTGATCCACCTTGATGAAGATTCAATCAAGCTTCATGATAATAATCTGCATAACCTAGCTAAGAATGTGAAGAAATGGATGAAACTAGATATGCTTGAAGAAGAAGTTGAGTATAGTAAGTTTACTCAAATTGTGGATGATAGAATGAGAGGAAGAGTCTCTCATTTATAGATTTCCAAAATGGAAGAGAGAGTGAAAGTAGGCAATGTGGGATCATTCAACATCCATTGGCCAAGTGCCACTTGTCAAGATGTGAATGTTTGAAGAATGAGCACATTTTGGTCAATGTGCATGATAAATTCCATTGGATTCAAATTTGAATTTTGAATGTGACATGTTGGGGGGAGAGAAGAATGGAGTTAATGTCACTTGGCTCAATGCACAAGGACATGTAAGAGGCATTGAATGCCTTGTTGGAAGGACCAAGCCTATTTGAATTTGAATTCAAATTTGAGGGAATATTCCCTTTTTATGCCATGTGAGGGAAAATAGATGAATTAATAAATCAAAGTAATTGATTTATTGTGCAAGTTGCATTCTCTAGAGAATGTGACATAGATTAGGATTAAATTAATCAAAGATTAATTAATTTAATGAAGAATTAGGAGATGTGACAATTTAGAATTAAATTTATGAGTTGATTTAAATCAAACTGAGCGGAAATGATTAATTAAATAAATGATTTTGATTTATTTAACAAAGGAGGAATGTGTTAGATTAAATTAAATAATTTTTTAATTTATTAAATTTAATAAGAGGACTTTAGATATTTAATTTAAATAAAATGAATTATTTAAATGAACAGAGAAAGAAGATTAATTAAATTAAATTGATTAATTTAATCACCAAAGGAGAAAGACCTAATTAAATAAATAATGATTTATTTAATTAAGGGATGAAAGGTGTTGATAAGCTGAGAGTATGACTCAAGAAAAAATGATGTTAGTAGGATCCTAATCAAGTGCATGTATATTTTACATGTCTACATTTTTCCCCTCTTTGAAGCAATGTACTTGTTTCATTGATTCAAAGAATAAACTGTTGTGATCTAAGTTCAAGATTCCTCAATTTTTCAGATGCCCCACTATTGCCCCAGTGAGAAGGATTACGTTGGTATACTACCCCCTCAAGAGATCGAGTGGAAATGTATGATTTTCCGATCAAGATCCCGATAAAATGCGAGAGGAGTGGTTCTATTGATCAATGGATGAAAGATAATTCTTTGATGTAGACAATTTTAATGATGTATAGACATTCATCGGCCATGGGTAGCCTCATGTATATTTTGATACAAACAAACCAACTTTAGATAGAAATGTTAGTAAAGATGGAAGAAAAAGAAGAATAAGATGGATGGAAGGAGGATCCAACAAGCCTTCATTATGAATGATGATGATGATTTGCTTACCAAAAGTTGGGATTTTCAAAGGGCCAATTACTTTATGTTTGATAACACACATAGGTACGATGCATCAAGGTATAAAGTACTAGGATGGCATTGTACCTAGTGTGATGGACTTTGACTCGTCAATCAGATAGGAGTGCTCTTGTTGACACTTGACATATAGAAACCTTGCTAGGACAGACCTAAAAAAGCAAGTATTTGCCAAGTTATCTTACAAGAACATCCAACAAGCAGAGTAGATAAAAAAGATAATAATCATTCCCCCATTCCTTTCTCTCTAAACCTGTTGTGTTTAGAACTCATCGAGAGGTCCTTGGAATGAACACAAAATAAGACAAGTCAAAAGACCAAGATAAAGTAAACAAACAAGCTAATGTTCTTCATATCGCTAGCCAAGACTAACTACTGAGGGGTACCTAATGCTTATGTCCATCATAGGAAAGCTTCATCTTAGGAGATGTAGTGATCAGGGTTTTGATAGGACTGATTTGGGTGATAAGCTATTGATACTCCGAGTTGACCAACTTGCTGACTCACTGACTTAGACTTTCAAGACTCTGATGATTAGGCGTTCACTTTTGAACCTGCTAGACTTGCTTCTGACTGACTCACCAAAGGGTGAAGGTGACGATTGATTTATTATGAGTGATGATAAATCATGGGTGAAAGTGAGATGAAATGGATGCACCATTTTGGATTTTTCAAATGTTTTGAGGCTATTTTTTGGTATTTTCAGATTTTACGATGAAAGAACTAACTTAAAGACCTATCCTAGGGGTCTCGGGAGCTAATCCGTAGACTAGCCTTGCCTACATTATACATGCAGAGATGACGTAGTTCAACTGATGATAGACTGACTTGATGATAAGATGGACAAACGGATTGCCCTTTTATTGCTTAACGGACTGACCTAAGATGCAGACTAGATGGGAAAACGGATTGCCAATGCGAGAGATGCCTAAAGGATTGACCTTACTGTCTCGAGGGATGATCAAAGATCAACCTTGCCTATGTTCAAGCTTAGAGACAACGTAGTTTGACAAGGCAAAAAACTGACAAGACTCAATGATGAATTTTTTGAGGATTTTCTGAAATTTCAACATGTTTTTGGATTTTTGATGATTTGGATGTTTTTGGATTTTTGATGAATTTCAAGGAAGATCATGAGAATATACATGAATCTGATCTGATATAGGTATAGGAACATGCCCCCAGTGTGGTGTGATAGACTACTTCAATAAAGGCAGGACAAACTGACCTTAGGAATGTGCGAAGTAGCGCTATGGTGGAATGTGATATGGACACCAGCTCAGGCTATGGTATGGATGCAAGCAGATGGGTGGATGAATGATTAATGAATTATGATGGAATGGAAGAGTGAGTCATGCAGATCCTAGTAGAAGGGGAGTGCTTTATTTACACTTGGTGCCTGTTTTCCAAGTTTTCACCAAGGTACTTGTCCAAAGCACCACCGAAGTGGTTTTCACTAGAGGATGATTTCTTTCTTTATTGTTTTCAATCCTTTTTCTAATTTTTTAGGATTTTTGTATTTTTATTTTTTTTTGTTGTCGCCAAGATGCCTGTTTGCCAAGTTTTTTTCAAGATAACCATTTTTTCAGGACTTTTTTCAAATTTTTTTTAATTTTATGGTTCTATACCTTGCAAGTTCTTAGGCATAAAACTTTTTGAGGTGAGAACTTTTCATGGGCTCCTACAGAGGTTCACCTTCTAGTTTTGATAGCTGATATGCCCCTGACTTGTAGCTTGTGGTGATGATGAAAGGTCCTAGCCAATTAGGCTCAAATTTTCCTTTGCTATCCAGGTTTGGTACATTCTTTTGGTTCTCTTTTAGCACAAGGTCACCAACTTGGAAGGTGCATTTCCTGATCTTCTTGTTGTAGCTCCATTTTAGGCAATTTTGGTAGACCTGCAGATGATTTAGGGCATCCATGCATCATTCATCTAGTAGCTCCAGCTCATTCAGTCTCTTAACCCTGTATTCCTCATTCATGATGAGGTTTTGCAAAGATATTCTCAAGGACGGGAGCTCGATCTCAATTGGAAGTATGGCTTCTGATCCGTAGACTAGGGGAAATGGGGTGGCGCTTGTTGGCATGTGGATGCTGGTGCAGTAGGCCCATAAGGTGGGGTTTAACTATAGATGTCAGTCATGACTAGATTCATTGATTTTTTTCTTAAGGAACTTTAGAATGGTTTTATTAGTAGCTTCTACTTGGCCATTGCCTTGTGGGTAATATGGTGTGGAAAAGCGGTAGATTTTGAATTTTTCACACAAGTCATAGACATCTTGATTCTTGAAGGGTGTCTCATTATCAGAGATAATGGATTGGGGAACACTGTATTGGAAAATGAGGTAGTTCAGGATGAACTTAGATATCTGCTTTCCAGTGATGTAGGTCATGGGAATTGCTTCGACCCACTTTGTGAAATATTCGGTGGTGGTGATAGTGAACTTATGGCCATTGGATGAGGTGGGTGAGATTTTACCTATGAGATTGAGCCCCCATTGGGAAAAGGGCCAAGGTGTAACAATAGGATGTAATTCTTGAGTTGGTGCATGAATGAGGTCTCCATGTTCTTGGCATTGTAGACACCTTCTGACAAAGTCATGTGCCTCTCTTTCCATTATCAGCTAATAGTATCCGATTCTCAGTAACTTCTTAGCCAAGTTCATACCACTCGAATGCAAACCGCAAGTGCCATTATGTACCTTAGTTAAAGTAGTCAAGGCCTCCTCAGGTTTTAAGCAACGTAACAGGGTTCCATCAATACTTCTATGGAAGAGGGTTTCTCCTAGGATGACAAATCGTAAGGACCTTTTGACAAAGGTTTGCTTTAGCTTTGGGGTAATGTCAGCTGGGAGGATTCCTAATTTCAGGTAAGTGTAAATGTCATGGTACCAAAGATCACTAGGACCAGTGAGTTTGCACGCATATTTTGATTCAGGTACCTTGAAAGTTGGTACGAGAAGCTGCTCTATGAGGAACTCATGTTTCAAGATGTTGCGAGGGATATCTAGCAAGGATCCGATCATTGCCATTACATTAGCTACTCTATTTTTTGCCCTCGGTATTTGCTCAAAGGTGATGTTAATGAATGATTCCTTGAGGCTTTCTACTATTTTTTTGTATGGTGCAAGCTTATCATCTTTGGTTTGGTATTCACCATTGACCTGGTTAATGATAAGCTGTGAGTCTCCATAGACCTTTAATGCAATGATTCACCACTGTTCCACAATTTTGAGACCTATGGTTAAAGCCTCATATTCTGCAATATTTTTTGTACAGGGGAATGCCAACTTATACGATCTTGGTATAAAGTCCCCTTCAGGGGTGATGAAGAATACACCGACTCCTGATCCATGTTGCATGTGGGAGCCATCAAAGTATAGTTTCCAGTGGTCGGTTATGTTGAGATCGAAAAGGGACTCATCTGGAAACTCTGATAAGAGCGGGTTGTCTGTGTAGAGGGGAGCTTCTGCTAGTTGGTCCACAATAACTTGTCCTTTGATCGCCTTTCACTGGACATACTCAATACCATGTTTAGATAGTATCATCACCCATTTAGCCATTTTTCCTATAAGCATTGCTTTTGACAATAGATATTTGAGGGGATCTATCTTGGCAATTAGGTTAATTTGATGAGCTCACATGTAGTGTCTGAATTTTTGGGCTACAAACACCAGTGCTAGGTGTTGATGGTGTTTTCTGCATAGCAACAACTCAGACAGAATATGATATCCTATCTCTCCTGAAAGGTAAATCTCTATGGGAAAAGAGATAACCCCAAGGTCTCTAATGTAAGGTCTTGACAATGCAACAAAACAACTCAATGATAAATGTGAAAATGCTAGTAATCACAAAGGGACCTTACTACGAGAAAATACTGGACTTCGAATTTATCAGATCTAAACAATAAATTGATACTTTGAAACTTGATTTGAACCCTGATAATAAAGAAATAGCAAAAGATAAATGTTTCAGAGATAATTCTAAGACTACTTCTAACCCTAAGATTGAAAATGCCAAAAGATAAAATGTTCAAAATGGACCGATCTCTCATAAACTACTTTTCGCTTGACCTGGATAAATCTGCAATTTCACATAAATAGTGCAATCTTCTAAGGTATTTAAATATTTTCAAATCACAAACATTCATTCAGCCAATCCTATTGCAATTGAGATGAACAAACCCTTATAACTGAACTAAGCACAATTTTAAGTCCAGGCTAACTTTGCAAAGCAGCTAAAAATCAGCTAACTGCAAAATGTATGGACTAGAGATCACTACAAACATTCCAAACATGAAACCCTAAGCATTACCAAATAATTTAACCATAAACTTATAAGAAATTTGAAAGATAGAATAACAAGAACCATGCCAAATGAAATTACACAAGATAGATACCAAACACAATATCCCTCTTATATTAAATCATCCAGAATAGCAACAACTCTAGTTTTTTGTTACAACACTTGCTTGAGAATAAACCCTAAGTCACTCTAATATCACTTATCTATTTTCTCTCTATTTTTATATGCCTATCTATATTTTCAAATGAGGCAACATGCCTATTTTATAGAGAATCCCTAAGATAGGTCAGCCCAAAAAGATAATTTTACAATAAAAACATGACATCCAAGAGGTCAGCCTCAAAGATATTTGAACATAGTATGAAATGTGCCATTGGCACAAATTTCATCCAAAACAACTAAGATACCAAAAAGAAGGTCAGCCCAATACATGTGAATAATGGGAAGCAAAAATCTCAAGGTAACCCTATATAGCTACTCCCCATCCTTGTCTTTAGCTCGATCTTCTTCACCATGTATGGCCAACATAACTCTATCTAGCTTAGCAATAGGTGGCACAGGAAAAACCCTAATCCTTCTCTCAAGAGACTTGATGTCATCTCTTGCCTACCTAACTGCACCATCCCAATCAGCCTTATTAGTCAAATATCTATCCATGACTGCAATATAAGTTACAGAATCATACAACTAATGCCCAATAACTGGTCCTTCACTGACTGGAGAATAAACATCTCTCCACCACTTCCTAAGCTGCTCCAAATTGAGATGTTTCAAAGCAGACTTCTTCCTTCAAGTCATGACCTCAAAGAATGAAATAGATTTATCATAGATACTGGTCAGAGCATCCTCAATCTATCGTGCCTGATTATGGATCTTTTTCAAGGCCTTCTACCTCATTTACAGGATTTCAAACCATTCCCAAGGTTTGAAAACCCTTACAAAAAAAGAATCTCACACTTTACCAATTTATCTTCAATGAATCCCATTATTTTTGTGGCCTTCTATAGTAGGAGGTCAATATCCACATTATCCTGAGCTAATACAGCCTTTAACCAATCCACCGATCTCATTGCATCTCCTCCAATTGACAAATTGATTTTAATAGCATCATCTCCTTTGGTTTGGACACCCTGAAACCAGGAAACTATATCATGTGTGGTGCCCTTCATCCTTTCAAGCTCAGAGATTGTCTCCTGAGCCAAGAAACCTGTAGCAGAGGAGGAAGAACTAATAGCTTATAAGGGTTTCATCAACTCTTGCAAGTACTTCTTCAGTTTCTCATTCTCCCTCTCTAGCTCAAGCCTCATTTGCAAAGCCTTCTTCAACCTACCCACAATCACAACACTGGAGCCTTCATATTCGTCAATATCCTGCTCCACAGTAGCATGCCCCAAGTCAACAGTTTGCACATGATAATCCTAGGTAGTCACATTGTCTCTATCTTTATTTGGAATAGGGGTAGCAATATGCGCCACTCTGTTGCCCAACCCATCTCTTTCAATTCGAGACACAACCCTTGCTTTCTTCTTAGTTTTTTCCTTTTCTACATTAGCCATAAGGACATCCCAATTAGGAGGAGCATCCTCCACTATCACCATTTTTCTCTTCAACTCCTTTTCTAACCATCTTGGAATAGTAGACTCAATAGGCACTGTATTTTGCTTATCTTGCTCCTGTTCCTGCTGATCATCAATTGCATCCTTTTCAACACTTGGCATATTAGGAATGTCTATAACTAGATTCTCTTTTTCTTGTACCTGTTCTTCTACCACAACCCATGCTAGTGATGGGACCTTCATTGGTATCTCCTCTTCCTTTTTAGGAGACTTGTTCAACTGCTCCTTCATAGGTGAGTCTGCATATGCCACTAAGGGGGATCGTATTATCTTGTCAATTTCTACCTCTGCATTATAGCGTCTCCTTCTTGAAACTCTTCTTGGCCTAAATCTTTAGGATCTTCATCCTTCCTTGGTTCCTCCTGTGTGCTATCAACATCCTGAGGAATGGAAGCACTCACTTGTTCAACAATAGGAATAACCACTGAAACATCCTCCTTTACTGTAGTATCCCTTGGGGAAGGATTCCTTGACCTCCTCATGTATACTTGTGTTTTTTCCCTTGAGCTTTCCACCTCTACCACTGGTGGTTCAACCTCCTTATCAGCCTTGGGAACTTCCTCCTACTTTTGTGATAGCTTTGTAATCATTCTTCTCTTTATCAATGGAGGAGCAGTTTCCACCTCCTCTTCCTCTTCCTTATTATTTTCAACTTCTTTCTTCGAGGCATGTCTCCTTTTCTTAGCAACTGGCTTCCTCTATTTACTTACCTCTACAACCTTCTCAACTTGAACCTCCCTTATGTATATTTTGAAAGGGAAATCCACCTTTTCCTTGCCCTTAGGATTTGGTTCAAGTGACTCTGCGGAAGCAGAGTGAGACTCCAAGTCTCCCATCAGATCATAGGTGCATGGGACACCTTCTCCTTCCAACTCTAGAATCTTGTACTTCAACTACATCTTGGTGTATTTGATCATCGAGGTCATGATTTGATCTTACTCAGTCTTTTCTTCTTCTAACCAGTCAACTTCTCCCACTGGTTTATCTTTTACTGCCTCATAGACATGACCCTAGATTACATTTCCATCCTCTTCCACTTGGTTAGGGATGGCCTTCACATTGTATAGCCTTACCAAATCCACTGGAAATCTAGAGAAATTCTTCTTCCTTACCTCAAACTCATCAGCAAGGTTAACCTAGTAATCTTCAATGTGAGCCTTATGACTATATTCCCTACTGGCTTTCTATTGTGCTTCACCAGTGATATCAAACCTTGCTCTCTTGGAATGGAAAGAGATACCAAGAGTACTCATCTCCTCCTCAGCAGCATGAGTAGACTAAATAGAAGGAAAAACCTCTCCCATTCCTATGTTTAAGGGAAAGTCATTCCCAAAACCTGTTTTGTGCATTTCTCCCTTCACAATATTATCAAAGTCAGAAATCTGTCTAGTGGCATCCAATAATATGATATGATCAGTAGGGTATCTAGGGAGTCTAGAGGGAGCCCTTTGAAAACCATCAATTCTGATGAATGAGAAATTTGGGAACTGGATAAACCATGCCCCATATCTCCTTATCAATTCTTTAGCCTTATCGAAAATTCTCATATGCTCTGCACCTTGGAGCAATCTAGTGATGTACATTGTGAACGCGTCATTGGATCTCCTGTAACTCCCTCCAGTTAGGTGCAATTGTGGATATACCTCATAAATGGCATCCTGCCCAGAGGTACCCCTAGTGCTTAACCCCTTCTATGGGTGAAGTCTCGCCAATGCATACACTAGGTAAGAGGTCATAGTAAAAGTCTTGGTTTGCAAGACATTGCACAACTTCTCATGAACCACACTAATGATACCTACTCCATTCTAGAAATTACATTGAACATCCAAGTCTCGAACACACTTGCACTCTTCAATCCCACTAACCTGCTGAGAAGAGTGATGACATTGTAGTACTCTCTCTTGAACTTAATCTTGAATAGTTGCTTAGGCAACTTGGAGAAATGGGATTTAGGCTTCTCTAGCCAAGAGTTAATCACCTATTGAGACTTTTCTACATTCTCTTCATAATATTTTCTGGAAACATCTATGTCAAAGGCCACCAAATGGGACCTATCAGGCATGTCAAAGGTTGAAGCAATAGATACAGGACAAAAGCCAGCCAAGATCCTTCCCTAGGGACCAATTATCCTTTGCATCCCTCTATCATAATTCTTGGCACACTCAAGCACCAGCTCATCACACTGCACTGTGGAAGGGAAACCTACCACATGAGCCAATCCAGAACCCACAATTCTTCTAGCCAATAGAGGAGGGCTCGGTGCTGACATCTCAACCTTAAACTCCTCATAGTCCCACATACCTACATTCATATATGTGATTCCTTACTAAATTGAGGTTAGCTTGCTCTCAGGAATCCATCTCTTTATGTCTAATTTTACTTTCTTTGCATCTGACATGGTAGAAGTCTCCACACCTGGATCAGCTATCTTCCCCTTGCCTCAACCAACAACATCCTATCCTGATCCTGCTTGTAAACACATAAAGATGACCATAATCAGATCCAAAAGAAACAATAAGTGCAAGAAATGATTACTTCAAAGTTTGGGATCCAACCCCCCTCATGGATTCCACCCTAAAGAGGATTTTTGAGAAAATCCAGACCAGGTGAACTCTAGCGAACCAAGCATGCTAATTCCCATAATATCATTTTAATCCATCAACTAACAAAGGAATATCCCAAGAGATACTTAGCATAAACTCATTTAGTCAATCAAATAGGCCACCAATAAAAAAATCCAACATAACCATCAAATTCAATATTTTCCCAAAAAACTCGGAAGAATCTACCAAGGATGGATTTTGGCAAAGACAGCAACAGTTACAATTAACCCAGGAAAATGTAGGAGACATGAAACATCCGAGAAAATCTGGAGTGAACGGATTTTGGTGAGAATTGGTTATATCATCACTAATCATGAAATTGGAAAAATGAACCAACCACGGACACCGGGAAAATCTAGAGGGAATGGATTTTGGTGATACAAATGAAATCTAGGAAAATGGAGGCAAAAAGGAAAGAGAGGGATAAGCCGAGGAAATCTAGAGGAAGCAAAATTCTGCAAGAACTTCAAAAACCTGAAACCGTCCACATCTTCCTTACTTTTACCAAAACGATTCAAACCAGTCTGGATCTAAGGCCTATACTTTGAAAACAACTTCACCCAGACCTCCAATGGATGAAACAAGAATTTAGACCACTCCCCACATAAATTTGAGGAGGATTGGCCATGCCCTAGGTTAAGAACCCTAAAATATCCACCATGAAAACACATAGAACCAGGCACGACTTGCTCACACACCAAAATGGAGAGCTTAAGACCAATGCAAGCAAATGCCCAAACAAGAAGCAATACCAAACCAAGAATAAATATCAATGACCAACCTAGCAGACTAGTATAGCAATGAAAACCCCAAAAATTCCTAGTGATGATGGGCATATCCAAGGAAATCAGGAAACCACGAAGGACCAAAAATTAAATGAAGTGAAGCAATTCGAAATCAACAAAGTAAAGGAGCATTTCTACATACCATGAGAGCAAAAGGACTAGAACCAGTGATGCAACAACATAACCGTCGAATGCAAGTAGGATACAATCCACGCACACAAAAATCAAATGCACAATCAAAATGGCCTTGAAAATCACAATCTAGAAAAACACCAAAATATTCAAGACTCAAGCTCAAATGATAGAAAATGAACAAACTCAAATGATCAATTACTTCCCAAAATCCAATATATCAAAGCCCCAAAACACCCGCACAAATTCCATTAATGTGGTCAACAAGACAACCACGACCACAAAAACTTGGGGATTCGACAAGGCAATGGACTTCGGGGAAATTCGTACCATACATATTTTCTCAAAAATAGGGTCAAAACGTAGTGACCTCCGATCATCAAAAGCAAACCGAGAGAATTTGGCCTAGGTGGATTTTCCCGAAAGGAGCAAAAACTCTATAATGCAGTCAGAACTCAATATTTTCAAGAATATTCAAAAGTATGCCACTCAATTGGCAAGATGGACATCAAAGCACAAATCCAAGCAAGCGAGAACCCCTGAAAAAGAAGGCCAAAACACCAAAAAGAGAAAAAAGAGGGTCCCCACTTTCAGTGGGGTGTGTGTGCAAAAAACTACATAACAAATGGTGACTCCGTTGGGGAAATGCTCCAGAGCATTTCAAGAATAAACTAGAATCAAGAACCCAGAATCTCTGGTTTCAATCCTTTCATCAAGACCTCTATGAAAAAAGTTTTAGAAACTACAAGCAAGAAGACCTTTTCCTATACCAGGGTCCAAGTGTGTGTATTATGCATTTATTCTTATCTTGTAAGTGCAATGGGAACCAGAGAAAATCTGACCAAGCTACATAAAAGTTCAAACTTCAAAAGAAACTTGGATAGAGCCTCGCTGTCAGTCAAGCATTCATAGCCCTGTTGAGGTTATCGCTATGACCCTCCCAAGCATAGCTCTACTGCCAGTAAGGTGTTTATAGCCCCAGTAGAGATACTAGGATACTCCTGATAAGGTGAAGCTTATTTGAATTTTCAAAATTTATCTTTCTTTTTTTTTGTTTTATAGAACTTTTATTCTTCACCTTTGCAAGTAATGAAACTCACACTTAGGGATGAGGAACACAGTGGCGCTGAAGCAGAGTATAAGATTTTTCACTGGGCCAAATCACTCAAAGACCAAATGCAACTTTAGAATTATTTAATTTAGTTTGAAAATGTAGGACCCAAATATATTCCAAAGTGTATCTAAAACAAGTGATTCTAATTCCAAGTACAAGGGATATCAGATAGAAGAAGTCCACCACTTGACTTTGAAAAACTAATTAGAGTTTATAAAATAAATTTTCAAAACAATCCCAAACAAATAGCCCACTATGCAGGTGCAACAGCCCCAAAGAAATAAGGAACCCAAAGCAAAAAACAAAAAGGAAAAGCAGACAAAACCAAAGCAAACCTAAACTACCAGAGAAAAACCAGCAACAAAAAGCAAAGCAAAAAGAAAACCTACTCTAGCTATGTACAGGATGAACTACAAGCAGTTCAAGGTTGAAAATAATGCTTCAAATACTACCCATTAACAGGCAGCGGGATATCCTCACCAGTGAGGGTTTGCAAATGAAAAGCATTATCTCTCAGAATTTCTGAAATCTGGTAAGGACCAAGCCAAAGTTTATCAAATTTACTATGCTCTCCCTTATGATCATGGGCTTTATCCCAATAGAGAACTAAGTCAAAAATTCTAAAGGCCTTTACCTTAGCTCTCCTATCAAACCATCTTCTTACTACACCTTGATGTTTAGCAAAGTTCTCTATGGCTTCATCTCTTGTCTCTTCCAAGTGTAACAACTCAACCAAACAGGCCTCACATTTATCTTTTCATTGTAGTACTCGTTAATAAACTGTAGGGTAGGGATTTTCAACTGGATAGGAAACATAGGTTCCAAACCATACACCAGGTGATAAGGAGAGGTTCCTATGGATGCCTTATGTCTAGTCCGGTCAGCCCAAAGAGAAAATCGGAGTTGGGTGTGCCAGTCCTTAGGATTTTGTTCTAACAACTTCTGAATAACTGTCAGTAGGCTCTTATTGGAAGACTTAGATAAACCATTACTCTGAGGGTAGTAATTGGATGAAAACTTAATAACAATCACATGATCAAACGTCCAATTAGAAAACTTCAAGGATGAAAATGCAGGACCATTATCACTGACTAAAGACAATGGACAACCAAAACGATTGATAATTCCTGATTCAAGAAAATTGATTACCACATCCAAGGTACACTGTTTACAAGCAAGAGATTTTGTCCATCTAGTAAAATAATCAGTTATGGTAAGAATATACCTCTGGCCCACAAAAGATGGAGGATTAATTGGACCTATGAAGTCCATACCCCATTGAGAAAATGGTTTTACCTCTATGACAGGCTGGAGTGGAAGAGCCACATGTTTTTCCTTACTTGTTGTAGTTTGACATATGTGACAAGTTCTCACATGTTGGTGTGCATCTTTGAACAAAGTAGGCTAGTAATAGCCTGCCCTTAGGATCTAGTTTGTAGTGGATGATGCAGAACCATGGCCTATGCCATATTTCTCATGAAATTCAACCATTACTCTGTCAGATTCTTCTTTCCCCAAACATCTTAAGTATACACCCTCATGATTTCTTTTATACAAAATAGCTCCTTTCATCATAAAGCTTCCATTCTTCAGGTGCAAGGCCCACCTCTGAACCATATTAAGGTGATCAAAACACTGTTGATTCAACAAATAGAACATGATTTCATCATACCAATCTCCTGGAGATACCTCTTGAAGGTAATAATGTTGAGTTGTGAGATTAGGATCGGTCTCAACCATTATCTTTGTAAGTCCTTGTCCTCTTACTAATTTCATGGGTTGTATTTCCATATCATATTCCTACAACATGGTCACCCACTTGGCCCTTCATTCACCTAACTCATTCTGCATCAACAACAGCTTCACTGCAGGATCAGGCACTATGGAAAAAACTTTATTCCTCAAGATATAGTGCCAGAACTTCTTTACTGCTCTGACCAAAGAATAGGCCTATTTTTCTACATTATGATACCTTAATTCTGCATGTTTTAAAGGAGTACTCATGAAGGCTATAGGGTGTTCATCACCTTGATCAGACTTTTGAGTTAACATTGTGGCATAGGAGTGATCAGAAGCGAATGAATATATGTAAAAAGGTTTATTGTAATCTGGACTCACCAATATAGGAGCCTCAGCAATAGCCTTCTTGATCTCTGCAAACGCCTCCTTAGCTTCTGCATTCCATTCTATTTTTGCTTCTTGTTTTAACATAGCATTTAATGGCTTGACTATCTTTGCAAATCCAGTGATAAATTTCCTAATGAAGTTAATCTTACCAAAAATGATTTCATCTCCTTTTTACTTGCAGGAGGATGAATCTTCAAGGTAGCCTGAATTCTTTCAGGGTCAATAGCAATACCCTATTCTAAGATGATATTTCCTAATAGCTTTCCCTCTGTGACTCCAAAAATGCACTTCCTTGGATAAAGTGAAATACCAAACTCTCTACATCTTTGAAACACCTTACATAAATTTGTTATGTGATCACCTCGTTTCTTAGAAAAAATAGTCAAATCATCCATATAAATAATGATTCACTTACCAATTATATCCTTAAAAGTAATGTCCATAGCTCTTTGGAATCTAGCTCCAGCATTGATCAACCCAAATGGCATCCTTATGTAAGAAAAAGTTCCCCATTTAGTATTGAAAGTAGTCTTGTGCCTATCTTCATACTGCACCATAACTTGGTTGTACCTCGAATACTCATCCAAAAAGGACATCATTTGAGATCCATTAACAATTTGAAGCACCTCATCTAGTGAAGGAACTGGATAATAATTCTTTTCTGATGCTCTATTCAAATTCCTAAAGTCTACACATAGTCTAATTTCTCCATTATTTTTCCTTACTGGAACCAAATTCGCCACCTAAGTAGAGTGTCTTATTGGAAATATAATGCATGCTGAAAGCAGTTTCTACACCTCTTTTTGAATAATGGGTTCTAACAAAGCACTGATTGGCCTCTCTCTCTGCCTGAATAGTTTGACATTTGATTTCAAAGGGATGGTGTGTGTAATTATTGAAGTATCATATGTTTTCAAATCTTCATAACTCCAAGCTATTACATCGTGATATGTATGCAAGGTATCAATAATTTTCTTTCTTTCTTTTGGAGTACATACCTTTCCAATAAAAACATTCTTTGAGTCCTCTGGTGTCCCCATATTACATGTCTCACATTGGCTACTGAGAGACTCCCTTTTAGTTTGTTGTTCTTGATCTCTTATCTTATCTAAATCAAAAATTCATTCAAGTTGCACCATACCTCTTGGAATAGTATTAGTCTTCAAATTAATGATTCCTCCAAAATCAATTTCTGCTTCTTGAGGATCTATCTCATCAATAACTTGGGAAGCAAACACATCACAACTTGTAATGAAGTCCAGAATATGCTTATCATCTTCAAATACCTAGAAATTAGTAACATTGTCAGGTACTGAAGGCACTGGAGTGAGCTCAACTATAAATTTCTTCAATCCTAAAAGTGACAAAGGTTGCAAGGTGCTAGCATCTTGTGCTGGAGAATCGACAACCTGATTTTTGTTTTGAGGGATCAACTAGATATTAAAAGCATCAAACTCCTCAATGAGATCCCACACTCTATACCTGTAATTTGTCATTCTTCTATCATGGCATGAATATTGTTTTCTTACTTGTTTGATTACTAACTCTAAATCTCCGAACACTTGCAATACCTTAACTTTTTTCCTTGATGCCATCAATAAACCATGAATTAGAGCTTCTTATTCAATGATATTATTAGTGCATTGGAACTAGAGTCTGTGAGAAAAGAAATAATTATTACCTTTAGGACTAATTAATTCAAATCCTTCTCTAGCACCTTGTTTGGATTTAGATCCATCAAATCTTAGTTTCCAACAGCCATCAGGTTCCTTTGGTTTCAATTTACCTTATTCTTTGTCGAGGATAGGGGGCTCTTTAGGAAGTATTGGATTCTTACCTTTATCTTTGTTTAATTCTTCCTGTATTTTAAGTCCAATAGGTGGAATTGGATTAATGTATTTCTGTATCTATCGGATAGCAGTCTGACACAAGTCACATTCTAGCTCAGAATGAGGGGCATCATGGACTCTACACCAATTTGGAAGCAATAATTCCTCAAATGTCATGCTTCCTTTCAATTGTATCTGATCTTCCATACACTTCTGGATGAACTCTTGAAAGTTATCCAACAAACTAAGTTGCCTATCTTCCTGATCACTTATTTCATTCTCTGGTTCAATCAATGTCCTAGGACTACTACTCTCTAGAATGTGTCCATCTAAAGAATCTTGTAGCATAAAAAATTCTTCATCTATTGTAACTGATGTAGCTAATACATAATTTCCCATACCAACCTCAGACACCAATACTTGATTCGAAACATTCTTATATTCATTGATTACATACTTCATTCAAAGTTCTCTTTCAATTATGATCTAGTTTGGGACTCCTTTCCATGGTAACCACATATGAGAATGGTCTGTAGATGTATATCCATTTAGTGCCTTAGTGAAATATCTTCCTAAGATCAACCCATAAGTATCAAGAATGTTAACAACTTGGATATTGATCAATTGTTGCACCCTAGGATCTGATGCAAGCTACGTAGGGATCATGTTCAATTATCCAACTGCACTTACCTTTGTTTTATCCAATTGAGTAACCTTCTTTTGAGAGGCTATAGGAGTAATACCCAATGCTTTGCAAATAGAAAAAGGCATAACATTTGTAGAGGCTCCTAAATCTAGAAGACAATTATGCAAATTCTTTTTGAAGATACGAACAAAAATTAGGAAAGGAGGAGTTTCCATCTTACCTTGAAATAGATTCAGATGAGTATCAGCTTGTGCAACCTGACCCTTATCCTTATCTCCCCTCTTTTCTATAGGTGGGACCTGACTTCTGGGTGTTTGAGAATTAGAAGACCCGATAATAGCCTCATTGGTGGCTACCCCTTGTGATGTTACATCTGAACCAAATGATCCAAAAATTTCATTCCTAATGGCAGGAACTCTTAATAATTCAAAGGCAAAAAGACTTACCTTTACTTTCTTGAACTCTTCAGTCACATATTCACCCATTTGCTCCACATTTAGGTTAGCATGAGATTCCTTGTAGCCATTGACCTACTTATCTTTGGATACTTCAACATTATTCCCCTTCGATAGGTATTGCATTGGCACATGAGGATAAGGTGGACTATTACTAGCTTGTGGATCTAGTGGAGTATTGAAATTGTTAGGAGGGATAGAAGTAGTGAAAGAACCTCTAGCCTATGGACCCCTGTTAGGCCTATTTCTTAAATCATATTTCTTTGCTAGCTATTGAAACATTTGAACTTCTTCAACAGTAACTTCTTCCTCATCTAAAGGGCCATAATCATTCTCATTTTACTCATTAAATAACTGGGAAATATCATCTTCATTTAATACCTACTCTTCCTCACCCTCTGTAATAGATACTTCTTCTAGTTCATTTTCCTCACCTTTGGGGAATGGGGCATGATTAAGTACCAGTACTGGAGAATCGTATGGATTTGAAGGTACAATTTCTTGTTCAGTGGAATTATTTTCCACTTCATACTGAAAGATAGAAGCTGTAGTCTAAAATTTAGCACAGTCTAACTCAAAGTGTTGACTTGTTTTATGAAGCCTGCACCAACTAGACAAAGCTTCTTCTGCTAAGTATACACCACTCGGAGGCTTCTCCTGAGTAGAAGTTTGGTCCAAGGGAGTAGGAATCCCTCCATTATTAGGCCCATTGTTCCAAGACCTATTCTACCTAGGCTATTGTCCTCTATCAAATCCTTGTCCACCTTGCTGACTTCTATCAAAATTATGACCAGAGCTTCACCTTCTATCATAATTTTGATTAGAACCTTGTCCTCTATCATAATTTTAATTTCTGTCAAAGTATTGACCTCTTTCAAAATTCCTATTCTCCTTGCCATAATTAGATTGTATATTCTTCTGAGCATCCTAAAGCTGGCTATTCTAATTTCTCAAATAAGTTACCTCTGTATTCAACCTCTTCACTTGTTCAGATAATTCATCCAACCTCTCCTTATCCAGATTGTTAGGCGATGTCAGATTACCTCCAGAAGGATATCTGGGTATGTTTCCAAAACCAATAGCCTGATTCAAGACTTCTGAATTCTGCAAGTATGTAGAGAATCCAACTTGTTGCTGATGTAAGGGTTGATTAGCTCTTTGCTGAGGATAAGAAGCCATAGGTTGAGCTTAATTTAAAGGTGGACCTGGATGGGGAACTAGAGGCAATGATGGTATAGGATTCATGATTGGAGCATGACTAGTCAAAGCCTAGTTAGGGGCTTGAATTTTTCTAGGGTGAGCAATAGGTCCTAAGGATGCCAAAGGTCCTGATAAATGTTGTCTCAAGTCCATGCTGACATTTACTACCTCTACATACACAGTGAGCAAAGTATTTGGAGGATTAGTCCTTTGTTTAAGGAAGGTGTCTGTAAGGCTCTCCAACGCTTCAAGGTAAACTTCCAATGCAATATTCTCATTTCTAGCATAAGGTGCCTAGAGTCTGGTATATGCTCGATGGAACCTATCATTAAATGATCCTATGGGCTCATTAATTTCTCTTTTCACTCCAGTAAATTGCAAGTATAACTCATTAGCACTAATGGGAATCTTGAACTTTTGCAGGACTGCAGTTTCTAACTCAATCCAATTATGGATGGAAGCAGCAGGTAAGTCATTGTACCAATAGAAAGCCTCTTCCCCTAGAGAATAAGGAAAAATCCAACATGCAACATCCTCATGGTTAATTCCTCTATCCCTCAGAAAAATCTGAAAAATCCTAATATGCTCTTTTGCTATCCTATTGGGATCATGAGTATGAAACTTAGAGCAGAAGTGCTCAGGATTCTTGGGCATAACATTGTAATTATTAAAGATCAATGGAGATAGATTATTAGCAAAAAAAGGCATTGGTGGAGGTGGGGGTGGTAATGGTTGATTTATGACTGGTTGTGGCTACAGAATAGGAATTCCCTTAGAGTCAGATGAAGATAATGGAGATGATAGGAGTGGGTGAGTGGATGATGATTCTTCCCCTCCTCTGGTCCTTCTTGACCTAGAAGGGGCTTGTAACTCTTGAAATTTTTCTCCTCCTGGGGTAGATCTAGTTCTTCTTCTAAACCTCTCAGGAGAGATGGAATTTAAGAAATGCTCTAGTTTTCTTGTTCAAAGGCCCTCCTTCTAGTGCCAATCTGTTGATGGTATTTTATGCACAGCAAAAACTCAAACAAAATATGATATCCTATCTCTCTTGAAAGGTAAATCTCTATGTGAAAAGAGATAACCCCAAGGTCTCTAATGTCAGGTCTTGACAATGTAACAAAACAACTCAGTGATAAATGTGAAAATGTTGGTAATCACAAAGGGACCTTACTACGAGAAAATACTGGACTTCGAATTTATCAGATCTAAACAATAAATTGATACTTTGAAACTTGATTTGAACCCTGATAATAAAGAAACAACAAAAGATAAAGGTTTCAGAGATAATTCTAAGACTACTTCTAACCCTAAGATTGAAAATTCCAAAAGATAAAATGTTCAAAATGGACCGATCTCTCATAAACTACTTTCTGCTTGATCCAGATGAATCTGTAATTTCACATAAATAGTGCAATCTTCTAAGGTATTTAAATATTTTCAAGTCACAAACATTCATTTAGCCAATCCTGTTGCAATTGAGATCAGAAAACCCTTATAACTGAACTAAGCACAATTTTAAGTCTAGGCTAACTTTGCAAAGTAGCTAACAATCAGCTAACTGCAAAAAGTATGGACTAGAGATTGGACTAGAGATCCCTGCAAACATTCCAAACATGAAACCCTAAGCATTACCAAATCATTTAACCATAAACTTATAAGAAATTTGAAAGATAGAATAACAAGAACCATGCCAGATGAAATTCCACAAGATAGATACCAAACACAATATCCCTCTTATATGAAATCATCCAAAATAGCAACAACTCTAGTTTTTTGTTACAACACTTGCTTGAGAATAAACCCTAAGTCACTCTAATATCACTTATCTATTTTCTCTCTATTTCTATATGCCTATCTACATTTTCAAATCAAGCAACATGCTTATTTTATAGAGAATCCCTAAGATAGGTCGGCCCAAAAAGATAATTTTACACTAAAAACATGACCTCCAAGAGGTCAGCCTCAAAGATATTCGAACATAGTATGAAATATGTCATTGGCACCAATTTCATCCAAAACAGCCAAGATACCAAAAAGAAGGTCAGCCCAATACATGTGAATAATGGGAAGCAAAAATCCCAAGGTAACCCTATATAGCTACTCCCCATCCTTGTCTTTAGCTCAATCTTCTTCACCATGTACAACCAATAGAACTCTATCTAGCTCAGCAACAAGTGGCACAAGAAAAACCCTAATCCTTCTATCAAGAGACTTAATGTCATCTCTTGCCTGCCTACCTGCACCATCCCAATCAGACTTCTTAGTCAAATATTTTTCCATGACTACAATATAAGTTGTAGCATCATCCAACTGATGCCCAGTAACTGGTCCTTCATTGACTAGAGAATAAACATCACTCCACCACTTCCTAAGCTACTCCAAATTGAGATGTTTCAAAACAAAATTCTTCCTTCCAGTCATGACCTCAAAGAATGAAATAGATTTATTATAGACACTGGTCAGAGAATCCTCAATCTGTCGTGCCTACTTATGGATCTTTTTCAAGGCCTTTTTCTTCATTTACAAGATTTCAAACCATTCCCAAGGTTCGAAAACCCTTCGAAAAGGAAGAATCTCACACTTTACCAATTTATCTTCAGTGAATCCCATAATTGTTGTGGCCTTCTATAGTAGGAGGTCAATATCCACATTATCCTGAGCTAATATAGCCTTTAACCAATCCACCGATCTCATTGCATCTCCTCTAGTTGACAAAATGCTTTTAATAGTGTTATCTCCTTTGGTTTGGACACCCTACAACCAGGCAACTGTAGCATGTGTGGTGCCCTTCATCATTTCAAGCTTAGAGATTGTCTCCTAAGGTGAGAAACCTATAACAAAGGAGGAAGAACTAATAGCTTGCAAGGGTTTCATCAACTCTTCCAAGTACTTCTTCAATTTATCATTCTCCCTCTCTAGCTCATGCCTCATTTGCACAACCTTCTTCAACCTGCCCATAATCATAGCATTAGAGCTTTCATATTCTTCAATATCTTGCTCCACAGTAGCATGCCCCAAGCCAATAGTTTCCACATGATAATCCTAGGTAGTCACATTGTCTCTATCTTTATTTGGAATAGGGGAAGCAATATCGGCCACTCTGTTGCCCAACCCATTTCTTTCAATTCGAGACACAACCCTTGCTTTCTTCTTAGTTTTTTCCTTTTCTACATTAGCCATAAGGACATCCCAATTAGGAGGAGCATCCTCCACTATCACCATTTTTCTCTTCAACTCCTTTTCTAACCATCCTAGAATAGTAGACTCAGCAGGCACTATATTTTTCTTATCTTGCTCCTATTCCTGCTGATCATCAGTTGCATCCTTTTCAACACTTGGCATATTAGGAATTTCTATGACTGGACTCTCTTTTTCTTGTACCTGTTCTTCCACCACAACTCGTGCTAGTGATGGGACCTTCACTGGTATCTCCTCTTCCTTTTGAGGAGACTTGTTAAATTGCTCCTTCGCAAGTCAGTTTGCATATGCCACCAAGGGGGACTATATTACCTTGTCAATTTTTGCCTCTACAATATAGAGGTCTCATTCCTAAAATTCTTCATGGCCTAAATATTTAGGATCTTCATCCTTTCTTGGTTCCTCCTATGTGCTATCAGCATCCTGAGGAATGGAAGCACTCACTTTTTCAACAACAGGAATACTCACTGAAACATCCTCCTTTGTTGCAGTATCCCTTGGGGAAGGAGTTCTTGACCTCCTCTAGTATACTTGTGTTTTTCCCCCTGAGCTTTCCACCTCTACCTTTAGTCGTTCAACCTCCTTATCGTTCTTGGGAACTTCCCCCTACTTTTGTGATCGCTTTGTAATCTTTCTTCTCTTTATCAATGGAGGAGCAGTTTCCACCTCCTCTTCTTCTTCCTTATTCTTTTCAACTTCTTACTTCAAGGCATGTCTCATCTTCTTAGCAACAGGCTTCCTTTGTTTACTTACATCTGCAGCCTTCTCAACTTGAACCTCCCTTACCTATATTTTGAAAGGGCAACCCACCATTTCCTTGCCCTTAGGATCTGGTTCAAGTGACTCCTCATAAGTAGAGTGAAACTCCAAGTCTCCCATTAGATCATAGGTGCATGGGACACCTTCTCCTTCCAACTCTAGAATCTTGTGCTTCAACCACATCTCGGTGTATTTGATCACCGAGGTCATGATTTGATCTAACTCAATCTTTTCTTCTTCTAGCCTATCAATTTCTCCCACTGGTTTATCTTTTATTGCCCCATAGACATGACCCTGGATTACATTTCCATCCTCTTCCACTTGGTCAGGGATGGCCTTCACATTGTATAGCCTTACCAAATCCACTGGAAATCTAGATAACTTCTTCTTCCTTACCTCAAACTCATTAGCAATCTTAACCCAGTAATCTTCAATGTGAGCCTTATGGCTATATTCCCTACTAGCTTTATTTTGTGCTTCACCAGTGATATCAAACCTTGCTCTCTTGGAATGGAAAGAGAGACCAAGAGTACTCATCTCCTCCTCAGCAACATGAGTAGACTGAATAGAAGGACAAACCTCTCACATTCCTATGTTTAAGAGAAAGTCATTCCCAAAACCTGTTTTGTGTATTTCTCACTTCACAATATTGTCAAAGTCATAGATCTATCTAGTGACTTCCAAAAATATGATATGATCAGTAGGGTATCTAGGGAGTCTATAGGGGGCCCTTTGAAAACCATCAATTCTGATTTATGATAAAGTTGGGAACTGGATAAAACATGCCCCATATCTCCTTATCAATTTCTTAGCCTTATCGAAAATTCTCATATGCTATGCACCTTGGAGCAATCTAGTGATGTACATTGTGAACACATCATTGGATCTCCTGTAACTCCCTCCAGTTAGGTGCAATTGTGGATATAGCTCATATATGGCATCCTTCCCAAAGGTACCCCTAGTGCTTAACCCCTTGTATGGGTGAAGTCTTGCCAATGCATACACTAGGTAAGAGGTCATAGTAAAAGTCTTGGTTTGCATGACATTGCACAAATACTCATGAATCACTGCACTAATGATACCTGCTCAGTGATAGTCAATTCCCTACTCCATTCTAGCAATTACATTGAACATCCAAGTCTTGAACACACTTGCACTCTTCAATCCCACCAACCTACTAAGAAGAGTGATCACATTGTAGTACTCTCTCTTGAACTTAAGCCTGAATAGTTTCTTAGGAAACTTGGAGAAATGGGATTTAGGCTTCTCTAGCCATTCTTAATCACCTGTTGAGACTTGACTACATTCTCTTCATAATATTTTTTTGCAACATCTATGTCAAAGGCCACCATATGGGACCTATCAGGCATGTCAAAGGTTCAAGCAATAGATACAAGACAAAAGCCAGCCAAGATCCTTCCCTAGGGACCAATTATCCTTTGCATCCCTCTATCATAATTCCTAGCACACTCAAGCACCAGCTCATAACACTGCACTGTGGAAGGGAAACTTGCCACATGAGCCAATCCAGAATCCATAATTCTTCTAGCCAATAAAGGAGGGCTCAGTGTAGACATCTCAGCCTTAAACAACTCATAGTCCCACATACCTACATTGGTATATGTGATTCCTGACCAAATTGAGGTCAGCTTGCTCTTAGGAATCCGTCTCTTTATGTCTAATTTTACTTTCTCTTCATCTGAGATGGTAGAAGTCTCTGCACCTAGATCTACTACCTTCCCCTTGCCTCGACCAGCAACATCCTATCCTGATCCTTCTTTCAAACACATAAGTATGACCATAATCAGATCCAAAAGAAACAATAAGTGCAGGAAATTATTACCTCAAATTTTGGGATTTAACCCCCCTTGCAGATTCCACTCTGAAGAGGATTTTTGAGAAAATCTAGACTAGGCGGACTCCAACGAACCAAGCATGCTAATTCCCATAATATCATTTTAATCCATCAACTAACAAAGGAATATCCCAAGAGATACTTAGCAGAAGCTCATTTAGTCTATCAAATAGACCACCAATAAACAAATCCAACATAACCATCAAATTCAATATTATCCTAGAAAACTCATAAGAATTTGTCATGTACGGATTTTGGCAAAGATAGTAACAGTTACAATTAACCCGAGAAAATGGAGGAGACACGGAATATCCGGGAAAATCCGGAGTGAACAAATTTTGGCGAGAATTGGATATATCATCACTAAGCATGAAATTAGAAAAATGAACCAACTGCGGACATCGAGAAAATCCGAAGGCAACAGATTTTAGCGAAACAAACAAAATCCGAGAAAATGGAGGCAAAAAGGAAAGAAAGGGATAAGCCGGGGAAATCCAAAGGAAGCGGAATTCCATGAGAACTTCAAAAACCTGAACCCATCCACATCTTCCTTACTTTTACCAAAATGATTCAAACCATTCCAGATCTAAGGCGTGTAGTTTGACAACAACTTCACCCAGACCTCCAATGGATCAAACACAAATTTAGAACACTCCTCATAGCAATTTAAGGAGGATTGTCCATGCCCTAGGTTAAGAACCCTAAAATATCTGCCATGAAAACACATTGAACTGGGAATGACTTGCTCACACACCAGAATGGAGAGCTTAAGACCAATGCATGCAAACACCCAAACAAGAAGCAATACCAGACCAAGAATAAACATCAATGACCAACCTAGCAGACTGGAATAGCAATGAAAACCCCCAAAATGCCTAGTGACGATGAGCATACTGATGCAGGAGAACCTTAAGGTCTTTTGAAAGGTCTTAGAAAATTTTGGCTTGTAGGTGGTTCTAGCCAACCACCAAGGTAATAAGGACTATTTGATAAATTCCCAAGGTTGATTTGATGTGTGTGTGTGTGGCAAGTTTGTTTGGAGTCTTGAGTTTGTGTATTCTTAGGACATCCTGCAGAGTTGTCATGACACCTTTTTCTAAACACTAGGAAGATTTTATGTTGTCCTAAGCCCAACCTAAGGGTCCCAACATGTGGGGATAGGATATTTAAGCTAAGACAAAACCCTAACCTGACAGTTGGATAAGTTGGATGAGTTGGAAGAGTTGGAAGTATGGATTGTGACTTGGAAAGAGCAAGTTTGTGACTGTGTTTTTGAAATAGAGCCTTGATCCAGTCAATTAATGGATTGAAAGCACTAAACTAGTGCATTGAACCTATGATTTGTGACATGTGACTACCTTTTGTGGCATTGGTTTAGTTTTTTGGCATGACTAGTGAACTATTTTGTAGATTCTTGTGTTCTTTTGTTTCACTGCCCAGTTCAGGCCCAGTTTTGTTAAAGATGCACCCCACTTGAATTCTCGTGGCTAAATTTCCATGGCCTCTTGGAATCAAGTAGGGGATCATGTAAATAGTGTAAATATGGTTTGTGGAGTCTTTTTTTGTAGGGGAGCTAATAATTCCATCAAGCTCTAGGCGAGTGCAGGGGCATTCTGGCTAGGTGTTTGAATAGAACAACAATAAGAGGGCTTGCTTAACGGATTGGTTTGTGCCAATAAATGGTGTAGAGGTGTAGGGGTATGTGTCTAGGACATGTGTATGCAAGGGGAAGAATAGAGGAGGCCAGTAAAGCACTCACTGAAGTTAAAGAAAATGGGACAGTGTCACATACCCTAGAAACCCTTAAAAATAGGGGTTTAGTGGCAGACCTATGTACGGACACCAAGGAGGTCTAAAACCTAGGAATTCTTGGAGCTTAGGAGGTCTATAGAGAGAATCCATAAAGATTTTTGGGTTTTGTTAAGGAAGTCTTGGATTTATTCCAATAACACTGGTTTTAGGAGGCCTAATTGACCAAAAAGTCTACAAGGCCTAAAACATGGTTTACATGAATTTGATGGAAAAAAGAAGAAGGAATCCAACAAGATGGATCAGAGTGGAGTAAAATCAACCAAGGAATAGTTGGAAGACCTATTCCTAGTCCCAAGAATGGCTTGGGGAATTTTGTGGAAAAGTTGAGCCAAAAGGTGCTTAGTAGGGGTGTGAGAGCAAAGGTGATAGTTTGAAGTTGGTGGAGAGTTCTATAAGGAGATAGGGGTCTTAGGAGTGACCTCTCAGTAGAGTAGAGAAGAATACCCTAGTAAGACAGAGGAATAGGTCTTAGATAGAGCAAATGTGCTCTTGAGAGATAGTACTCCCCATCAAATTGGTATCAGAGCCTAAGTTAAAAGGCTTGGGAATTAAGAAATATATGTCAGAGGGACATAGAGGAAAAGGTAGAGACCCTAGAGGTGGACATAGAGGAGGTTTTGGTGGAACTAACAATGATAATAGAGGCCAAGGAGATTGTAAGATTGGTGAACAATCCCATGATACAAATAGTAGAGGGGGATACAGAGGTAGAAGTTCACACAATGGTGGAAGAGGCAGATCAGGAGGATTTGGGAGAAACTCTCATTTTTCTTCCATGAAGTGTTATAATTGTGGGAAATTGGGTCACCTGGCATATAGGTGTCCTGATAAGCCAACATCTTCACAAGGTGAGAAAAGGGTTGCTTATGTCCAAGATGAGGATTGTTCTAAACATTCAGAGGTGAGTTTAGATTCAGAGAAAGGAGAGAATCTCATGTTGAGAAGGATCTTGATCAAAGCACCTACCGAGGATGAACACAAATAGAGGAGGGCTCTTTTTAGAGTCAAGTGCAAAATACTAGGCAAGGTATGCAAGGTCATCATTGATTCAGGATCCACTGATAATGTCATCTTAGAGGAGGCAGTACATAAGTTGAACCTCACTAAGATACCTCATGAATGTCCCTATAAAGTTACTTGGTTGAATAAGAGGTAGAATATATTGGTCAATGAGAAAGTATGGATTGATTTTACCATAGGGAAGTATCAAGATAGGATACTATGTGATGTGTTACCAATGGATGCATGTCATTTGTTGCTTGGTAGACCATGGCAATATGACAGGGAGGCAATACACCATGGCAAGTTGAACAAGTACTCATTCAAAAATAATGGAGTAACTTACAAGATTCAGTCTTTAATAGAAGAAGGTATAGTGGAGAAGGTAGAAACCCATACACTTTTGATGAGTGGGAAGAAATTCCTAAGAGACATGAAGGAGGAAGAAGGAGTTGGCTATGCTATCATGTTGAATCCAAAGGAGGAGGAGTCACCTAGTCAGTCACCTATGTCAGCAAAAGTGAAGCAACTATTAAACCAATTCAAGGACATTATTTGTGAAGGTACACCAACCACACTACCACCTAAGAGGGCAATCGGTCATCAGATAGACTTTGTGTCATAGGAGCAACATTTCCTAACAAGGCTACATACAAGATGACACCAGAGTAGAACAAAGAGATAGCAAGGCAAGTTCAAGAACTCTTGGACCAAGGGTTGATCAGAAAAAGCATAAGCCCATGTGCTATCCTAGTGGTGTTCGCTCCTAAGAAGGGAGTTAAGTGGAGAATGTGTACTGATTCTAGGGCAATAAATAGGATAACTATTATATATAGGTTTCCTATTCCTAGAATAGAAGATTTAATGGATTGTTTAGGGGGTTCTAAGTATTACTCCAAGATTGATTTAAAAAGTGGCTACTATCAAATTAGGATGAAAGAGGGAGATGAGTGGAAGTCAGCTTTTAAGACCACAGAGGGGTTATATGAGTGGTTGGTAATGCCATTTGGGCTTACAAATGCACCTAGCACTTTTATGAGGGTGATGAATGAGGTCTTGAAGGACTATAGAGGAGTCTTTGTGGTAGTATGCTTAGATTATATCCTCTTCTTTAGCAAAACAAAAGAGGAACATATGAAGCACCTAGAACTTGTGTTGAAGAAACTTCAAGAGGAGAAGCTCACCATAAATCTTGAGAAGAGTGAGTTTATGAAACAAGAGCTAGTCTACCTAGGATTTGTAGTATCTCAAAGGAACTTGAAGATGGATAAGAGCAAGGTTGAAGCCATACTTAGTTGGCCTACTCCCAAAACAATGACTGAAGTTAGAAGTTTCCATGGGTTAGCCCAATTCTATAGGAAGTTTATTCGAAGATTTAGTGAAATCTATGAACCAGTCCTTGACACCATCAAAGGAGGACTTAAGACAGATTTTGTGTGGACCAAAGAAGCCAATGATGGGTTTGAAAGATTGAAAAAGGAAGTAGCTACCCAACTAATACTGGTTTTACCAAGTTTTGACAAACTATTCATAGTGGAATGTGATGCAAGCAACATAGTAGTGGGTGCAGTCCTAAGCCAAGAAGGCAGGCCATTGGCATTCTTTAGTGAGAGGCTAAATGAAGAAAAGTATAGATATTCATCCTATGAGTTAGAGTTATATACTTTAGTACAAGCCCTTAAGAAGTGGAGGCACTATTTGTTGCCTAAAGAATTTGTGGTATACACTGATAACTAGGCCTTAAGCTACATCAACACACAAGAGAAGCTTAGTTTGAGGCATATAAAGTGGATGGAGTTCCTACAATCATACACTTTTACTATCAAGCACAAGAAAGGGGTCAATAAAAAAGTTACAGATGCCCTTAGCAGATGGTTACTTACCATATAGGAGATACAACTATAGAGTATAGGGGTTGAAGGGTTCAAGGATCTTTATGAAGGAGATTCAGATTTCTCAGAGATCTATAAATTGTGTACTGATTTTGAAAATCATTTTCATAGTGAGTATGCAGAATACACTCTATAGACTAGTCTATTTCTTAAAGGGAAAAAACTATGTGTTCCAAGAGGTTCCATGAGGGAGAACCTCATCCAAGAAAAGCACAATGGCAGTTTGAGTGGACACTTTGGGTTAAACAAGACCCTAGACTTAGTGGAGAGGCTCTATTGGTGGCCTAAAATGTAGAGAGATGTAAGAAGTTATGTTGAGCAATGTGGAGTGTGTCAGAAGGAAAAGGGAACATCAACAAATGCAAGTCTTTACCAGCTATTGCCCATCCCAAGTAGACCATGGGAGTGCATAAGTATGGATTTCAAAGTAGGGCTACCTAGGACACCAACTGGTTTGGACAGTGTGTTTGTGGTAGTAGACAGATTCAGTAAGATGAGTCATTTCATCCCATGCAAAACAACACATGATGCTAGTCACATTTCCCATCTATTCTTCAAGGAGATAGTAAGGATACATGGGTTGCCAATGAGCATAGTTGCAGATAGAGATGTGAAGTTCATGGGACACTTCTGGAAGACTCTTTGGAGGAGGCTAGGAACCAACTTGTCTCATAGTTCTGCATATCATCCTCAAATAGATGGATAGACAGAGGTGATAAATAGGGTGCTTGGTAACTTGTTGAGATGTCTGATTAAAGAGTATGGACAAGGATGGGAGCAAGTTATTCCACAAGCAGAATTTTCCTATACTGATAGCACAAACAGGACTACTGGTAAGAGTCCATTTTAAATTGTATATGGATTACATCCAAGAGGTGTACTTGAGCTAAGAGACCTAAAGGGTTATGAAGGAATCAGTGGTAATGCTGATGATTTTGCTCAATCAATGAGAGAGGTTCATGAGAAAGTACAAAAGACACTAATGGAGGTTAATCAAAAGTTGAAAGCTAAAAGAGATGAAGGGAGGAGAGAACTACAATTTGAGATAGGTGATTTGGTAATGGTCTACTTGAACAAGGCTAGACTACAAAAGGGCATACCAAGTAAGCTACATATGAAAAGGATAGGGCCATGCAAAGTGTTGGATAAATATGGTCAAAATGCCTACAAGGTGGAACTACCCAAGGAGTTGTCCATTTCTCCTATCTTCAATGTGAAAGACTTGGTGAAATATAAAGGACCAGAGATGGATGATGAGCAATACAATATTGAGGTGAGTAAGGATGTGGAAGAACTCAAGGTAACTCATCAGATCATACCATAGGTTGACAAGATTCTAGATTCAAGGGTGAAGAAGAAGACTAGGCACAAGAAATATATGGAGCACCTAGTGCAATGGATACACCAACCAAAGTCAAAGGCTACTTGGATAGTAGAGAGTGACTTCAAGAAGCATGGTATCAGTGAGGAGTTCTTAACACCACAGGTTCCTTAACTTCATTGTTGCAAAGGGGGAGAATGGTGCAGGAGCACCTTAAGGTCTTTTGAAAGGTCTTAGCAAGTTTTGGCTTGTAGGTGGTTCTAGCCAACCACCAAGGTAATAAGGACTATTTGATAAAGTCCCAAGGTTGATTTGATGTGTGTGTGTGTGGCAGGTTTGTTTGGAGTCTTGAGTTTGTGTATTCTTAGAACATCCTGCAGAGTTGTCATGACACATTTTCCTAAACACTAGAAAGATTTTATGTTGTTCTAATCCCAACCTAAGGGTCCCAACATGTGGGGATAGGATATTTAAGCTAAGACAAAACCCTAACCTGAAAATTGGATGAGTTGGAAGTACAAATTGTGACTTGGAAAGAACAAGTTTGTGACTATGTTTTTGAAATAGAGCCTTGATCTAGTCAATTAATGGATTGAATGGACTTAACTAATGCATTGAATCTATGATTTGTGACATGTGACTACTATTTGTGGCATTGGTTTAGTTGTTTGGCATGACTGGTGAACTCTTTTGTAGATTCTTGTGTTCTTTTGTTTCACTACCAGTTTTGTTAAAGATGCACCCCACTTGAATTCCCATGGCTAAACTTCCATGGCATCTTGGAATCAAGTAGGGGACCCTGTAAGTAGTGTAAATATGGTCTTTGAATTCTTTTTTTGTAGGGGAGATAATAATTCCATCAAGCTCTAGGCGAGTGCAGGGGCATTCTGGCTAGGTGTTTGAACAGAACAGCAGCAAGAGGGCTTGCTTAACAGATTGGTTTGTGCCAATAAATGGTGTAGAGGTGTAGGGGTATGTGTCTAGGACATGTGTATGCAAGGGGAAGAGAAGAGGAGGCCAATAAAGTACTCACTAAAGTTAAATAAAACCAGACAGTGTCACATACCCTAGAAACCCTTGAAAATAGGGGTTTAGTGATAGACCTATGTATGGACACCAAGGAGGTCTAAAACCTAGGAAATATTGGAGCTTAGGAGGTCTATAGAGATAATCCATAAATATTTTGGGGGTTTTAAGGAAGTCTTGGAGTTATTCCAAGAACACTAGTTTTAGGAGGCCTAATTGACCAAAAAGGCTACAAGGCCTAAAACATGGTTTACATGAATTCGATGGAAAAAAGAAGAAGGAATCCAATACGATGGATCAGGTTGGAGTAAAATCAACCAAGGAATAGTTGGAAGACCTATTCCTAGTCCCAAGAATGGCTTGGGGAATGTTGTGGCAAAGTTGAGCCAAAAGGTGCTTAGTAGGGGTGTGAGAGAAAAGGTGAGAGTTTAGAGTTGGTGGAGAGTTCTATAAGGAGATAGGGGTCTTAGGAGTGACCTCTCAGTAGGGTAGAGAAGAATACCCTAGTAAGACCAAAGAATAGGTCTTAGATAGAGAAAATGTGCTCTTGAGAGATAGTACTCCCCATCACATACCCAAGGAAATCAGTAAACCACGAAGGACCGAAAAGTAAATGAAGCGAAGCAATTCGAAATCAATAGAGTAAAGGAGAATTTCTATATACCATGAGAGCGAAAGGATTGGAACCGGTGATGCAATGAAATAACCATCGAACACAAGCAAGATACAATCCATGCACGCAAAACTCAACTGCACAGTCAAAACGGCCTCGAAAATCACAATCCAACAAAACACCAAAACCTCCAAGACTCAAGCTAAAATGATAGAAAATGAACAAACTCAAATGATCAATTACTTCCCAAAATCCAATATATCAAAGCCCCAAAACACCCGCACAAATGCCATTAATTTTGTTGACAAGATAGCCACGACCACAAAAACCCAGGGATTCGACAAGGCGTTGGACTTCGGGGAAATCCGAACCATATAGATTTTCTTGAAAATAGGGTTAAAAGGAAGTGACCTCCGGTCATCAAAAGAAAACTAGGAGAATCTGACCTAGGAGGATTTTCTCGAAAGCAGTGAAAACTCTAGAATGCAGTCAGAACTCAATATTTTCAAGAATATTCAAAAGTATGCCACTTCAATTGGAAAGATAGACATCAAAGCATGAACCCAAGCAAGCGATAACCCTCAAAAAAGAAGGGCCAAAACACCAAAAAGCAAAAATAGAGGGTCCCCACTTTCAGTGGAGCGTGTGTGCAAAAAATTGCACAACACTAGGCAAGGTTTTTCTATTGATGTATAGTTGAGCTCATGCCCTACCATTGTTCTGCTGATATAGTAAATGGCCCGCTCGGTTCCATTTTCATCATGTTGGGCTAAAAGGGCACCGAGGATAGTTGTCCTTGCTGAGATGTATAGAATCAATGGTTTCCCTATGATCGGTGGCATTAATACAGGTGGTGTAAGTAGGTATTCCTTGATATTTTTTAATGCTTGTTCACACTTGTCATCCCACTAGAATGCTACTCCATACATTGCTAGACACTGGGGGCAGATATTTGTATCTTGCTTCAAGAATAAATCTTGATCTATATCCTCCAACTTATGTGGTGATCTGAACATTGGCAAACATGAAATCAAATTGGTTAAAACATTTGTGAGCAAAAATTCAAATCACTAGCCCATGGCATATTTTGATAGGAAGACGTTCCTTATCAAGCTTTTTCTTTCATCGAACATCAATCTGAACAATCAATATCAGTCGCATCTAATGTGTACTTCAATGTCACATAAAATCACTCAACATTGCAACTTAGGAGTTGGGAAAGGGCCAATTTTGACACATCAATTGGCACCAACTCCCCCATGGGATTGATAGTTTGTTCATTAAAATAGGATTTATTTACTTTCATTTGCATTGTTCTTCATTTTCTTCCTATGTTAATGTTTCAATCTAATTTCATGGGGAATCCTTGTATTTAAACTTGCATATGATCTAATATTGTGTTTTTTTGTTGTATTTGTGGAGGTATCAAATAGGGTTTCACAGTTATATATCTATATTTTTCAGGTTCTGGATTGTTTTGTTATGGAAGATGTGTTTGACAATGTGTTTTTCTGTGTAGAAGGTTGTCTAGGAGAAATTGAATTGCTTCGCATTTCTCCATAGTAAGGTTTATTGTCTTTTATATTTTTAAACACGCTTTATATTTTCTATATTTATCTTATAATTTTTTGTGTTGAGTTTCTCTACAAGTCAAGTTCTTGTGTTGAAGTTCAGTGGTAGTCTGTCTAGTTGCACAAAATGAAAGTATTATTTGTTTTAGGTGGTTACAGAAGTATTAAAAAATATTATGACAATACTAGAATGTTTTGGCATGTTGTGTGGATATTGTGGAGGCCCGGAACATTGATTTTGAAGCTGTGTCTTTTGACTAGCATTATTGAACTTGAACTTTATAAAGGTTATGATGAAAAATTCACGGATTAGAGTTTCTAGTAATATTGAGTTTATTTCATTATGTTAGGAGTGAATGTTGTGTGGTCTGCATTTTGTTTTTAGACTTGGAGAAGTGTGTATGTGATCGCTTGTAGCGTTAGTTTAGTTTCTGTTGACCTTGCATGCTAGTGCTATTTATGGAGGTACCTCATGGATTATGGATGTGTTGAGTAGTGTGGTGATGTATATTTTGGTCCTATTTAACCCTTTTTATGGTCTTACTTCACTTTTCTCCACCGCGGAAGTGTTTGGTTCTTACCTATCTTGGTGATGCACATTTGACGTGCATACATTTCATTAAGGCTGACCTAATTAAGATTATTTAGGTCATGGATGGTATAAATAATATTTGACTTGTTGGAGATGTTGTAAGATGTGTGAATGATGAAAATTTAATCAAATGTGGTGATATGAATACAAGCTTAATGTCTATGACTCTGGATGTAGTGAGCAAAACTTTTCTACAGTTTTAGTGTGCTTGAAGTTGCTAGAGGGAATGAGCCAAAGGTTGAGGATGGTGAAAAGTTGCAATGGTGTATTTTCTTGTTGCTTTGAGATAGTGAATATATCTATAATATTTTCTCCTATTTTTCTTTCTTCTTGGTAGTAATCCACCCAATAGTGAGCCTCTCTTCTTTTTTGGGCAATGAGCCCTTGATGGTGAGAATGATTATTTTTGGTGTTGTTATTCATATATATGTGAGCTAATCCTCACCATGGTTTTTCCCTTCTTGGTTTTTCCATGTAAATATGGTGTTCTTGTGTGTTTGAATTTGTTTTCAATGTTGTTTCATGTGTTTACATTTTTCTAATGTATGTTAAGGGTTTAAGGCTAACAAGAGTTTTAATATTGATGAGGGATTGAATGTTTTGGTGTACAACTGATTCACCCCCCTCTTATTTTTCCTATGCATCTTATAATTGGTATCATAGCTATGGTTCCTCAAAGAAATATTAGCTGCTTGAGGTAGATCCAGATTGTGAAAAGGAAGGGTATCAAAGCTCCTATGTTGAATGCAACAAATTATGCTTATTAGAAAGCCAAGATGGAGTCCTTTTTGGTCTCTCTTGGATTTGGTGTCTAAAAGACCGTTGAAAGAGGATATACTATGCTTGTTACCAGTCCAACAAGTGATGATGAGATTAAGGAATATTAGAATAATGGAAAAGAAATAAATGCTATATTGAGTGGACTTTTTGATTTTAAACTTGGAAAGGTGGTAAGTCTAAAAATTGAAAAAGAGATTTAGACAAAGTTGGAGAGTATTTGTGTAGGAGATGATAAATTCAATAAAGTGAAGATGAAAAAATAAAAAGCTAAATTTTAAACCCTAAGGATGTCTAAAGATGAAGATATTACTACCTACATGCTCAAAGTGGATGAATTTTTTAATGCCATCAATGGTCTTGGTGGTAAGCTGGAAGAAAGTGAAGTGGTGAAAAAGGTATTAAGATCTCTTCCTAATCTTATAGTTCTAATGTTTTTCTATTAAGGAATATCAAAATTTGGATAATTATTCTAGAGATCAATGTTTGGTGCTCTAATTTCTTATGAATTAAGAGAGTTTGATCAA
>CM021108.1:489990322-490227981 GCA_007115665.2 Sequoiadendron giganteum | reverse complement strand
TGCTTGAATATTTTTTGTAAAGCCTTTGGGTCTACTATTTAGTGGAATAATAAATAGTGCTACAAACAATCCTTCCTTCTTATACCTTCTTAGCTCAACTCAAGTATAGTTGAAAATGGATTGGTCATGGAATTTTTTTTAAATTTTATGGATATTTATTTTCCTTCTAGGCATCCTAGGAATCCTTGTGGAAAGTTTTTCTCACCGTAACATAAAATAAGATAGCTTATTGGGCTACTAAACCCCTCTATCTAGCAAGGAAATTCTAGGTCTATTCTAAGATTCTTGTAACTAGTTCATGTTTATTATTATTCATTTTAGGTTCCTTCTAAGGCTTCCTACATTAAGGTGGAAAAGCTTCTCTATTATTTTCTTTTGTCTTATTAAACAAGAGATTCCATAGGGTAACCTAGGAATTTTTTCACCTCCTTGGGAATTTGGAATTTTGGGTATTTTATCCACCTAGTGTCAAGGTTTGGATCTTTGCACTAAGTGAATCATATATACCCTTCAAGGTGATGAAGCTTGGAAAATCCTAGCATGGCATTGTGTCTCTTTTGGTAACCTTATTAGATACCTCACTTATAAGGGGATTGTGCTTCAAACCCTTCTTTCCATGATTTTTTTATAAATCCAAGGGAATTTTATGATCAAAAGTATTTGGAGAGCCTAGAAATTCATGGAACCTTGAATTATCTAGAATGGTTTTGGATTCTATAATGGAATTTCCATTAATCACTAGAATATCTAGTGGTCCCCTTTTTTATAAGGTTAAGGCTACCCTTTGGCAAAGCTTCATTGAGTTCTTGCCTTGAGATTTCATAAAAAAGTCAAAACTATGCAAGACCTTTTCTCCATAGCTTCCATGAGTCTTTTATGAAATGAAGTTAAATCTAATTTTCACCTTTCTAATAAGGATCATGAAACTTTTGATATAGTTATGTGGTCCATTCTGACTAATATGATTCACAAAATTGGTATCAATTCATAAAAACATTGGTGAAAAGATTGGAAGGGGTTTCTAAACACAAATTTCTAAAATTATAAACCATGCTAAGGATATCATTGGATCTTGCCTCACTTGCCCGTGGTTCTCACTTTGAATCAATGATGGAATTTGTAGTCACCATTCTTTGTTTGGTAACACATATTCCACATTATTTGGGTGGTAGTTTTGGAGCCCAAATTGGTCCACTTTTCTTGGTGTATTATCTTCCAAGGCCTTCATGTTGGCTCTAGGTTATCCAATTTGGGAGTCCTTGACCCCCATTACCTATTTTTTGGAATCCAAAGTCTCTTAAACACCTTTTTTGGTTTAGTCCCAAAGCTCACAATGTTTGGACTTGTATTCATGATTTTTTCAAGCCCTTCAAACCATAACCTTTTTCTTGGCACATGGTTCTTTTAGGGTATTGACCTTACACCCCTCAAAAGTTCAACCAAATTTGGCCTCCTTTAAAGGTGGAGATTTTATTTAGCATATGGAAAGATAGACATTTAACTATTTTTTCTATTTTTTTGTTCATTGTCATATTTTGGTTTATAATCAAGAAATTATGTGTTCCAATGTTTTACTATAGATTTAGGTGCAATCTAACAAAGTTGCACTTGAGGTGGTCCATGCACAGTTGTTCCTTAACCACTAGGGTAATACCCCTTATGTGATTTCCAGAGTTTCTTTTGTCTCCCTCTTCCTCCAAGGGTTGCTTGCCTTCTCATGGGCACCATCATGGACATAGCCTCTCTATTCGAGGTAATAAGGAGACACACTCCCCAAATTTTCCCCTAGTTGTGAGAAGGGATCATGGTTAATGGCATTGGTTGCATCTTTCTCTTCAATTTTTATTTTTTGTATTGTCTATGGGAGGAACCTCTAGGTGGCCTACCAATGGTACTACTGGCTGGTTTGATTTCAACAAGCTCCCTCATTTGGCTCTTGCAAATTTTCCTATTCATGTTATAGAAAAAGAAGATAAAGATAAGGATAATGGTGGGTTGAACCCTTATGTGGATATTTTAAACTGCACCGATGTTTGAGGAAAATCATTTGACTGAGATCCTCCTCCTTTCCCCTCTACTATTGCTCTTGCCACCTAGCAACCTTGTTTATGTTTTTACATGCTTAAAACTTTAACCCCATATGGACTTTAGTGGTGTGACTTTTTTCCACCCACTTTTTTTTTGTGAATATGTGTAAACATTATTTTATAAAATGATAATGTAGACACTTGTTCATTATAAAAAAATACTATGATTTATTTTTAATATAAAAAATGGTATCCTATCTTATTTGCTTGAGACAAAAATTTATGTTATTTTGACATGATGGTTTTAAAAAATACACATTTCTTTGTGTGTATGCACTATCTTGAACAAAATTTATTTATATAAGTTATATGCAACTATCATTTATTTATATAATGTTTTGGGGCCTGGTGTTAGAACTTGCAACACCTGCTTTACCTCTAATAAAAGACAATTAATATTTTATTTTTTATTTTTTATTAAAATTTGAATAATTTATTTATTTAACATGACAATGATATGAAAATAAAAAATTGCATATTATCAAATCATAACAATTTTTTTAACAACTATTAATAAGTTTATAAATTTAAATTTACCTCCCAACTCACTACACTAATAAACAAGTGTCATGTAGTGGTGAGTACCTTATTTTTAAGTATTGCAAAAGAATTATTGAGTAACATAGTTGAATTTCAACTATTAAATATATTCTAATTATTATTTTTTATTAGACTGTAGGAATTGGGTAGCACGACCCCCTATAAACTAGACCTCGTAACTAGGCCCCAACCCTATTAAATATATTATAATTAATTATAACCCAAATCTTAATTTAATTTAAAAATTATACAATTATAATTGTAAATTAATCTATATACTGATAATTATAATAATAAACTTAATCTTGAAACTAATTTTTTAATTATTATTATTTTAAGATTATATTATTATATTTTTATTCATTAATGTAAATTATAAATATTGTTCTCTTACTAACCAAAACAAATTTAAAATAATTTTCACCATTAAAATATCAAAATATACTTAAGAGAAGCATCATATTATAAATAAAAAATGAAAAACTATTTAAAACATACACTTATTTTTTAACAGTGTTCCATGGGGTTTTGGGGACGGGGACAGGGGGACAGCAGGGGACACGTTTCTGAGACGTGGGGACAATGGGCCTAAGTTTGGGGACGATAGGGGGATGGCGAGGGGACAGCAGCAAAGGGGCGGTAGGGTGCTGAAATACATATAGTACTTGAAAAAAAGTTATAAAAAGATGTATAAGTATAAGAATTATACATCTTGGAGACAACTAGGAGTCCCCTAGACATCTTGAGGACACCCCAATGTCCTCAAAGTCCTAGCAATATCTTGGAGACAGCGACACTGGTGGTGGGATGGTGGCGCTGGTGGTGGCCTAGTGGGGGGACGTCTCCCCCAAGTCCCCAAGTCTCCGAGACGTCCCCCTCTAGGAAACGCGGGGTTTTTTTAGGGGGGATGCGTCCCCGTGGAACACTATTTTTTAATATAAAAACATCAAAATTTTACAATATATTAATATTAAATTATAAAAAAATATGATATTTACTATATTTTGACAAATAAAAAAAAGAACTACACATAAATATAAAATTATGTATCTATATAGAAAAATTGTTCTATTTATGAAACTTTTCCAAAAATTTCAAACAATTGTTAATAATATCTGCAAAAATGCTCTAAAAAAGCTTAAAAAATTATCATTCTTATAAATCCATCCTTAATACGTGGAGTTTTTAGTCAATCATAATGAATAGTTTCTAAAAAAAATCAAATTATAAATATTGTATCTCTACTTTAAAAAAATTGATAGGAAAAAACATTGACTTCGAATTTGTTGTATTACATATTTATCAATAATTAAATAAATATTATTAATTGCAATACTATTTCCTAATGATGAATAATAAAAAAATCCTATATTAAATTACAACAAATAAAAAAACAAAAATTATATTAAAAAATGATCAAATTCCCTCCACCCCAATTTGTTTTCCATAATTTAAACTTTTGAAAAAACACACCTTAAAACTATTGTAAAGGATAACCATGCAAAAGCTAGGTTCACAAAAACTTTAAAAAAAATCATTTCTATCTTTTGAGGTTCTTGCACCCTAGGGACAAGAGTTACGTGTAGAAAAGAAGTGAGAAAATAGGGTTTAAAGAAATCTTAAGTAATTTTTAAAGGCTGATGTTGTTTGATTAGCACTTTTTCTTTAGCTTGTCTTAGATTAAAAGTTGATTTCAATAGTATGATTATTTTTTATGTTTTTAGTTTATTTTTCTTTGTTATTAAAATATAATAGCATGTAATTATATTAGTTTTTGTATGATAGTTTTTTTAACTATTTTTTATGTTTGATAGAATGAATTATTCACTAGTTTGATTATAATTTTTTTAATTATAATTTAGAATTACATAAAATTCAACATGTTGGAAGTACAACAATGAAATCTAAATTAGATTGTCCTCATAAAATATGGATGTGACCCATGCAAAATTATATCATTTTTGATGTGGTAGTGTTTGTACAATAATAATAGCGTTATTTTATTGCATCAACATTCATATGACTACAAGTTTGTCCTCTACAACTTTGCACTCTTTACTACTTATATTAAAATTTAAATATATGGACTTGGTGGTGTTATAAGCACCTTTGAGAACTTGCCTTGAGAATGTTGAATAATATAATTTTTTTGATGGTGGTCAAATCTCACAAATAGTCGATATATACACAAGTGTGAGGATTGAAGACCATCAATAATCTGGCAAAATCAAAAGGTGGTGACAATTAATGCATAGGTGTGTCAAACACCAAGTACTACATTGAAGTTAGCAATCATGATCATATGGCACATATGGGCTGACAAAAAAGAACAAAGGTGGGATATTTTAATAACTAAAGAAAATTAATGCATATGTCACCCATCCACAATTAAAGGCCCTAATAAGATGTAAAACATGGCTAAAATAAAATAGCCAAAATAAATGAAGGGTCCTTATGCTAAAGGCCTAAAAAAGAACTAAGCAAGAAGACAAAGGGTCCTTATAGGTACACAAAGGCAAAATGGGTGAATGGAACATCTTCCATTATGCAGGCAAAATAAAACTTTACATGAGTTACCCCCTTTTGGTAACACTTACCTTATAAAAAAAATCTCACTAATAGATTTGATAGATTGAAATGGATCCTTGCAGATATGCAAAAATGTCTAAGGTGATCAAGTGTGGTATTTGAATGTGTGTAAGTGCAACTAGGAAATAACATTAATTGAGTTATAAGTATTTCTTAGACCCATGACTCATACTATAGTATTGTTTGCACGTGCAAGCTCTTGCTCTTACTAATTGACATAAGTTTATTTATCAATAGTTTTCTCTATTTAGTTTTTTTATTTTGGTTTCTTGTTGGTAGCTAGTTGTTTTTGTTGTTGGTTGCTACTCTTTCAAGTGGTTTCTATTTTGTTTTGTTGGGTTCTAATGTTGGTTAGTCTCACCACTTGTGATACTCTTTTCTCTTGTCTTTGAGGCCTCTCTTTATAATGCAAAAACATTTGCACCATTAAAATATAAAAATATTTTAAAATAAATTTATTGTTATACACATTCTAAGCATAAGATAACACCATTTAGAAAAAATATGTTCTTGTATATGAATTAATGTAATTTCATTATATAAATTTTGTTTCAAATGCAATTGTAAAATAATATACTAGTTTTACAAAACTAACAACCCATAACTAACTAAATAAACTATTTTTTAAATAAACTACAATACCAAGGATTAATAGTCATGCGACTCATAATAAAAAATAATAATTACGCTGAAGGCATCCCTACGCTCAAGTTTTGCAAGCCTTTTTAAGGTCAACAGTGTAGATTGACTGAGCCTATGATGTAACGAATCTCAACCGTTCATCATTTTTCGCCCTTTTTTCTTTTGCTTTTCACCGTTTTTGGCTGCTTTCCCCGCCGCTATTGGCTTTCTGATGTAGGTGTGTAGGTATTTTGGTGTTTGGCATCTGGCATACGAATGGATCGTGGGTAGTGTGTAGCTGGAAAATACCTTTTAGGCTTGGACGTTTCTTTGAATCACAAGCAAAGTCTCTCATCTAAGTTGCGTAGAAGTTCTGGGCACATAGGGTTATGGAAGGTTGTTGGGAGTGAGTGGAGGCTGAAAGTGGCCATCAAACAACGCCCCCGTCCATTACTCAGTGATACGTTGCAACTGCTGGTCCATATGGGAAGCTACAGGAAGAGGACGACTAGTTAAAGAAAAATAGCAAACCTAGAACGACAGCTCAAACAGTCCACAAACAAGCCCCTATTCAATGAAGCTCGAGGATCGGTGCCCAATCTGAATTTTCTCTAAATCACTGCATGATTTTTTTGCTCGAATTAATTGGGATATTAGTGCTGTCATCTTTACGGTAAGTAATTATTACACATTACTTTCTTTGAAGCAAATTTTGGCAGAAACATATAAGTAATTAAACAACATACTACATATTTTTATGGTGCCCCACTAACACTACTTTCCTCACCCATGTTGGTTCTCCATACACAAGGGATTAAATTAAAATAAGGGAGAAAAATGAAACCCTAACTCCAGGAAACTGTAACCCTAATTCCATAAGTCATCATTGTTTCCATATAATTTCTCTGTAGCACACAAAGTATGGAGTTTAAGTGCAGTGATGACTTGAGTGAACAATCATCTCCTTTCCACCTCCCACTCACGAATGCCCAATCCATTCAGGGTTTACGGGAGCCGAGTCTTCTACGACCTTCTCAGTCTATGAAGCTATAGTAGACAGTTTTCAACCTTTTCCCTGTCCTTGCATTCTATTGTAATAGAGAGATATCTTGCTCCCAAGTCTTTTCATTTGCTTCAGCCACTTGTAAATTTCAACCTAAATTCCCAAAACCGAAAATCTCAAATATTTGATGTCACAATATTTTTCTACAATGCAATGTAAATTATCATCTACCTTAAATTTTAATCTAATTTTATGTTACGACAGCCTAGTATAGATTGCAACGGACGAGAATTTTGGTAATACTGTGGTAGTTAATTTTTAACCATCATGACTCATAGCCCACAAGTAGACTATAATGAGGGATTTTTGTTCATTTCAAGAGGCTTCAGTATAATTTTTTTCAAATTTTAAAGACTGTCATAGGCAGTAGACTGTATGAACTTTGTTCTATTTTTAAATTTGGGTCTACCACGTAGATTAATCTTGTACATTGATGACTTGTTGAAAAAATGAGCTCCTTTACTTTAGATCTTTATTACCACAAATGAGAATTAGGAAATGAAATAGTAAATGGAAACAGAGGCACATAAGAGGGATAGAGGTTATTGGAATCTGGATTAAGAAATTACCCCCCTCTACCTTCAATTTCCATCTCCACTATCCTATTATGTATTTGAGAAAACAATTAAGCGAATGCATTCAAAACTCAAAAGTGAATGACATGTGCTTTAATGCGAAAGTCAACCATGTGGATAAATTATAAATTCATTTTACAGAGTTAATCTGGCAATGAACGTAAGTACACAAAAACTAAAAATCATTTTACATAACAAATGTAATAATATTGACATTTTTTAGATTACTTTTTGTTTTTCCAAATTCTAAATAGATTTTTAGTTATAGTGTGATAACTACCCATTCACATTATAAATGGGAGTATTATATAATAGAAGGAAGAGTAGCAGATTGTAGCAACTTTGTACAATAATATTCTCGTTCATTGATGCTTGTTGTGAAACTTGTTGGCTTATTGTGATTGTTAGTATTCTATTGCTTAGGCAAAATCCCTCAAGTACATTTAGATAGGGCCATAAATTTTATGATATTACAATTATTAATAAGACAAGTTTACTTGAGCCTATGAGTGATAATTTTTGTTTTATATTAATTAGTCAGGGTTTCTATTGGGGCCCCACCCTTGAAATTACAACTGGCATACCACTGTACTTATTATAAATTGATGTAAATTTTCACCAGTTTCATAGCACCAAGTCATAACCTCATTAGAAGTAATTAGATCTATCTTGGATGCTCCTATTATCTCCTACCTCCTCCTGCAGGGTATTGGACCCTCTTCTTCATCTTCTTACAATACTCTACTATGCTCCTCTAGCTTGAATGCTTTATGCTTTGGTATACTCCTCCACCTTGAAAACTTACTTCTCCAGCTTGCTAGCCACAAGAAGGATAAAGCCTCTAAAAGGGTTAAACTTATAATCTTTCCAACTTCCAAGGTATATTGTAGATTGTCCTTCTACGATGACAAAATAATCATTTTCCCACTGCTTTGAAAATATATGAAACTGGTGAAAATTTACATCAATTTAGGGTTTAGGGTTTACTGCCTTTGTTTGGATTGGGAAAGAAGTAATGTAGTGAGCTTCAAGTTCCTTGTGAATTTGTCTTGTTTCACCATTGCCTTGGTCTACTTGGGATTCTGTTCCTTTTTAAGTTTGTATGCCTCATAGAGAATGCTTGAGTTCTAGAGAGTTTGATGACTGTGTAACAGGGGCCGCAATTGTGATCTACTGTTGTAAACCTAGGCAAAGCATAGTATTTGGAGTATGTAACAATTTATTTTTTGGGCTGTAAACATATTCAAAACATGTGCAAACACCAAATAGGAATATAGGGAAAACCAAACCTTTATATATACAAGTTAATCTTTGGAGTGTTATAGATGTTTGAGATTTTTCATGCAGCTTGTGCGTGAAAAACTAAGCCCTTAAGCAAGTGCAGAGATTAGATTCTGAGTAAAAAAAATTACGAACTGTTATTTTATTTACCTTTACAACTTTGATTTTGGGACATTTATACAAGCTGAAACTTCAAAATTAAGCTTTCAAAAATTCAGATTCACATTTACAATTTTAGTGCTAGGTTTCTTTAAGTTCTAATAATTGATTTCAGGTTGAAAGAATGATTGGTGTAACAACACCCAATTTTAGATTTTAAAATTTTAAAATTTAGCTCTATGCTTATGGTCTATTTTCCTCAAATCCGTTGTTTCCTATCTCCAAAAATGCATTGACTGTTTGTAGATGGCATAAAAAATAAACTATAACAATACAAATTGCTAAAAATACCTTTGGTCTTCATTCCATTTTAGTGATGTCACTTCTGATGTGATTTTTATTTTCTTTGAGTTGGGTAGCTTCTTAGAAAATGCTTAAATTGTCATCTCATGAATATGCCTAATTTAGAAATATGAGCTGTCATTAGACCTTTTTATGTGTTTTCAACTAGATTTACAAATGTAATACACCTTGGATGTGCAGATGCCCCTGTTTTTATTTTTGCATTTTTGAACCAGTTTATATTTTTGCCGATTGTTTGACAGGTAAGGTTAAAACCTCACTTGAGTGAGGCTACAATAAATTGAGAAGAGGTGTGAAGGTCAAATAGGTAAGATTTTGGTCTATTTTTGTATACATTTGTGTGGTACATGAGGTCATTTGGTAGGATCTCTAAATTAGAAAGATAATAAGGTTCCATCACCCACAGTCTCATGTTATGTTTGCAATAGAAAAGATAATTTTGATGGATTAGATCATTTATATGTGACAGTTTAACCAAATGATAACATCTAATTTAGGTTTCTTGGAAAATTCACTGCCAACAAATTCACCTCCAACAATTCATCACCAAAATTCATCTCATGGAAAATTCACTGCCAATAATTCACCAGCAACTCATGGCGGTGAATTTTCAACGAGATGAATTTATCATGGTGATAAATTTGGTGCAATGAATTGTTGGATGTGAATTTGTTGGCGGTGAATTTGCTTGAAGCCCTAACTTAGATATATGCTCCTGATAATATTATAATCTACAAATGACTGGAAGCAAGATTTCTGAAGTAAAAATGAAAATGAGTGCTATCATAAAGTATTAGGGCCTTGAACTTTGTTGAAGGAGCTTCAAATGTAAGCTTGTCCAGTGTACTTCTCATTTACACTGATAAACACTTGCATTGATAAATGTGGCTTTGATACCACTTTTAAGAAAATTTTATATGAAATACAGGTAATACTATAATCATATGCCAAGTTTATTTATTTAGTTTAAAACTTTGCATAGACTTCTTTGCAATCATTTTTTTCAACCTAAACTTTACTTTTCATTACAAAATAATCAGCAATTAGGTTGTGTGATTATTATAAAGTTTACCCCTGACTATAAATAACAGGGGAAAAAAACAACTGAACTAAGCACCCTTTGTGCAGTTTTTCAAACTGTGCAATAAAGCAAAAATAAATGTTAAAACCAGGTGCCTAAAAGTCAGTTGATCAACCTAAAGTAAATAGCTGCTAGAAACACCAAAATTCATTTCCTAAAAATTGCAACTGATATCGTTTAAAAACAACAATTAAAATATAACTAAAAACCTATATTTTTTTCCTTAAAAATAGGCCTTGACTGAATTAAATGTAGCACTCCAAATTATAATAAAATCTGCCCAAAATATCTATAACAATTGCTTTGTAAGATGCTAATGATTGAAGCCTCAAAATGAAAATAAATCTTTTAGAAAACTAAGTGTGGTACCAATGTTTTTCAATGCTTTAGTATAGCATAATTCAACTATTAATGGTATTTAAGAACATAATTCAGTGCTGTCATAAAACTAAAATATTTACGAACACAAAGTAACAGTATTTATATGTCATAGCCGGCATTGAATATTATAGGTGGAAGAAGATAAATAAAGAACAACTCCTCACTGAACATCAATATATGAGAACTTTTTCCTTGGCTGACAAGCAATACTATTATTTCAATACAGATACCTTGTAAAAATTGAAAAGAATAGAACATTAATCACTGGCTATTATTCTGATTGTTTAGTAAAAAATAAAAAATCAACTTAGTATACAAATCAATACCAACAAGAATCACTGTTGTGATAGACTCGGTCATCCATCAATTCTCCTCAAGAAGATGACCAATTACAATGCAAGCACATATAAGAGTAACCATTAAAGTAATTACAACCACTGAAGAGTGATCCGATGTGTGCATATGTGTTCATTCATGCGTGTGTGTTATTGGTAAAAAAATGTAATAGCTATTTTCAAGGCAGACTAAAATAAATTGATTTGAAACTTGAGGAAAAACAACACAAAATTAAAGCATCTGTGAAATTTGAAAGGAACCTTCATCTCTATTCATGGGAAAGATGACCATTCGATGGAAGAAAAATGTTTAAAAGCTACCTTAATGATTAATGTTTGAAATCTTCCTCATATGATTATTGAAAGGAACATTTAAGAGTAATGAATAGAGACAGTGTTTGTTTTTAATAAAGTTTGCAATGAACATAGCACCTCTTCATTTATTATAAAATTTGTAATTTTATTTCCCTTAAATTATCAGGTAAAGGAAGCAACATATCATTCAAATGAAGATTAAGGACCACTTGATTTTTTTGCCTTTAACTAGGTATGTACTGATAAACAAGATATTTAAATTCATATTCTTGACTTCTACTACATATTTTAAATTTTGAATACAACTACTTATCTGTTATTGTTTTTGCAGCATCATACACTTTGGTTATATTTAAATTTTTATTCCTTACCATTCGAACAAAAATGATTGTCTAGGCTTTCAATGCATCTTTATTTTGTTGAATCTTTCTTTAGGATATAAGACATATGGCATTACACTTGTTGATGATAAATGTTGTATATTGAATGTCTTTGTATGATTAGTGGGTTTGTTGATGATGTTGGTATATTGTTCCATTACTATTGTTTCATTCTGTATTGGAATATTATGATTACAAAGCTACGTAGTCTTTTGCAATGAAGGATAGTGCATTGATTTAATTTGCCTTGTTGATTTAGGCACGTATTGTTGCATTGAATGCACAACATTTCTTGAAAAATGGAGGACATATTGTAATATCTATCAAGGTATGCTTCGCTCCCATCTTTTCAGTTTGTTTAATGTATCAAAGAGAATTTGGAGGATGTTTTCTATTGTGGGTTTAATGCTTACACAATTTTGCAGGCAAATTGCATTGACTCAACTATTCCAGTAGAGGTATCGTTTGCTCAAGAAGTCAAGAAGTACCAGAAGGAGCAGTTCAAACCATCCAAGCAGATGACACTAGAACTTTTTGAAAGAGATCATGCTTGTGTTATACAAATGCCTTGATTGTATTATTGGCAATTGTGTAAGACTTTACGGGTTTGCATTATATACTAGTTTGTGATAATATTTATTTTCAAAGTCAATTTTTGCTGTGAGTTTCAAAAGTTGTGTAGCTAAGTTCGATTTAGAAAATTTTCAGTCCAAAGTTTTAAAATACTCCGAGAATACATTTCTTAACTGTGCTTTGAAATTCCTGCTGCATTTCCCAATTAAACAATTATAATTATCAAAAATGTCCTTGGAGTAGACCACTTTAATTGCAATTAACAAAGTTAGCATTGAAAAATAATTAAATGGGAAACGAAAAAAGATAAACATTTGAAAGTATTTAATTGCAAATGACACAAGAGACTGGCATTACACATGTGCAATAGGTGCTCAAAAATAAACAACAGCCTTTCCCAAAGAGCTAACATGCAATTTTTCAATAATATTTGGAAACTACTACATTCTGAGTTTAGATGCATAACATTTTTGGTTTTAGGTTTTTTTCCATGAAGAGTTCAGTTTATTATTTAAAAAAAAATTCTACCAGCTTTTTCCATGATGATTTTTTCAATTCACATCCACATGATGATTGAAACAATTTAACACAATATTATCTACTATATCTTCCAAAGTGTGCTTCACAAAATGATGAAGTTGTTCAGGTATTTATGCCCTTTTGCAATGTCTAATATGTTGCTTATTGATGTGGCCGACAAGCACTTAAATTGTTTGTATACTTGAATGGTTTAGGTTACCTTGGGTCCATACCACCTTGACGATTTGAATGAGGTTGTTTTGTTTATACAGAGTGTTGATGTGGGGAGGGGGATACCTTCATACCAATTCAATATAGATAACCATTTAGGTGCAGGAGCATATCAAAGCCATCACTATAACTTAAAGCGTATAGTGTTAATGGATCTTTTTCTTTGCAAAACAACAACTATATTTGTGTAGTTTCAGTTTTTTCCTCGCTTTGAATTGTTCTGTAATGGTGATGTGCTATTGAATCATTAATGGTTCTTTAATGGATTTGTTTCAGTTCTAGTAGATATGTTAGGTTTGTTGCTTATTTACTATACAAATTAAGATAGCTGTTGTATTCTAAGGCCACACTTTGTGTAAAATCTTGAGGTAAGTCACTTGTCATGATTTCAGTGATTTTTTTTTGGAAATCTATACAAGACCAGATCACTTTTTATTGTGTTTTATTTAATTCTAAAACAGATCTGTTGTTATTTGGTAAATGAAGGCATTGGTTATGTGGTTTTATCTATGGCTATTTTCATATATAATATTATTGTAATACCTAATGTTAGATCCTTATATGCTTTTTCACATGGAGATATTTTGAACTGTAAAATGAATTTTACGTTCATTTGGTGGTTTAATTTTTTTCCTTGCTCTTGAGGCTATTTTTGTGATAGTTTTCCATACAAAATTATTTAGTACTGAATGCATAGCAGCTACTGTTGAAGCTGTAAATGCAATGGTTGCCAAAGCTATTTTCACATAGAGTGAACAATAAAAATCAGAATATCCTTCTTTACTTTTGACTCATAGTTGATGCAATTTGTCCTCACTAGGTTTGTCAGCATTGAAGCTCAAAGGTGTAAGAAGCAAATGAGTCCTTTTTAATGCTTACTAAACCCACTCAAGCACATACACAACTCGCATCAATCGTACTTAAGCCAATATCCTTCTTGCTTTACTCAACTCAAAAGACTTCAAATTTACTAGTAGTCATTTTTCCCATTTATTAATAATTTTTTTTTACAGATAGTTAACTACAATGTCTTCGACGTACCTATTCCACCCCAAGATACGATTGCTAGTTTAACATTTTAAAAGAATTGAATATTAAAAAACAAGGTGTATATAGATACTATTGAAATATACTACTCTTTGTTCCTATCTTGTTTGGAAAACAAAATTATATAATCCACATGACAATTTAAAAAAACACATTTATTTATATACTTGTACTTATCTTGAATAAAATTTATTTATAAAAAACAAAAGACGTGTAAGAAAATAATGATCGAACGGACCTCCGTTACGGCACAATAAAACCAAAAAAAATCACCGTTCCGTTCAGGCAAGACAACGGCATTTAATCCCTACAATGGGATGACGCACTTCAATCAAACTAAAAACGAATATGTGACGTATTGATAACGTCATCGCACGGTCACATTAAGAGCATACAAGTGGTTTGACTTAGAATAATTTAAAATAAAGCAATAATTGGCACTAAAATAATAGAAATTTTGATTATAGTTTTCGACTTGTCCTTGAACTCTTTACGGGAATTGGTAACTCATAGGCAAAATAGAGGTGATCTGGTTTAAAAAATTACATATGCATTCTACAGATTGTATGATTTGATTTAATTAGATTAGTGTGATTTTTAAGTAAAGTTTTTGGAAAATAATAAAGTTTCAGCAATCAAATTTTAGCACTCATCCAACTCATATGCATTAAAAATAGGAAAATTATAATAATAAAAAAAATATTAGATTAAAAATTTTCAAATTTCCATTTTACTTTGCAAAATCATAGAAGCAAAGTAATGTACCTTTTTCTTTCTTTTATTCTTTACAAATATTGTGGAATTTTTTTAATCTCATAATTTTTTTAATTGTTAAGTAAATAACAAATGATAATCTAATACAATTTTTAAACTTAAAAAACAATGAAATATTCATATTTTGAATATATAGATTTTTTCAAATAAAAAATACTACTATGTTATTTTTCAATATTAGATTTAACATGTTATAATATTGAATTAAATATTAGTTATATGAATAAGATTCAAAATTTTGTAATTTTTTATTTTTTATATTTATCTAAAATTAATTCTTAATAAAAATTTAAAAAATATTAAACCTTATTAATAAATTATAAGTTATTTTCCAAATATATTCATTTTAAAAAATCACTTTTAACATTTAAAGATATGGTATTTCCATAGTTTATGTAATGGATTGAAAAACTATGTTTCACATCACACAATTGCACAACCAACTCTATAAAAAGGATATAAAAAAACAAGATACATAAGAAAGTATTAAGAGAAAGATTAGACTAAAAATAGTAAACATAAAGTTTAAAAACATAATACAACAAAAGAATAATAAAAGAAAATTATTAAATAAATAAATAAAAACTATTTGGGAGGTGATTTAAGAGAAAAATAGTAAGAAAAAAAAAGAATAACAAAAATTAGAATAATATTAAAATAAAAATTCAAGATTAAAATGTGAATGTTATAAAATATTATAACAATTATAAAAAAATGAGTTACAATCAAGTATAATTAGGATTAGGAAAAAAATTAAAAAGTAAAGAGAAAAATGCAAGATATATAAAAAAGATTGGATAAAAATGGATGAAACAAAATCCATAAAATAAAAGAAAATAATATCTCATATCTAGAAACTAAATACTTACCTTGACACAAACCATAACCAATGCATAGTGCATGTTGTAAGCACTTTATTAAAGAAAACATTGACCATTTTATAAAAATCTCATGTGCTACCATACATACTTAGATGTGGCAATGAATACAAATACTTACAACACAAATTTAAATAATTATTTTTAATTTTTTTAATTTCTTGAATATTTATTAAGATTAGGGTTATAATTAATAATTTGAGGGATATAATTCAAATAATTAATTTTAGGGTTATAATCTTAGTTTTATAATATTAAATAATATTACAATATTATTCTTATATTATAATTAAAAAAATCATTAGAATTATGATTAGATTTAGGGTTAGGTTGAATTAAGATTAGGGTTAGGGTACAATTAAGATTATGATTAGGGTTAAATTAGGGTTAGGTATAAGGATCAATTATGATTACTATTAAATCTACCAAAAAAACTTATGATTACTATTAAGATTAGGGTTAGGCTTCAATTAGGGATAGAGTTTAACTAAGGTTAAGGTTCATTTAGGATTAGGGTTTAATTAGGGTTAAGATTCAATTAGGGTTAGATTTTACTTAGTGTTATGGTTAGGGTTCAACTAGGGATAGGGTTAGGGTTCTACAATAAATTTATTGGGGTGAAGATTAGGGTTGGGGTTCAAATAGGGTTAGGATTGAGGTCAAAGGTAAGGTTAAGATTATGGTTCAATTAAAGTTAGGATTTAATTAGAGTAAAGGTTTTGGTTAGGGTTGAATTAATATAAGGGTTAGTATTATTGTTTTTGAGAAGAGGTTTGAAATGAAATAAATCCTTATATAAAATTTTAGGGTTTAATTAGAGTTGAGAGTTTAATAAAGGTTAGGGTTATAGTTAAGATTCTATTATGATTAGGGTAAGAGTTAAATTAGGGTTACATTTAGGTAAGGGTTCACTGATGATTAGGATTTAATTAGGGTTAAAGTTAGTATTAAGTTAGGGTTATGATTCTAATTAAGTTCTAACTGTAATTCTAATTCAATTAGGTTAAAATTAATATTTTATAATATTTATTAAATATTATATCGAAATATAATTTAATATTATATTATAATAATTAACATTATTATAATATTATATTATTATATTAACTAGCATACATATATTAAATATTAATATATACAAAATACGTTGAGAGTTATCTTCTCAAGGTGCTTATTTTCATCATTTTTTCTCAATACAATAGGTGCCTTGATAATGATAACTCTCGACGTATTTTATATATATTAATATTTAATATATGTATGCTAGTTAATAATTTTTTTTTACAGATAGTTAACTACAATGTCTTCGGCGTACCTATTGCACCCTAAGATGTGATTGCTAGTTTAACATTTAAAAAAAATTGAATATTAAAAAACAAGGTGTATATAGATACTATTGAAATATACTACTCTTTGTTCCTATCTTGTTTGGAAAACAAAATCATATAATCCACATGACAATTTAAAAAAACACATTTATTTATATACTTGTACTTATCTTGAATAATATTTATTTATAAAAAACAAAAGACGTGTAAGAAAATAATGATCGAACGGACCTCCGTTACGGCACAATAAAACCAAAAAGAATCACCGTTCCGTTCAGGCAAGACAACGGCATTTAATCCCTACAATGGGATGACGCACTTCAATCAACCTAAAAACGAATATGTGACGTATTGATAACGTCATCGTACGGTCACATTAAGAGAATACAAGTGGTTTGACTTAGAATAACTTAAAATAAAGCAATAATTGGCACTAAAATAATAGAAATTTTGATTATAGTTTTCGACTTGTCCTTGAACTCTTTACGGGAATATTCGGATTCATGGAACCGAATATTTTCGCACGATTTCTTTAAGAGAAGAAAAATTTAAAATTCCTATACTAGACGGATTCTGATGTGAAATACATGAGAGAATATATTTTGATTACGTCTTTGTCAAGATAATGTTTTAAAATTGTGCTGCCTCTTTCGTTGTGGAAGAGTTAATGGTGACGTGGATTAATTCGTGCAACGTGTCTACGAAAGACGACAACGTCTAACCATGATTGATGTAAATTGGCTAAATAAATAAATAATTTGTTTTAAATATGGGTTTTTAAATAAGTTGTTTATCTAACTCACTCTCTTTATATAAAGTGGGGTTAGACTTTTGAGTGATATTAAAAGTTAGTACAAGTCAACTATTTTTCACTTGTAAACATTTATTTATTAAAAAAATGGAGTGAGTATTAAAGTGAGATTGGACTTTCATAGATGTTATGGAGTGATTTTTTAATTTTATTTTTTTCAAAAGTGGTGAAGTCATCATAAAGAAAAATTATATTGGAAATATGGAAGTAGGTATATAACTTCAACAAGCATATGGACATGGAGATGTTTATCCAAAATCTGCATAGAAGATACATGATTGAAGCAAAGAAGCTAGCACAAGTTAGACACAAAGCAAACAATTGAACATGCAGATGTTTATCCAAAAATTACCAAGTTTTTACATAGATGAAGCGAACAAGCTAGCATAATGTTAAAACAAACAAGCTAACGACAAACCCACGAATCAAAGGGAGCCAAAAGAACAAGCTTAATCAATGCCACTCTTAGATGAAGAAGCAACATCAATAGGAGGGAAATGTGTTATGGTATGGGGATCCTCCATGGCATGCTTATATAGAAAGTTAATTGCATTGAATGAATTCTGACCTTTTCATAGCTAGAAGCCACACACTTTGTGTCTCAAACTTCTAATGTAGGAAGAGAAACCCCTTGGATTATTGACCACCAGGTTGTGAACCATCACCCACAATAGAGAAGACTGAGTGCAAGTTGTTACAATTGAAGATTCCTCCCACCACCTCGAAGCCATGGTGAAGGTCATATTTGTAGACATGTAAAAATGACCTAATACTTATCACACATCTTGAATGACATTTTCTCATCATCATCATTATCATCTAATATCACTGCATTTCACATCAATTGCATAAAAAACCTAATTTCCTCTATTAATTGAATAATATTACATTATTTAATTAATTCACTTTTCCATCATTTTTGACTAATTAAATAAATTTTATTTATTTAATAAATTCTTAATCTAACTTTATTCCTCCTAATTAATTAAATAACGTCAATTATTTAATTGTCGCTAATTTACCATATTCTTTTAAAATCAATTAAATTATTATCACCTATTAGTTTAATTAAATCACTTTCCACTCAACTTGAATAATTAAATAAATTATTCAAAACATCATTCAAAAAAATCAAAACAAAAAAATGCAACTTTGTTTGTAAAATTCAAACACAATTTGCATCTTCAACTCAAAAAATATTAATTAATTAATTACCCTCACCCACTTTCATGATTGAGCAAATTACAATCCCCCGATTGCTCACTCTAATTGTTTGACTGATTCATCTATTCTTCAATCCCATTGAAGGCTCAACTTGATTTCTTCAATCCCACTGAAAGCTCAACTTAATTTCTTCAATCCCACTAAAAGATCAATCTATTTCTACGATCCCATTGAAAGCTCAATATGATTTCATCAATCACACCGATTACGTAATCAAAATCCATTGATTCTTTCCATCTAATTCCTCTTAACATCTTTCAACCGTTAATCAAGATATTCTACTACGCGATCTCAATCGTTCATTTTAAAACACAAAAACAATCAAGAAATTAATAATTTTTACACAACAAAGTAATGTTGAGTTGACAATTGATTTCACACAAGATTTTACGCACATCTTCGATCAACATCAACACACATTTGGAGCTTTTTCAAACGCATAAGTGGAGGCTCCACATTGATACAACAATCCAACATCATTGTGAATACACTTCGACACGAGATGGTAACACTATGTTTTATGAATTCAATTTATGTTCTATGCTTTGATTACATTGTTTGATTTCGTTTCTTCATAGTTTCATTTCATGAGTAATGGGTATGAATCTTAATCTTTGTTTGAATTAGATATTGTTTAATTCGTTTACATTGATTTTTTATGCTTGTAGGAGTTGAGAAAATACAACTTCACAAACCCCGAGGATCACCTGCATGCAAATAACCTGTCACAAAAGAAGAGATGGAGACAAACAAGCAAGGGTTCTCTGAAAACTAAAAATGCATATATCAGAGAGAATGAGAGAATGAATTGATATGAAATACAATGAGATCAATCCTTATAAAAAGGAGATCATACAAACCCTAATAAAACCCTAATAGGAAAAACCCTAATAGAAGCCCTAATAAGAAAATATTTAATAATTAATATAATTATTAAATGTCACTTTATGCAAACTAACGTGAAATCTTAAGAAGGGAATAAAGGTAACCTAATCAACATAATTAAGTTAAAACCTTTACTCTAACACCCCCCCTTAAGATGAGCAACAGTGCAGCTACAAACAAATGCAAAAAAAAAAGGTAACTACAATGCAAAAAGGCAAACATGGGTTCCGACAACTAGGCCAGATCAGGTACCTAAATACAACCAAATCTCTGTAAAGAGGAGAAATAGAGAAAACTTCATGGGAAAAAGCTTTACTCCAAAAAGAGATGCAGAAAGCCAAAAAAAAGAATATCACTGAAGCAGAAGAAGCTACAAACAACTGTCGAAAGATGATTGCTATGGTGCTGAAGAACCTCCACTAAAGATAGAGGATTTCTGTAGGAGTTGAGAAAATACAACACCACAAACCCCAAAGATCACCTGCATGCAAATAACCTGTCACAAAAGAAGAGATGGAGACAAACAAGCAAGGGTTCTCTGAAAACTGAAAATGTATATATCAGAGAGAATGAGAAAATGAATTGATGTGAAATACAATGGGATCAATCCTTATAAAAAGGAGATCATGCAAACCCTAATAGAAGCCCTAATAGGATAACATTTAATAATTAATATAATTATTAAATGTCACTTTATGCAAACTAACGTGAAATCTTAAGAAGGGAATAAAGGTAACTTAATCAACATAATTAAGTTAAGACCTTTACTCTAACACCCCCCCTTAAGATGAGCAACAGTGCAGCTACAAATAAATGCAGAAAAGCAAAGGTAACTACAATGCAAGAAGGCAAACATGGGTCTTGACAACTAGGCCAGATCAGGTACCCAAATACAACCAAATCTCTATAAAATAGAAAAATAGAGAAAACCTCATGGGAAAAAGCTCTACTCCAAAAAGAGAAGAAGAAAGCCAAGAAGAGACATCACTGAAGCAGAAGAAGCTGCAAACAACTGTTGAAAGATGACTGCTATGGTGCTGAAGAACCTCTGCGGAAGATAGGATGATCAGGAACAAGAAGACAATAATCTGCATAAGTGCCCATATGACACTACTCGAATCAGATGGCAAAAAAAGGCAAAGACCTGGAACAAAGATACAGATGGCACAAGAACCAACAGTCTGAAACACTGATCAACTGAGAATGGAAGATTCCTTCCAAGGTGAAACCAAGGAAGCATTAGCACGAACAGTATAATACCCCCCCATAATGGTGAACTGGGAGCCTGACAGATCAATTGAAATGGTGTGCAACACCCTGTAGTGCATGAAGAAGATACAACATCTGAAAGTGCACAAGAAAGCACCTGCAACTGAAAAAGTGGTGTGCAAAACAAAGTACACATACATGAGGCTGGAATCATATGATCCACTATCATTGTGGAGGGACACTCACCAGACAAGGATGTGATGGCAAAACAAAGGAAAACTACACAACCCTTCATGGCACTTTATAATATCAATGCGAGTATAAAATATGGCACAACCTTATGTGCAAAATCCCCAAAAGATGCATGTACAATAGTGTGGCACTTTATCTCAGTGTGTTTACATAAAAGATAGCTTACAAATGATGCTCAAAATGTCCTCAAAGGACAAAATGCTGGAAATACATGAAGAACAACCAAGAACAAAGCATCCCATGTGAACAAAAAGTTTCCAAGAGCAAATATGTCCAGGTAATCCACCAGAGTGTGAAAAAAAAATAACTGAATAAAAGATACTTGGAGTGAAATCTGGAAAAATGGCATGGATGAAACTGAAGAGCTCTGAAATACAGTTCCAACGCCGCTGAGATTGCGAAAAACAGAGAAATTGATCAAAAGGTATGAGCTTGAGACTGAAAAAAGCCCCTTTGTCTTTAACTGGTTGTAGAATACACCAAAAGAAAAAAATGTGATGAGACCCACACCACTGGAAAGATGAGAAAACCATCTTTCCGACGATATCTTGTTTGCCAAAAAATGATATTGTATGCCCAAGTTACGGCCTCCGGAATAAATCAGCTCCAAAGAGGGAAAACACCAGTGCTGGGTTAAAATTGACGGTCATACGACCGTCGCAGAAAAAACACTGTGTTAAATTTGACGGCCGTTGTGTGATTGGGCAATTACAAAAAAAAAATTGTTTTTTATATAAAAAAAACAATAAAAAAAGGTTTTGATTTTAAAAAAAAAAATCATTAAAAAAACATATAGATTTTTTGTAAATTTTTTTTGAAAAAAAAGTGTGGGCGGGTCTCGCATGGGCCGCCACCTGCCAATGTGGTAGGGTGGTACCCATGCGGTACCATCCACTGCAGGTGGGGGCGGTGCCCACGGGCCATCACCTGCCGTAAGGATAGGCGGCGGTACCCTTGGGTATCGTCCCTGCCTGCGCAGGGAGCCCGCAGGCCTAAGCAAGCCTTTAAAAGGCTTAAAAATTTCAGCCAAAATAAACTTTTTTCTTGATTTTTTAAAAAAAAAAATCTAAAAAATATACATTAATTTTTCGAAAATAAAATGATGGAAAAAAAGGAAAAAAATTTTTACCAGCAAATGGACAGCCGTACGGCCGAAATGTAAAATTTTTTTTGCCTCAGATTTCGACTTTGTCCAAAAGAACGAATGGACAGTCGATTTAGGGGTTTTGGACCACTGCGGATGCAATGGCAATGTCCGTTTGAGCTGAAAATGCTTCAAAAATGCAGGTGTGCCCTAGATCAAGAAAACAAGCCTCAAACCCTTGAAGCTCCAAAAATCTTCAAAACAAGAACAGGAAGCAACAGGTGTGGAGCTCTGATACCATGTAGGAGTTGAGAAAATACAACACCACAAACCCCAAAGATCACCTGCATGCAAATAACCTGTCACAAAAGAAGAGATGGAGACAAACAAGCAAGGGTTCTCTGAAAACTGAAAATGTATATATCAGAGAGAATGAGAGAATGAATTGATGTGAAATACAATGGGATCAATCCTTATAAAAAGGAGATCATGCAAACCCTAATAAAACCCTAATGGAAAAACCCTAATAGAAGCCCTAATAGGATAACATTTAATAATTAATATAATTATTAAATGTCACTTTATGCAAACTAACGTGAAATCTTAAGAAGGGAATAAAGGTAACTTAATCAACATAATTAAGTTAAGACCTTTACTCTAACAATCTCTTCCAAGGCGAAACCAAGGAAGAATTAGCATGAACAATATAATAACCCCCCCATAATGCTGAACTGGGAGAGCCTAACAGATCCACTGAAATGGTGTGAAACACCATGTAGTGCATGAAGGAAAAAAAATCTGAAAATGTGCAAGATAGCACCTGCAATTGAAAAAGTGGTGTGCAAAATAAAGCACACATGCATGAGGCTGGAATCATATAGATCCATGGTCGTCGTGGAGGGACACTCACCGGACAAAGGTGTGATGGAAAACAAAGGCAAACTACACAACCCCCCATGGTATGGATTCACTGTCGTCGTGGAGGGACACTCACCGGACAAAGATGTGATGGCAAAATAAAGGCAAACTACACAACCCCTCATGGCATTTTATAATATCAGTGCGAGTACAAAATATGGCACAACCTTATGTGCAAAATCCCCAAAAGATGCATGTACAATAGTGTGACACTTTATCTCAATGCGTTTACATAAAAGATTGCTTACAAATGATGCTCAAAATGTCTTCAAAGGACAAGATGCTGGAAATACATGAAGGGCAGCCATAAAAATGGCTGTAGAATACACCAACAGAAAAAAGAAGTGATGAGACCCACACCACTAAAAAATTGACAGAACCAACTTTCCGAGAACATGCAAAACACGGATAAATTAAGGACAAAATGCAAACTTATTGCATGAAAACAAAAAAGAGTGCATGCACAAACCAATGTTCACATCTATCTCCATGATGAAAAAAACCTCAAATTTCTGTAGATGACCAAATCTGAAAAAATGGCCTACACCACTATGAAGTGCTCGAAACCAGTTTTCCGTCAATATCTCATTTGCCAAAAACGGACACCGTGGCCAAAAGTTATGAATTTTTAAAACTGAATTTAGCTTGCTGGAAACGAAATTTCTAGCAAAAAAGTTTGTTTCTAACTTGATTTCTGAAAAATATACTCAGTGTTTGTAGACAAAATAAAAACCCAGAAATATTTTGATGCTAGAAATAAAACCCAGAAATCGTTTTTTGATCCAACAAGCAGAATATGAGAAAATGATATTTTTTTACTTTCAGCCAAGAGAAAAATGACACACGCCATTTTTTCAATAGTGATTTTCTCCGGATCTATCCAAGGTATTTAAAATCTAAAAGATACCCAGTTTAGATTCTGACGCTGGCTACAAAATCTAGAAATTGTTTTTCCTGCAAATGAGTGAAAATTGATTTTTTTAAGCAAAAATGATGGTGGCTCCAATAAAAAATGGCTTGCAACAAACCCTTGTAGCTCCAAAAATTTTCAAAACAAGAACAAGAAGCAGCAGGTGTGTAGCTCTAATACCATGTAGGAGTTGAGAAAATACAACTTCACAAACCCCGAAGATCACCTGCATGCAAATAACTTGTCACAAAAGAAGAGATGGAGACAAACAAGCAAGGGTTCTCTGAAAACTGAAAATGTATATATTAGAGAGAATGAGAGAATGAACTGATATGAAATACAATGGGATCAATCCTTATAAAAAGGAGATCATGCAAACCCTAACAAAACCCTAATAGGAAAAACCCTAATAGAAGCCCTAATAGGAAAACATTTAATAATTAATATAATTATTAAATGTCACTTTATGCAAACTAACATGAAATCTTAAGAAGGGAATAAAGGTAACTTAATCAACATAATTAAGTTAAAACCTTTACTCTAACAATGCTTATCGATTTCCCCCTTACATATTCTGGCATGCCCGGTGGGACCTCGATCCTTGATATTAAAATTTCCTTGAGTGTGTTTCGAACAGTTGTAGGTTCTAGAAACACATTTCCATCATTACTTTATTTCTTCAATCCCACTGAAAGTCTCAACTTGATTTCTTCAATCCCACTGAAAGCTCAATGTATTTCTTCAATCCCATTGAAGGATCTGTTGGAAGATTAGTCTTAAGTTTTCATTGATTTCACCATGTGTCACCATGTTGATCTGGTATCTTGAATAGGTGTGCAGAACAAGCTTATCTCATTTGGTATTTGATTCGGTGTTTTGGTCCACATATTCTCTCTGGTAATAATTATGGTTTAAGGTTTTGAGAAAAGGTGTATGATCATTGGAAGCATGTATATATGTATTCCCGAATATTCATATGTTTGGATGATGCGTTGGCATCAGATTTTATGATTGCATTTTATTATTAGGTTAATCATGGCCGACCTAATAACCAGTTAATGGTATTGCGATTATATGTGCGACCTAGAGTCAGTCCCAACAAAAATAATATTACATGACAAGGTTGAATTACTTTTGGAAGCCGACCTAATTGATGTAGGTGGATATAGCAAGTATATATACAAGATGGTTTGAAGATGAATTATACATGAAAAAAGATATTGTATGCGAATGTGAAAGAAGAGAAGCAAAGAGAAGCAGTAGTGCAAGCGAGTACAAGCATGTGTTAATAAGCGAAGTATGTGAATTAAAGAGTGAAGATTGGTCTATTGTCATATGAAAGAATACTCTGTGCATCAACAAAACCGAATCTGCACTTGTGGTATATCTTCATTAGTTCATGTGTAAATACTCTGTGCATCAACAAAAATCTGTAGGTAGTGAGCCTCCCTATAAGCAGTGAGATTTTGTATTCGGGTAGTGAAACCTTTAGCAGTAAGCCTCCTTTTGTAACCAGTATTGATATAACTATGCATTGTGAGCTAATATTCAATGTGGTTTTTCCCTCATTGGGTTTTCCACGTAAAAAAATGGTGTTCTTGTGTTGTGAGATTTCATGTTTTTCTCTTGCTCTTTTTTGTGTTATGCAGTTAAGTAATTAAAAGGTGTTTTCTCAATTAAATTTAGAAGATACTGATTCACCCCCCTATGAGTATCTTGCATATTTAACAATTGGTATCAGAGCTCTTGGTTCCTCTGGAGAAGTCTAACAACTTGAGGAAGATCCCACAAATTTAATAAGGATAAAGAAGAGCTTCAGACTGCCATTGAAGATCTTGACAAGGCTAAAATTGAAAATAGAAACCTGAAGGAAAATCTAGATGAAGCAAATGAGTGTATCTGAAAGTTGAAAGAGCAGTTAAAGAAATTAAAAGAAAGATACAAAGAAGTGAGTGAGCAATTGAAACAAGCGAATGAAGAAAATACCAGACTGAAGCTAAAAGTAGATGAAAAGAAGAGTGTTGAAGAATGTTAGAAAACAATGATACAAAGAAAGGCTGATGTTTTCTCTAGACTTGAACATGAAGTAATGAATCTGAAAGAGGAATTAGAGAAAGCAAAACTTTGTGAAGATGATTCCAGGACAAGCTTCACTAAGTTTGATGAATTGATAGCAAGACAAAAAAATTCTAAAGACAAAGGTGGATTAGGGAATGAAGTTGATGAAAAGATGCAAAACTTAGATCCTATAAATAATTAGAAAACTCGGGAGAAAGGAAAGCAAAAATTAAATTCTGGAAGGAGACCACCTATCAGACAACTGAATGCACAAAATTACTCATCATTCAACAGTGTTTGTTTTCCATGTAATAAATTTGTTCATATGGAAGTTGAGTGTAGGAGTAGGATGAATCGGTTTTCTAGTCCCTTCTTTGGATAATGTTATACATGCAAGAAGATAGGACATAAGACTACTAAATGCAAATCACAAGGATGGTTAATAGAGTGATGATGAACATATTCAATAGAGGAATAATAAATCAATATTTTGATGGCTATCGTTACACCTGTAAATTGTTTGGACATAAAGAAAATCAATGCAAAACATTGACTAATGGAAATCAAACAAGACAGAGAAATATTGTTTGCCGCTATTGCAAAAAACTGGGACATATTTCAAAAGTGTGTAGAAGTAAAAAGGGAAAGCAATCTGCTCCGGTGGAAGATAATGAATTGACGAAAAAGGTTGATAAGGAAGAGGTGAAATAGGAAATGAGTAAGATATGGAAGAAAAAGGAAGAGTTATAGTCTATCGATGCATCTGTACCCTCATTCGGTGCAGATGAATCCTCCAAAAACTAGACCTAGCATGGTCTTACGAGGAGTTTTATCATAAAATAAAGTAAACCCCCTAGAATTATGACGTGCCAGATGCTGGAACGTGGATATGCTATGAGGAATAGCTGAACATAACTAATACAAAAGAAACTAGAAGAAAAAGAGCAAGCATATTCTTTTGCGGAGTGAATTAGGGTTTCTCAAAAGAAGTGGAAGGAAAGTTTTGTTAGCTTTTTGTAATTAATGTAAGTTAGGGAAAAATGATGGTGTATAAGGAAATGTTACAAATTAGTTTGATCATCAAAATCATTCGAAGGAATTATGGGAGTGACTCATAATTATCTTGGAACAATTTTTGAAGCATTCTGGAGAAATCGTTGTGGACATTCGAAAGCAAGCATCGAAAGTTTCCTCTCTCAGTCACAAAGGAAGGTAATTGAAGAATTTCTATTGAATTGGAATAGGTTTAGTGGTAAAATGGAAACGTTTAATAGAGGATCAAGTGGAAATATCCCTTTGAAGTTAAAAGGAGATGAGTTGGATGAATTTGATCATCGAAAAATAAAGAAGATGGAGTTGGGGTTAGATTCGAGCGAATTATAGAACTTACAAACCCTAGGTTTGGATTTGTGGGAAGAATTTCCTTGGATTGTTGAAAAATATTTTATATTATTTGTTTTGAGAAAATTCAAGGACGGTAGCATTGTATTGGATAAATCTTATCCCATTATGAAGGAAGCAATTGAAGTTGTTACTGGGTTATGTAGTGTTCGTGATCTTCTTGGAAATAAAACTATAAAATAAAAGGAAGTAGAGGAGCTAATAGGAGTGGAAAAGGATCCTTGAGCACTATTGATCGATAATATTTCCAATCCCTCCATTAGGTATGTCACATATGGTATTTCTTATAAGATTTATTCCAGAAATTGAGAAAGATCTACTTCGGCCATTGCTGTGTTTTTGGCGCATAAAATGGTGAAAGAAAACAAGAAGTTTGATCTATGTGGATTAATTCTTGAAAATATTGTCAAAAACATACGAATGACATTGGCAGAAGGATACCCTTTCTATTTTGGGTCCTTGCTTGTGTGTCTGGTACTTTATTCTTTGGACTCATTACCGGGAAAGAAGGATGTTAAGTGGGAATCTTGGATTCCCGTGGCAAGACAGATATACAGGTACTTAGAAGGTCTAGAAGATAAAATGAGTGTGTAAAAACTTTTTCTTATCTTTGCAAAATGAAATAAGATCCGGTGAAGTTATGACTAGTTGATTTGAGGAAGGTTCTTCCTCTGGGACGAAAGAATTGGAAGTTGTTATCAACAATTCCCCTCTAGAATCGAAGAAAATAAAAGCAATCTCTCAAAATATCATTACTATTTCTGAAGAGAAGGAAGAAGTAGAAGAATCTCTATCGGGATTCGAATCTTCTGATCTTGATGATATCCAAAACATGCTAGTTAAAGGAAAAATGAAGAAAATTGGTTAATTATGGAGTTCAGCCTCTCCTGTTGACGAACTTAAAATCGATGATGCTCTGGTTGAGTATCTGCTTCGTAAAGGTATTTTTATTTCCATTATTTTTTATTCCTTTCTAGAAAATTTAGCTGAGGTAGTTGAAGAGAGAATATTGCTTGAAGGACCGGAAGGACACAAGTTGGAAGCTTTAGTTGAAATATGTTCTAAATCCAAGAAAAAGTTATCTAAACTCATCACGAAGATGAAGAAGTGCATGAAATAAATGACTGATACTTACAAGTATTGCCTCCGGTGGCCTACTACAATTGATAATTTTTGAAGCAAAATTGAATCTATAGAATTTGAAGTGAACAATATTGGGAAGAAGTTTGATATATTTGAGGACAAAGATGGGAAGAAAAGGCTGAGAATTGGTGAGTTGCAAGCTGAATTGATTATTGTGCAAAGACAAAGGGATGATGTAGTGAAGACCTTTTGGCTTCTTAAGGAAACTGTTGAGGTTCGGTTAGATCATCTTGCCAAAATACTCTCTGATGTAGAAGACTGTGAAAGATAATGCTCATCTGATTGGTAACCCTCCTTCACACTGTTAGCCGTGTTGGAAAGAATAAGCACAAGAATGGAATCTATAGTGCTTGAATGGAAGAAATTATATCCTGTCATTAAAGAAAGGTACAAGAAGGTATTTCAAGTGAAAAGTGTTATTCTTGTTTGAAGGAATTTTTTTGTTTGAAAGATTGAATAAAAGCCTTGAAGTTTTGAGATTTTGAAGACTCTGGAATTTTTGGATAAACTGGAACTTTATTTTTGAAATTTTGAATGTCACCATGTTTACATATTTTTGGCACCCTTTTCCATTGATGTCAAAGGGGGAGAGATTTGGAATAATTTTGAGGGAGAGATATGGAATGAGAATTTGAAGGAGAATGTTTTACATGTTGCCATCAATGCCAAAGGGGGAGATTGTTGGAAGATTAGTCTTAAGTTTTCATTGATTTCACCATGTGTCACCATGTTGGTATGTCATCACATTGATCCGGTACCCTGAATTGGTGTGCAAAACAAGCTTATCTCATCCGATATTTGATCTAGTGTTTTGGTTCGCATATTCTCTTTGGTAATAATTATGGTTTAAGGTATTGGTAAAAGGCGTATGATCATTGGAAGCAGGTATATATGTATTCCCAGATATTCATATGTTTGGATGATGCGTTGGCATCAAATTTTATGATTACATTTTTTTATTAGGTTAATCATGGCCAACCTAATAACCAGTTAATGGTATTGTGATTATATGTGTGACCTAGTTTTTGTCCCAGCTGATATAATGTTACACGACAAGGTTGAATTACTTTTGGAAGCTGACCTAATTGATGTAGGTAGATATAATAGGTATATATACAAGATGGTTTGAAGATGAATTATACATTAAGAAATATTTTGTATGCGAATGCGAAAGAAGAGAAGCGAAGAAAAGTAGTAGTGTGAGTGAGTACAAGCATGTGTTAGTAAGTGAAGTATGTGAATTAGAGAGCGAAGATTGGTCTGCTATCATATGAAAGAATAATCTATGCATCAACATAACTGAATCTACACTTGCGGTGTATCTTCGTTAGTTCAATTTAGGTGGTTAGCCATATTCTTGTTTCTATAAACTCTGTAGGCAGTGAGCCTCCCTATAAGCAGCGAGCTTCTATATCCAGGCAGTGAGCCTTCTAGAAACAAGCCTCCTTTTGTAATCAATATTGATATAACTATACATTATGAGCTAATCATTGGGTTTTCCACGTAAAAATCCAGTGTTCTTGTGTTGTGGGATTTCATGTTTTGCTCTTTCTCTTTTCTGTGTTATGCAGTTAAGTAATTAAAAGGTGTTTGCTCAATTAAATTTAGAAGATACTGATTCACCTCCCCCTCTCAGTATCTTGCATATTTAACAGGATCAATATGATTTCATCAATCACACCAATTCCGTTATCAAAATTCACCAATTATTCCCATCTAATTCATCTCAACATCTTTCAACCGTTGATCGGGATATTCTACTACGCGATCTCGATCGTTCATTTCAAAACACAAAATCTATAAAACAATCCTCTTCATCCTAAAAAATGATCAAGGAATTGACATCTTTTGCACAACGAAGTAATGTTGAATTGACAATTGATTTCACACAAGATTTTACACACATCTTCGATCAACATCAACACACATTTGGAGCTTTTACAAATACATAAATGGAGGATTCACATTGATGCAACAACAATACAACATCATTGCAAATATACTTCGACACAGGATGGTAATGCCATGTTTTAAGAATTCAATTTACGTTCTCTCCTTTTATTACATTATTTGATTTCGTTTCTTCATAGTTTCATTTCGTGAGTGATGGGTATGAATCGTAATCTTTATTTGAATTAGATATTGTTTAATTCGTTTACATTGATTTCTTATACTTATCGATTTCCCCCTTACACATTATGACATGCTCGGTGGGACCTCGGTCCTTGACATTAACATTTCCTTGAGTGTGTTTTGAATAGTTGCAGGTTCCATAAACACATTTGAAAAATCTTCATGCAAAAGCTACAAAAAACTCATGCATCCGCTCTTTAGTTTATGCCATGGTCCCTCCTTTTTCAACCAATTTTTCCATTCCTAACACTTTTGTTTAGAAGACAAGGCTTCTTTTGAAAAATATGATCGTAGTCGCACATAATAGAGCTGCCTTTGACTTTTCTAACCACATTTTCCAAAAATAATAGAGTCACTTTTGATTTAAATTTTTGCTTTTGTTACTTTTTGATTTGAGATTTGCAAAGTAATTTTCAATTTTTGATGCTAACAAGTGCTTGTTTTGGAAGTTTTGTGTTTGCTGACTTCATTTGTGCAACTTTGTAGGATATGGTACACTTTACATCAAGAACAACTAACAATTTTATTGTAGAGAAGGCGAATGGTCCAAGTTCAACTTTTCAAAAGCTTTCTAGCTTAGAAATTTTTTAATTTGGTGCTTAACAAATGAACCCCACAACTCACACGCTTTCAATTTAGTGCTTCAAAAAGAATCTTCCAAAAAGATTTCTAGTTTAGATTTTTTTTTGATTTGATGCTTAAAAAGGACTTTTCAAAAAGCTTTCTAGTTTAGAGAAATTTTTGATTTGGTGCTTAAAAAGGACTTTTCAAAAATCTTTCTAATTTAGAGAAATTTTTGATTTGGTGCTTAAAAATAATGTTCAAAAAGCTTTTTAATTTAGAACATCTTTTGGTTTGGTGCTATAAAAATGAACCCCACAAACTTACACACTTTCAGTTTGGTGTTCTAAAAAGAAATTTCAAAAGCTTTCATAGATTAAAACAACACTTTATTTTTGGTGCTCTAAAATGGAATGCTCTCTTTTGACCAACACTTTCATTATGTTGACAAAATGAGTGATTTTATTTTTTTGACCACATGAAGACAAGGATTGTTAGAAACACTCAAGTTGGTGCTTAAAACTGGACAAATACATTATGATTTGCTCACTACTATCTATTTGTTTGAAATATAGAATACTTCATTTTGGTGTACATAAAAACAAATTGCTATCTTGTACACATTTCATTTCCTTTTTTTGGATAGCACTTCTCGAGGGGCTTAAAAATAATATTGCAATGAATTTTATGTTGTGTTTCTTGTGTTTGACAAAATGAGTGTCTATCCTCTCCCCTTGCATCTTTTGGTGATCTTGGGTGACAAAAAGAATTTTGAGTTTCACACTTGTTTTAATTCAAAGAATTACCTTTAAATGGTATTCCTTTGAGACACATCCCACATTGGAGAACTCAAATGTGACTCAAAGTAGTATTTCACTCGGTCCACTATATAAATGGTCAAGGCTAAACACCAAACGACTTAGTCGACGATTACTTTATCGTTAGTGTCATTCATGAAAGGGGAGGTACCATTGTGTATATAGAGCCTCAAGTAAGTTGGTTAAAGCCTTAAGTGGCTTGTTGGATGTTAGAAAAGCATTGGATCCCTTGAGCATGACTAAGAACCAATGTACTAGAGGCCACCTTTTTAGCCAAAACATTATTTGAAAGTGGTGCATCATAATTTACTTCTGAGAAGTTACTTACCAAGTCCGACTTATGGTTGAGATTAAAACACTCTTCATAAGTTTCATGTGAAATCATCCCTTTGGGGCATGAGGTAAGCCAATTTAAAAGAATGTGTCTATATGTAGGGTGTAATTTTTTTTCATGAAATTGCCAAATCTTCTCAGTTACTTTGGACATAAAACATTTGCTTGAATTAAAATGAACACATCAAAACAAGCATTAAACATGGTTATAAAAATTCAAACCCTTTGGACTTAGTGTGAATACCATTTGAAAAGAGCCATATATTTGCACTCCTTAAAAGATATCTTAAACAAATATCTTTAAAAGGTTTATGAATATTTAGGCTTACATTTCAAGTCACTAAGAACAAATTCAACATTGGAAACTATGGCTTTAACATTTCAACTTTCACAAACTTTGAGCTTTTGTGGAAAGAAATGTGATTAAAGTTATAGACATTTAGGGTCAAATAGTTTTGATTGTTGTGTTGCATTGTATCACTTGCCAGAAAAGATTAGAATCAAACAAAGATATCAAATCTGCAAATTTATCCAAACTACTGCCAACACAGAAACTAGGAAACAAATCTGCACAAAAAACTACTATTATTGCTATTTTTTCACTTTTGACTTAAACATTTCCGTAGTGGACCAAAAACCCACCACTTTTTCTCTCTAGATTATTAGTCAGTGTCAAAAACCTATTGCTTTTGTAAAACTGAATGCAATTGACTTCAAAATTACCGCTTTTAAAAAACTAAACGCAATTGACTTCAAAATTTTTGCTTTTGATCCTGAGATTGCCGCACTTGACATATTTTCTTAGCCACACTTGACTTGAAACTAGCCACTTTTGACCAAGAAGGTCGCTTTTTCTTACATAATTCACCAGTTAAAAAAATTACAAAAAAAGGACACTTTTGACAAATCCTACCATAGTTGCACTTCAGACTTAGCCATAGTTGACAAAAATCTAACCACTTTTGACATAAATTACCGGACTACTATTATAATTTGTTGCTTTTGCTCTATTTTTTGGTGAAAATTAGAAGACTAATCTAAAATTGGTTACAAATATTTTTGAGAATGAAACAAATAGAAACCCAAAACACGTCATAATCCATTTTGGATAATTAAACACACCAACCTAGTTTTAGGATTCAATAATCGAAGAACAAAATTTGGATTATTCCTTCACTCAAAATTCTAAGATATCAACATATGCTTGAACCTCAAGGCTAGTTCAAGTAGATTTTCCACAACATATCCTCTAGAAAAATGAAGTGAAATATGAATCCAAGTTTTCAACATTTTGAGTCCTAAAAATAGCATCATCCAAAACATCATTCAAACTTTAGGCTCTTGAGTATCCCGAAAACCATATCAAAACACCAGTCACTTTATGACCATTTGGAATCCTACTGCTCTAGTTCAACAACTAGGTCTTACAACACCTATCATACAACCTGCAAGTCTCACACAAATTGAAGATGAACAATAATAAATTATCAGTAGTTTGAGATGTTTTGTATTTGAGAAAAAGGAAACAACAACCCAATGGAGAAATGCAGTTAATATCCTAGAAAAAGAGGAAGAAAAAGTAGATCTTGCTGCTAGAAGGATCGTATTACCACCTCCAATGTGACAATAGATACCATCCTCTTAAAACATAAAATCCTAACACTCAAAAAATAGAAAAGAATCTCCTCCCCCCAAGAAACAAGGCATTAGTTCATTTCCTTAAGTTAGAAATCACCAACTTTTACAAATTCTTGGCACTTGTTTATGAAAAATACGTGATTGCAACATAGAAAAGAGATGAAAGCCAAAAAAAGTAGCTCTAGTATTCCCCCAACAAACACAACAAAAGATGGAAGTGACCCATGGGGTTATAGACCAAGTGACCTTATCACTCCTCAAAAGGAACCCACATTCAAAGCAACATCAAACCAACCACCAAGTGAGGAGTAAGTAATCTATAGAAAACAAGTAATGATGGATAAATCAATCCAAAACTTGAAGGTCATGGTCATAGAAGAAGTGGATAGTGAGGAAGAATTAGATGAAGAATAATTCTTTCAACACTCCAACAATCCCAAGGTACTTAAACTTATGGACAAACTCCTAGGAAAGGATCCAAATGCCTACTTCAAATTAGCACAAAGTGGTGCTAAGCTATCTATAGAATTCAATGTGGAAAGTATTAAGAATCCTAACCTCATTCCCTTAGGGTATAACTTAGTTATGAGAAAAATATCCAAACCAATGGAGATTTTGAACATGCCACCAATCTTCTCACAAAACAATGATCAACCTAAATAACAACTAATGGACAACCCTTTGTTTAGAAAACTTTCCCAAATTGAGCAAATAATGGTCCAACAATATCAAGGAGGTCTACCTAAATACATGTCATGAGGTAACATCCCACCACAAGAATAATGCATACCATAGAATGGATCATATATTGATCCTTCAACCAACGTACCAAATCAACAAGGTGTACCACCAATGCACTACTAGGGTAACCTTCAAAATAACTCATCCCATCAACAAGGTATACCACCAACGCACTACCAGGATAACATTCAATACAATTTGTCCCAGCAACACGGTGTACCAAAAACACACTACCAAGGTAACCTTCAAAATAATTCATCCCATCAACAAGGTATACCACCAATGCACTACCAGGGTAACCTTCAATACAATTTGTCCCATCATCAAGGTGTGCCACCAACACACTACTAGGGTTACCTTCAATACAATTCATCCCATCATCAAGGTGTGCCACCAATGCACTACTAGGGTAACCTTCAAAATAATTCATCTCATCAACAAGGTGTACCACCAATGCACTACTAGGGTAACCTTCAAAACAATTCATCCCAACAACAAGGTGTACCACTAACACAATACCAAGATAACCTTAAAAAAAAATTCATCCCAAAAACAAGGTGTAGCACCAATGCACTACTAGGGTACCCTTCAATACAATTTGTCCCAACAGCAAGGTGTACCACCAATGCACTATCAAGTTACCCCTCTTCAAAAAAATCAACAAGGACTTAACCCTCCTTACAATCAACAAGGACTTAATACTCCTTCCATAAACAAGTACTTAACCCTCCTTAAAATCAACAAGGACTTAACCCTCCTTGCAATCAATAAGGACTTAACCCTCCTTACAATCAACAAGGAATTAATCCTCCTTCCATACAACAAGGAATTAACCCTCCTCCCACCCAACATGGTTACCAAGGTCCTATATTTCCATCATACCCAACCTATGACCAAACAAACATTTTGGGACAACAAGGCTACTGTGAACAGGGTTCCCAAACAAATGTACCAAGTACAGAGGTAGCCATGCAACTACAAGCCCTAAATCAAAATATATTGGACATCTAGATTGGAAAACCAAAGAAGACCTACACTCTACAAGATATATGTCTATTCCCTTTTGATCTCTCTATTACTATGCTACCCTTCCCTAAAAGTTTCAAAATACCAAAATTTGACAAGTACAAAGGGAAAAGTGATCCAATAGAACATGTGTGAGATTTCTCAGTAGCTTACATGGAAGTGCAAAACAATTATTCCTACCTAATGAGACTTTTTCCACGTAGTCTTACTGGTCACGCTATGGAATGGTTCTCCCATCTACCACCAGGTATTAAGAGTTTTGATGAATTGAATAACAAGTTTGTGAACCACTTCTTGTTCAACATAGAACAGGATGTCACCATCACCAACCTCTACAAGATTAAACAAATCCAAGGATAATCCTTTACATCCTACCTACAAAGATGGAGACATAAAGCTAGTAGGCACAAGTGGCCTATTCCAGACAAAGAATAGGTGAATATCTTTGTGTCCAATGTCCAAGGAGAAATCAATTACCAACTCACCATGTTGTACCCCAATAAATTTGAAGAGACTATTGAAAAGGGACTACACATAGAAGGAGCTCTCATAGCAAGGGGAATCATTAAACTAAACAACTCAAAAGAGAACACTTCTAGTTTGAATGAAAAACCCAAGATTTGGGCCAAAAACAAAAATGTTACCAACGATGGAGTAGTTGATGCTAGAATTGTATGGAACGTACAAAATCCCAATGGACCATTGCACAAATGAGCCACACTCCCAAAAACATGCAAAATAATCAACTCATCTATCCCCAAAATAACCGATTGAATAACAATAAACAAATCAGGGAGAACAAAAAATACAATATAACCAACCAAGGAGGAAATTTACTTAGTTAGGATAACCAATTGAGACAATCATGCATAGATTAGTTCAACAAAACCTCATCAAAGTCAACGAGTGCCCAAACTATGAAGAACATAGTTTTAAAACACCATGGTCTAATGAAAAAGACTTATTTGAGTTCCACAAGATCGAGGGACATATGAAGAATAACTACATGAGACAAACATATAGAACAAAAATTAATCAAAAAAGGAGAAGTTGATGTAGAACACCATCTTGGAAACAAATACCTCCAAATCGACACGAATCCAATTCCTAACCATGCTAAGAAAAATGAAAAAGGGAAAGAACAAGACTATCACAACACCAACTACACCTATGGTGACACCGTCTTAGGCTCCCTCTCCCAAGTAGATGAAACTAGAGTCAATGTGCTAACCATACAAGGCATGGACCCCAAAAGTAACATAACTACCCATTAAGGGAAAGTCACAATACAATGAGCCCCATCTAAACCCACAACTAAGCCATTCGATGACTATAGTATTGTGGAGCAATTGAAGAATACCCCTATTTTGATCTCCATCCTAGAGCTGTTGAAATTATCACCTATGCATAATGAAATACTTGAGAAATATTTGAAAACACCGGTCCCTAATGATCTCAATCCTAATCAATTTCAAGCCATGGTTGGTAAAATCACGACCACTCACCATTTATTTTTTTTCTGAGAAAGACCTTCCACATAAATCATTCCATAACCAAGCCCTCTATATAGAGGTTGGTGCCCGAAAACATAAATTCAAAAGAGTATTGATAGATAATAGTGCAGGTTTAAATATTTGTACCTTGAAATTTGTTAAATAGTTGGGGTATTCTAATGATTTAATTGACAAGGGAAAAAACATCACTATAAGGGCTTATGATGACCTTGAAAGAAATTCGAAGGGAATGATTAGGCTTCTCATATAGATAGGACTGAAAACAACATTAACAACATATTAGGTACTAAACCTTAAGCTACCGTATAACCTTCTTCTAGGACACCCATAGATTCATGCACTACAAGCAGTTCCTTTGACATTTCACCAATGTCTAAAATTTCCCCTTGAAGGAAAGGAGGTTACTATATACGTTGATCTTAAGCCTTTCCACTACTGTGCAAAATTAGAGGGGAAATACAAAAAAATACAAGTACCCAGTAATGATATATCATTCCACTCCTCATATATTGACCCATCAACACTACCATCAACCTCAACTAAACCCCCATCAATTGAGAAACCAATATCTGATTCCAAGATTCAAGTACTTGATAAGGGTAATGGAAACTATCATTTCAATCAAGATTTTTGCATTGGAATGCTTCCCCCAACACCCAAGGTTTATGGAGGGTGTAAGGAGATAAAAAATGTTCAAGCAGTAAAAATGGTAGTCAAACTCACAATCTTTACCAAGTGGGGAGATATGAAAGATGAGTAAATATTCAAAGAGGACCTCTCATCAATGATCTACAAAGAAGAAAAAGAAGAACCAAAATAACTGTAACCCTTTCCAATTGATCTTAATAGTAAAGGGTATCAAATATCTAAACAAATGGGATACAATAGAAAGGGTGGCCTTGAGTGACACAAACAAGGTAGATGGGAACCTATTATAGTGGAACAAAGAAGGAAGAACATGGGATTATGTTATGGTTCGATAGACATGGTTACTTTAAACACTGGATGTGCCCCTTTTGAGAAATGAGCTTGTTCTACCGACGTTAAGACACTGGATACCTACCATCTCATAAGCAACTTACCAATCAAGGACCTATTTGAAAGCTTTAACATAAGTATAGTCCCTACCCAGCCTACCCAACCTATATCTAAAGACTATACTTATGGAACAAACTCCAACGCGTATGAATGGGATTCCATCACTTCTAGCGACGATGACCTAGATACTCAATGGGAGAATGATGCCCAAGCTATATTGACCATTACAAAAACTTTCATAAGCTTTGTAGATAACGATGACAACCCACCCCTTTGATACCCACAGGTAATAATAGATTGGGAGCAACAACAACATATGCTTGTTTTGGATCAATTCTAGAATGATGAAGCTATTGTAGAGTTTATGGGACTTCAAACTGATATACCATTAGGAGATCATAAAGCAAGGTTTTTCATGGAACTCAAACAAGAAGTATATTTCAGAGGGAAAATTGTGTCCTCTAGCCGCAAAATTGAAAAAGAATGTAAAAGTCAAAATGAGATCCCCTAGGGAAAACCACGATGTGGCTCTATCGGATCCTGAAAAGAGAAAAATAAAGGAAAAACCTAAGGGTGAAAACCTCTTTGAGGCAGTCAAATATGGAGGATCCAATCTCCCTATTTTTGAATATCAAGAGAAGTTGACACTCCTAGTTGAAGAAACTGAATCCATCAATGTTGGCATGACAGAGAACCCAAAAATCACATACCATGCAACATTGCTTGATCTTGACGAAAAGGTGAACTTCTCAACATTCATAAATGAAAGGAAAATCAACTTTGCATGGAAATGTGTTGACATGCCAGGGCTAGATCCAACATTGGTCATACACCACCTAGTCGTATTTCCTGGAGCTAAACCCATCAAGCAAAAGCTATGGAAGATGCATCCATAAATAACACTTCTAGTAAAAGTAAAATTGAAGAAATTACTAGACGCGGGATTCATTAGACCAATTGATTACCCTGAATGGATATCAAACCTAGTACCGATATCAAATCCCACTAGGGGCATAATAATCTACATAGACTTCCGAGATCTAAACAAAGCTTTCCCAAAATATAATTTTCATCTTTTGAGCATTGTTATGATTGTAGATCTAATCACATGACATGAAATGCTATCACTGATGGAATTATCTAGATATAATTAGATTAAGATATCCCCTAACAATCAACATAAAACAACATTCACATGTGCATGGGGGACCTTCTACTGGAACGTCATGCCATTTGGTCTAAAGAATGCAGGGGTGGCCTATCAGTGAGAAATAACTACAATATTTCATGATATGTTGCATACAACTATGGAACATTATGTGGATGATATACTAGAAAAGTCCATCAAAAGAGAAGATCATTTAACCAACCTTGTAAAAGTGTTTGACAAGATCGAATAGTATAACTTAAGGCTCAATCCGAAAAAGTGTGTATTTGGAGTAACATCTGGAAAAATTCTAGGGTACATAGTATAAAGAAGCATCGAATTTGATCTTACAAAGGTAAAATCCATCTTAGAAATTCCTCCTCCAAAGATGTTAAAGTAGCCAAGAAGTCTACAGGGGAAACTATAGTCCATCAAGCGATTCATCACACAATTGGCAGACAAGTGTAATCCGTTCACCCATCTACTACACAAGGACATCACATTCAAGTGGGATGGTAGATGTGATTAGGCGTTCCAACAAGTCAAGGAGTATCTACTCACTCCTCCAGTATTAATGCCTCCTATTCCATATAAATTAATAATACTCTATGTGTCTACAACACAAGCAACATTAGGAGATCTCTTAGCACAAATCGATGATAATAATAAAGAAAGAGTGGTCTATTATATCAACCGAACATTGGTGGGATATGAATTGAACTATTCGCCTGTAGAAAGAGTGTATTTTTGTCATCTTTGTGGGAAAAAATTTAAGAAACTATATCTTGAACAAACAAGTAAATCTGACCTCAAAAGTAGATCCACTAAAGTACCTATTAGCAAAAGTAGCTCTAATAGGCAAAATTGCTAAATTGGTAATGATATTGAGCGAGTTTGACATAAAGTACGTAGACAGGAAAGTCATCAAAGGATAGATCATAGTAGATCAACTAGAAAAAGAAACAATGGATGATAATTAACCTCTCACAACAGACTTCCTAGATGAAAGCATACTACTAATAGAATAGACAAGTCGTTGGACCTTGTACTTTGATGGGTCCCACACTCAGCACAACTAAAGAGCATGTATCTTATTTTTCACACCACAGGGAGATAGTATACCTAAGGCTTACCAAATTTATTTCTTGTGTATAAATAACATCTTAGAGTATGAAATAATTGGAGGTTTATGGAGACTCTCAACTGGTAATCAAGCAAGTAAATGATGAGTATGAAAGAAAGGATGACAAGCTAATGTCATATAAAAGGATTGTGGACAATTTTAAATAATAATTTATCACCATCACCTTTGAATAGCTTCCCCAAATCAACAATAGAGCAACTGATGCTATGGTAATGATAGGTTCACTTCTCGATATTCCACAAAACATTCCTAAGTACAAATTTCTTGTGAAGCAATTACTCGTACCGACATTCAATATCCTAAAATTAGAACTGGTTTGTGTTGTTGTTGGTCCTAGCTCACCATGGTACCAAGACACATTTGACTATATCCAGCATGGTATCATACCTCCCAACTTAACACGAACCCAAAAGAAGACCTTTATTTGTAGAACCTCTCAATTCACAATCTTAGGGGACACCCTATATTGTCGAAGTTTAGACGGTATGTTACTTTGATCTCTTAACATAAAAGAAGCAAAAAACGCCTTACAAGAGGTACACAAAGGTGTTTGTGGGTCCCACTCTAGTGGACCTAATCTAGTACAAAACTTGTCAAGAACAAGGTACTATTGGCCCTCCATGGAAAAATAATGCATTCAACACTCCAAAAAATGTGATCAATGTCAACAATATAGTGACCTTATTCATGCACCAAAACGAGCTAAGACCTATCATAACACCATGGCATTTTTCACAGTGGGGATTAGAATTGGTAGGTAATATCTCTCCCACTTCATCAAATTGACACAAGTTCATTATTACCGTAACTGAATACTTCACAAAATGGATAGAAGCAATTCCATTAACCTATATCACAGGGAAACAGATATCCAAGTTCATCTTGAATTGTCTGATCTATCAATATGAAATTCCCAAAACCATCATAACGGACAATGGATCCCCATTCAATAACCAAGATTTCAAAGAGCTTTGTTCCAAGTTCTCTATCTGTAGACATGGGAAATATATTGACACACTTGATCCTGATTACTAATGTCATTTCTTCCCGAATCATCTTCTTAACTTGTCATCACTTTTCATCCCTTAATTGAATAAATCATTATTTATCTGATTAAGTCATTCTCTCCTGTTAATTAAATTAATCAATTTGATTTAATTAACCCTATGTCTCTATTTCATTAAATAATTAATTTTATTTAATTAAATCCCTAAAGTCATCCTCTTAAATTAAATAAATTAATCTTTATTTGATTTAATCTAACATCATGCTCCTTAGTTAAATTTATCAAATCTTATTTAATTAAGTCTAAATCATTATTCCTCTCAACTTTGATTTAAATAAATCATAAAATGTGAATCAAATTTGTAACATCATCTAATTTCCTAGATTTTGCAACTTGCACAATAAATCAATTTATTTGATTTATTAATTCATCAATTTCCATTCAAAAGGGCATCTTTTGTGGAATATTCTTCCAATTCAAAAATCCCTCCAAAATGGGATGGGTACTTCCAACAAGACATTTAATGCCTCTTAAATGTCCTTAGCCTTGAGCCAAGTGACATTAACTCCATTATTCTCTCCCTCCAACATGTCACTTTCAAATTTCAAATTTGAATCTCATAGCATTCATCATACACATTGATCAAAATATGCTCAACCTTCAACCATTCACATCTTGACAAATGACACTTGGCCATTGGGTGTTGAATGATCCCACATTGCTCAATTTCACTCATTATTCCAACTTGGAAATCTATAAATAAGAGACTCTTCCTCTCATTCTTCATCCACAATCTAGAGAAAAGTTACTCTCTACACATTGAGAGCCAACTTTATCCATTTCATATAAATTTTTCATCATTTTCATGATTTCATAGCAAGGTTATGCCAAAATTTCATCAAGGAGCTTCGATCATCCAAAAATTATCACAAAGATTACAAAGGAGTTGGGAAAAGGCCAATTTCAACACACCAATTGGCACCAAATCCCACGTGGGATCAAGAGTTTGCATTGATTAATTAGGATTTCATTCATCTTTCCATGTTTGTTCTTCATTTTTTTCTATTATTTAGCATTGTAGATGGATTTCATGGGGAATCCTTGTTTTCTCTTGCATATGAGCTTACTAATGTGTTTTCTTCTTATATTTGTGCAGGTATAGGATTGGGGTTCACACTATCCAACACAAATTCTCCATGCCCTACTACCCCCAAGGAAATGGTTATGGTGAAGTGTCTAATAAAACCATCTTGAAGATACTAAGAAAGACTATTAATGACATAAATTATGATTGGAATTTGCAACTGAACCATGTCCTATGGGTTTACCGAACCAATATCCATACACCTATAGGTTCCACACCCTTTTCATTGGTCTACGGATCCAAAATTGTCTTACTTATTGAAGTTGAAATCCCCTCACTACAAATATCACTCAAAGGCATGGTCAGTAATGAAGAGTATCAAGTGTGCATATTGAATGAATTAGAACTCCTAGATGAAAGGAATTTGAGCATGTTAAACCATCTTTAGGTTTATCATAATTATCTTAAATGAAGCTACAACAAAAAGATCAAGAAGAAATTTTTTTAGGTTAGTGACTTGGTACTAAAAGAGAATCAGAAGGTACAAATGAATCAAGATGGTAAAGGTAAGTTTGAACCTAACTAGCTCAGTCTGTTCATCATCACAAAAAGCTATGGATTTGGAGCTTATCAATTGGATACTCTTGAAGGGGAACCTTTAGCCGAACCGCTGAACAAAATTCATCTTAAAAAGTTCTATACCTAAACACATCAGAGTATCCCAACAAAAAAGATAAAAAGAAAAATAAAAGCAAGAAAAAAGTAAAGAGAAATAAAACATTCTTTAAGTGAAAACCTAGAAAATAGGGGCTATGATTGAATAATACTTGAGTCATTATCTATTAGCACTATCTGAAGCATCCACCCATTCGTTCCATAGTAAAAGGTATATCCAACCATGGCTTGATAACTGGTCAAGTATTGAACCTAGCTACACCATCAACATTCATCTCTCCTAATGAAGGTAATCTTGTCTCAAATTGGGGGAAACTTCCAAAAAATAGTATCACATTGGATTCTTGTAAATCCTATCACAATTGAAAACTATCAAAATAAAAAACATCTAGAAAACAAACAAAAAACAAAACAAAGTCAAAAACATAAAAATCTCAAAACATGTTATGCTTTGAGTCAACACCAGTCAAAATACATGGTCTTTTTGTGTATAACGTAGGTAAGGATTATCAACCCTCGAGGCCTTAGGTCAGTCCCCTTAGGTATCTATCATGCTTTCTTTCAACTTAGTCAAAAAATTAAAAATCTAAAAATATTTGAAAAACATAAAATATCAAAAACATGTTCTTATCAAACTAAGCAAAATACGAGCCTTTGTGTGTACAACATAGGCAAGGGTTATCTTTGATGAGCCCTCGAGGCCCTAGGTTAGTTCCCTAGAAATAATAAAAAAATAGCATCAAATAAACTCATAAAATAAAAAAGGTCCTACCTCCATTATCACCAACCAAAATAAAATTTTCATCCATGATAAACAATCATCACAATCACCCTTTGACAACTCAAAAAACAAACAGGACAAAACATCAAAATTAAAAATTCTAAAGTGAAAATTGGAAACAATTAGACAACTAGCAAGTGAAAACAATGCCAAAGTGTTAACTACCTATCTATTGACAATTTACCAACAACATCCTAAGATATGTCTTAACAGATAAAATGTTCCTACAATAGACATCATCAACACCGGATAACAACTTGAAACCTCAAAATAGATATGACAAGTGATATTACAACATTGTTTATCTTTATATAGTCTTATCTTTTTGATTTATCGTAATACCACATTCCTAGGATCTCTTGAGGATGTTCATAATGATTTAGAGAAGAAGGAATTGTGGTAAGTCAATTTTTGTTAGTCTTGTTTATAAAAGTTTTTTGTGATACTACCATGGCGAATATTTGCTTTTTTTGGTGTATGGAAGTTGTTTTAAGATAATTCGTGTAGTGGTTGTATGTTAGGTATTTCGAACCTCTTTGTGTAACTAGGTCTGAAGTGTTTTAACACAAATCAACCATGTATTCTAATAGGGTTTCCGTATGTCTGGTATGAGCAAGAATATTCTTTGTATGCTAAGTTAAAGTCCATGCAATGGATACAAAGCCACCTTGGTTATTAATACACTGGTGCATTGTGTCTGTTTTCTACATAAAAAAAGGATTGTTAAAGATACAAAGCTTCTATGCAAAGCAAAAGAAAAACTCAACAATAACTAACAACATCAAGCTTCTATCCATCATCAAACATATCTTCTAACTAACAACTCGATTTTACATCAAAATATCATTAGTACCACATACATATCATCACAATATAATCACTACATATCATGATCATAATAAAGCAATAAAAACATCATGCATCATGCATAATCATACATCACATATATAAGCTATCATCATCCATCATATACATAATAAAACATCATATATCATATAGATATATACATCATCCATCCATCGACATTATGTGCATACATCATAAAAGTAAAAAACATGAACATAAGCATATATACATCATCATCCATAATCATCTCATAACACATAATAAAGCTGAATCGAAACATGGTATATCTCATATATCATAAAAATGAGAATGTAAGGTACATCATCAAATAAAATGTGTGATATCATATACAAAAACACACACACACACACACACACACACACACACACACACACACACACACACACACACACACACACACATATTACGAGGCCTCAACTGGGCTGATGAATATATATACAAAACATATCTACATAGGTCTTTGAATAATAAACATCATAAAGATTAAGTGAAAATATTCCTACTACCTGGCCAAAGGTGGTGATCTCTGATGATCATGACTCTGGTGAGAAAAAGGCTGTGATATAACTAACGATTGATCTAGCTGCCTCATTGATTGATCACCGGAATTAGCTACACTAGTGTCTATACTAGGCTCAAAAAACCTGGGACATCTATGTGCTCTAGGAATGAAAAACTCATATATAGTTTGGTAGTAGGTGGCCTCCTTCATTAAATGATCTCGCTCTGCTTTGAGGGCATCGCGCTCTATCCTGAGGGTATCCCTCTTAGCAGTAATAACCCGCACCTATGCCTCAACAACAAGATGTTGCCTAGTCTCAGTATCCTGCTGCTACCTAAATCCATCTCTCTCTTACCTTGTAGTGTCATGCTTGATAGACAAAATAACAACCTATGCCTATGCGGCCTATCACCGCACAACCTTTGTATCTCTAGTTGCTATCACCTATGCTAGCTAAACTGCTCCATCCCTAGGTGGTGGAGGAGGACCTAGAACCTGTGCCTAATTCTACTGCATGGGATCATCTTACTGACCCTATTGCCCATCCTATCTCTCTCTATCCAACTTCTTAGCAGCAATATGGATTCGTTGTCTCTCCCCTCTGCGATCGGTAATTCCTACTCTCCCAATGGCTAGCACAATGCCATCAGGATCTGTAAACTTGAGAGGACTCCATCAAGTCCACCACTGATCATAATCTAGTGTGGTCCCTACATTAGCTAGTCCAACATGCCACCCCATCCAAATGGGGAAAGCTCTCTAAACTCAACAAAAAATACATCATGGTCTACCTGCGATCCCCAAACTTAGACCTCTTGGGTGGTCCTACCAAAATGAGCCTGGTAATCATCTCCAAAACAACTATGTGTTTCACCAAACTAGTGAAGAACCCTATTAGGAAAATATCTCTCAAGAAAAGAAGGTAAACAACTAATCAACCACTAAGTCTATCTACAAAATGGCAACTACTCCTGGTCATCATGCCATGCATCACAATCCAATGACGACCTCCAAATAAAACCCAACATATGATCTATCATGTGATGCCAGTAATGTAGCTTCCCAAGCCAAGTATAATGAAGAAAACCACTATATTTGTAAGAGTAAGGATCCTCTAGATCTTGATCCAAAATACCATCAGGCTTGGTAACTGGGATATGCTCCCAAGCCCACACATGCAATAAGGTAACCTTGATAGAAATGGAACTACCTCCATGATAGGAAACCTCATGCATGTCTCTATAAAGATGAGCAAGGGGACACAAGCCCCATGCATATCTGGTACCATGCTCGAACATCTGCTCGATACATACCAATGAGAAATTTCTTGCCTCATTGATCGGGAATGATGAGCCTCGAGACCAAAGCGCATAAAACCAATGAGAAAGGATCTACACTACCCATGAATGAAGACATATCTATCTCTGACTCTCAAAATTTAAGATGCCTAACACCAAGGACTCAATGCATGGCATGTGTACCCTATTGTACAAAATATGTCACTAGCTCTCCATGAATTGATACACGGAGGATCATCCATACATCCTCTAAGGTGATGATGGCCTTTCCAATCAATAAATGAAAGGATGATGACTTAGAATGCCATCTCTCAATGTGAGCAGTCATCATCACTCTGTGACATCTAATCATGTGCATGTAGCATATATGTTGTAACCCCATAGCATCTAGCACATCTCGCTCTAGCTCATGGAAACCAATGATCAAATCAAACAACTAAAATGACCGCCGCTCCCTCGAGATAAGTGGTTTGAGAACTGCCTACACCCATTCAACCCACATGTTAAGAATTTTCTATGAAAACATAAAACGAACCTGAGATTACAAAAAAAATGGCTCAAACTTCTAAAAAATAGCAAAAGCGATTACTTTTTTTGGCAAAAGCAGACCTATTTTTGTCAAGAGTGGTAAAGAAATTCAAAAGCATTAAAATTTTCAAAAGAAAAAATATATCTTAAAAGAACATATTTTACAATGACTTCCATTTAACATGAAAAAATTCAAAAGCGAACATTTTTAATGAAGGCAAAAATAAAGGCAAACATTTGAAGCAAAAGTGAAGAAATAAATCAAGTGCGAGTAGAAAAATCAAAAAGCAGTATATTCAAAACCTACAAAAGTGGTAGAAATGATTCAAAGGCATAAAAAACATAAGATTTGCGTTTTCGCCTAAAATGTTTTCATGCATTAATTACTCAAAAACATAAAGTCAAAATAGGAAAGGAAAGGATACATATCAGCACATCGACGCCTGCAGTTCAAACCACATCTACACAATGTGGGGATCCCCAAATCCTTGCCATAGCTCCTTGATAATCACAAAATTGTGAAATTAGTAAAGGCTCATAATGAAAATAAGGTAACTTAAAACCTATTTACCTATTTTAACCCACCAAAACCTAATTTTTTACCTAGGAATCCCTCCTCCTAGGTTGAAATTAAGAGCTCTTAGGAACATCCGAACTATCAACAAGGGTCCTATAAGCTTAAATTTTTGGCCTCTACCCATCTAAACTGAAATGAAACATTGTCACGAGTTCGACCCAAAAATGAATTTTTCAGTCAACCTCTCGAGGGGGCAGCCCAACATCCTACCATCATTCCACTGACCACTGGGGCACAATAGGGCATACAATTTTTTTCAAATCTTGATCTTAACATTGAATTATTTCAAACAAAGCAACTAGTACTTTGTCTCAAAGAGGGGAAAAATGTAGACATATAAAAATGACCTAATAGTAATCACACATCTTGAATGACATTTTCTCATCATTAACATCATTATCATCTAATATCACAAGATTTCACATCAATTACATCAAAAACCCTAATTTACTCTATTAATTGAATAATATTACATTATTTAATTAATTCACTTTTTCATCATTTTCAACTAATTAAATAAATTTTATCTATTTAATAAAGTCCTAATCTAACTTTATTCCTCTCGATTAATTAAATAAAGTCATTATTTAATCATGTCACTAATTTACCCTATTCCCTTAAATCAATTAAATTATTATCACTTAATATTTTAATTAAATCACTTTCCCCTCAACTTGAATAATTAAATAAATTATTTAAAACATAATTAAAAAAGGTCAAAATAAACAAATGTAACTTTGTCTGTAAAAGTCAAACATGATTTGCACATTCAACTCAAAAAAATTAATTAATTAATTCAATTAATTAATTACCCTCACGCACTTTCATGATTGAGAAAATTACGGTCCCTTGATTGTTCACTCTGATTGGAAAACTAATTCATTTATTTCTTGATTGATTCGTCTATTCTTCAATCCCACTGAAGGCTCAACTTGATTTCTTCAATCCCACTGAAAGATCAATCTAGTTCTTCAATCCCATTGAAGAATCAACATGATTTCATCAATCACACCAATTATGTAATCAAAATCCACTGATTCTTCCCATCTAATTCCTCTCAACATCTTTCAATTGTTGATCAGGATATTCTACTACACGATCTTGATTGTTCATTTCAAAATAAAAAACTATATAAAAATCCTTTTCATCCTCAAAAATGATTAGGGAATTGACATCTTTTGCACAATGAAGTAATGTCGAATTGATAATTGATTTCACACAAGCTTTTACACACGTCTTCGATCAACATCAACACACATTTAGAGATTTTGTAAATGCATAAATGGAGGATTCACATTGATACAACAAAAATCCAACATCATTGTGAATATAATTTGACATGGGATGGCTATGTTTTATGAATTTAATTTATGTTCTCTCCTTTGATTACATTATTTTATTTATTTTCTTTGTAGTTTCATTTCATGAGTAATAGGTATGAATCTTAATATTCGTTTGAATTAGATCTTGTTTAATTCGTTTACATTGATTTCTTATGCTTATTGATTTCCCCCTTACACAATATCATTCCAAAGCCATCACAAGATCATAAAATGGGAAAATGTGAGGAATCACATAGGTAATTGCAAGAAATTTTAAAAATTCTACACACCACAAGGTATCCATCAGATTAGAAACAAACATTGAAGCTACTTAATTTGGGAGAGTCATGGGGTGAGAACGCAGCCAATCCCAACCCAATGTGAGGGTAAAAGCATTTGCAACTTGCAAACACTAAATTCTAAAAGTACTTTGAAGCTTAAAAAATGAGAAGGATAAATTATCTTTGACTTCATGACCCTCAACTGAGAATCCATGAGGCATAGAAGCAAGGAAGTGAAAGAGCAGATAAACACCAAATTGAGAGCATTTACTAAAATTAAGATGGCTAAGAATAAGTAGGTTGGCAGGGTTATAAGCACGTCAAATATTTGCTAGCATGAGAACCTTCATAGTGTGTGTAGAGAAGTAACATCCCTACAAAACCAAATTAAGCCGACACATGTGATGTGAAAGGTATTTAAGAAACTTTCTTTGATATCATACCATAAGCTTGGAAGGTGGGGACAACAATAACTTGCTCCAAGGAAAAAAATGAGTGCCCAACCATGTGACATAAGATAAAGTTGCTAACACACCACATCATTGTACCAAATTGTATCAAGCCATCAAAAGAAATCACAATTCATTAAATGTAGAAAACCAAGTAAGGAACCATGAAATACATTCTTTATTTTGCCTCAACTGTTCGCATGTGACAAGATATCACACGATATGAAGAGGAAGATATGACAACTATCTCATCACTTCATAATACCAAATTACATTAGGCCCTAAAAAATAATCATGATCCAATAACTATAGTGAACCAAATGCAAAACCATGCAATATGTTCCCCATTCTACCCTTCCCATCTGCATGTGGCAAAATCACACACAGGTCGAAGGGGGAGAAAAAGGAAACAACATCCTTGTTGCAAGATAGGCTTGAGAAAATATTCACAACTCAAATAGTTGTCATAGGACCATCTTTGGAGTGAATACAAATCTATAAAAAAATGACACCATGGAGACCGTATGAAGAAAAATAGCAAAGCTATAAGAACAAGTATATGGATCCAAATTTGGGAACACCAATAAAATTCCATATATGTGAAGGTAGATATAGCCTAGAAACATCCCTCATTTCTAAAATTTAGTGGAGGAACCAAAAATCTACTCAGACAACAAAAAATCAATATCCTTCTATGAAAGCTCTATTTAAGAAAGAGATAGATCAATAGCCCCATTTGCCAAAAAAATTGCAACAAAATTAGCTTGCCTATAACAATACATGGTCTCATAAGAATAAAAAATTTGGAGAAGATTTGGAATATGAATCAACAAGTAATTCAAATTCCACGACTCAAAACTTCTATTAGATAGAGCATTAATCACCTTCAATGATGATGTGAGTGAGTTTCAGTTTTAAAGCCAATTCCACCCCAAGAAATAGTGCATTAAATTCAACCACATTGTTTGAACCTTCCTTTATCATTTCACATGCCGCTTAAATAATTTTACACTCACAATCCTTAAGGACCATACTAATGCCTAGTTTACCAGGGTTCCCCTTGGATGCACCATCAAAATTTTAACTTGAACAAACCAATTGGGGGAGGAATTCATTTGACAAGCCTCCTATTTATAGTTGACCCAAAATACTGAACAAAACCCTTCATTGGGGAGGTTTAGCAAAGACCACTAATTTAGGATTGAGGCATCCCATGAAGAGAACACTTTTTTACCATTTAATTTTTTGAAGATGTTTACCATAATTATTTCTTAAATGGAGAGTTCAAATTTTTGAATTACCTGGCTTATATTTGAAGTCTTTTTTCCTAAAAAATTTGTTGTTCCTCTCTAGCCAAATTTTCCAAATCACAATAGAGGGGATTACCTCCCAAATACAAGAAAAAGTAAAATTACTGAAAAGAGAAAGCCAAATTTGAAAACGATTGAAGAGAGACCCCTAGAGGGGGGCCGACCAACTCAACACATTTTTTAACTAGGACCAACACTAATAAGAAAAATTACACCAAAGAAGAAAGTGTTCTATAGTTTCATAGGCCTTGCCAGATAATACACAAGGGAACATAAGAATGATTCCCAACCTATCTAATTTCATTTTGGCTAGAATTTTGTCTTTTAAGGCAAGCCATGCAAAAGCACAAACTTTAGGTAAACCATATAGCCTCCAATAGAGGTTAAAGGACTACAAATCCTTTTGACCAAAGCAATTAGTGAGTAATAACCATCTTTCACGTTATAATTTCTTGATTTTTCTTTTACCCATATTATCTCATCTTGTTTATTTGATAAAAAGAGTTGTCTTTTTTGTAGTTGCTTCTTGATGAGTTATTTCAAATGGGAGGGGATTGTAAGGAAATAAAAATCTTTCCATTTCATAACTAGAGGAGATTTTTTTAAATCAACCGTCATATAATATTTTAACTTGTTCCCCCAGGTTGCCTTTAAAGAAACTTGAATCTGCTCCCAATTACCAATAACCCTAAGGGGTTTGTGCCTATTATAAGAATCCTCATAGAACATAGCCTTTTCCTGATTATTAATGGCCTAAGATAGACGAGGGAGAAGCATAGATTTGTAAGAAGAGAGGAAATTTCAAATTTTAGATCCATAAGGAAGAGTTTTCTAAGTGAATATTCTTTCCCTGTCAAGAGTATCCAAGTATTTGTGTCTCAATAATTGACACTATTTTGTATTTGGCTTTGTGTAAATATTCCATATCAGTTTAGAACCTAGTGCCTTGTTTTGAAGAAACAGATCTCTTAAGCCAACACCATCCCATTTCTTAGATTGGAAAACATTTTCCCATGCCACGAGAGGAAAATTAGTATTTTCAGTCATATTTTCTTCCCATATGAAACCCCTAAACAATTTTTTAAGATCAACCCCCTTATCCTTTGGTAACTTTAAAAAATATATCTCATTGGTAGGAAAAGAGTGAAAAACTATCTTTAGCATGACTAGATTACCAAAAAATGAGAGCCATTTTGACCTTTATAACAAAATTGTGTTTGAAGAAGAAGCAATAATCTTATCCCAAAATTTATGCTTCTCTTTACCCAAGAAGAAAGGAATACCCAAGTATTTTCAAGGAAGCATACCAAATTGAAAACCCTAGAACTTTTACACCTATCCCTTCACCAAAGGTTTTACATTTAGGAAGAAAATTTTAGACTTATTCTTATTGAAGACTTGACCTGAATACAAGGAATAGTCTGATAAAACATTTTTGATGAACCTTGCCTCTTCCAAGATTGCATGCCCAAGAAACAAAGTATCATCTACAAATAGGGAGTGAGTGAGTGGAAGTGGATAAGAACTAATGGAAACTCCTTTCCAACTATTTCAAGCGCTTTCTGAAGAAATATATCTGCTCAAACCTTCAACCATTAATATAAATAGGAAAGGTGAAAGGGGATTTCCCTGCCTTACCCATTGAGTAGAGGAAAAGTAGCCATGGGGAGCACCATTTATAATGATGAAAAATTTAGCCCAAAAAATGAAAGAGTAAATCCACTTACACCAACTGTCACAAAACCCAAACTTTTTTCAGGGCTGCCAATAGAAAATCCCAATCCAATCTATCATAGGATTTCATCATGTCCAATTTTAATACCACAATAGGTACTTTGTCTAGCATGAAGACAACTTAAATGATAATGCAATGCAAATGGGATGGGTTAAGATGCTTAGAATAAAAAATCTATATTATCCTAAGCAACTTAGATTATAATGAAAAACATGGATGATGTTGCCTATGATAATGATATGTCATGATTATGCAGGATGCCAATATTTTTGTGGATGTAGGATAGATGCGTGGATATTTTTTTGAATGTAATGATATCATGTTAGCATGAAAGAGGATAGAAGAATGAGAGGGATCAAAGATGGATTCCAAGAATATGTAGAAGTCCAACAAGTCCATGATTCGTCGAGACTTTATTAGATATGATGATGAGTGATGATGATTTTCTTATCAAGGGATTGAGACACAAATAACATAAATTTCCTTATATTTGATAAAACACGTAGATACGATGCATCCAGGTAAGGATAAAAAAGATGACGTTGTATCTAGTATGATGGAATTTGACTCAACAAACATATAGGAGTGTCCTTGTTCATACCTAACATACAAAAATCCTACTGGGATGTATTTTAGATGCTTCAAACACCTCAAACCAAAACACAGAAAGGTAAAACCTCCCAATGTAATAGTCAACAAGTTATCCAAAAAACCCTCTATACATACCTAACATAGCAAGTATTCACCAAGGTTATATTACAAGGACGTCCAACAAACACAACAAAAAAAAAAGATAATGATCAATTCCCCATTCCTATCTCTCTAAATAATTTTGATAGACATTGACGAGAGGTCATTAGATTAGGTGTAATAAGAGAAGTTATAAGAAAATATCAAATAAACAAACAAGATAATGTTCTTCATACCTTTAGCCAGGACTAAACTATGGCGATGCCTGATGTTGATGTCCATTGTAGGAAAGATATAACCTAGGACATGTTTTATCAAGTGATTCTGAAACTAATGAGATGATGGTCTATTGATACCAAGAGTTGATCAACTTGTTTACCTATCAACCTAGACTCAAGATCCTGACGTTTAAGCTTATCCAAAAGTTGTTATACTTGTTTCCACTTTCCTTATTAAAAGTTGATGGGTATGTTCAATTTATTGTGAGTGCATGTTTATTGCATGTGGACATGAAACAAGATGGATGATTTTTGGTTTTTTGAATGTTTTTGGTATTTTGAAATGTTTTGAGGCTATTTTTGAAATTTTGGGGATGTTTTACAAATATTTTGATTTTCAAAATTTTCCTATATTTTTGTGTTTTCTAAGATTTTGACCTAGAACCTAACCTAAGGACCTATCCTAGGGGCCTCGGGGGCTGATCAAAGATTAGCCTTGTCTACGTTATACACGTAAAGTTTGACTAACACAAACTCATTTATTGATGAAGTATGAACAAATGGACCACCAGTTTATTATGATGGACACCTAAAGGACCTATCCTAGGGGCCTTGGGGGTAGGCCAAAGATTAGTGTTGCCTACGTTATACACACAAAATCCTCGTAGCTTGATATGGTTACTATGTTTTTGATTTTTCCTTTTTTTTGACCTATTTTTGGATTTTTGATATGTTTTGGATGTTTTTGGTTTTATGAATGTTTTTGGATTTTTTGATGTTTACGGGAGATTTCAAGGATATACATGAATCCGATCCGATGTAGGTATAGGGAAATTCCCCTAGCATGATGTGATAGATTACCTCAATATAGGTAGGAAAAACTGACCTTTGGAATATGCCAAGTAGTACTAAAAGGGAACATGATACATACACAAGATCGAGCCATGATGCAGACATGGATGGGCGATGGAAATAATAATGGAATGTGATGGGTGAATGCGACGGAAAGTGATGCAGAATAAGCCAAAGAATTCATGGTGGAGGGGAGGTGCTTTATTTACACAAGATGCCTGAATGCCAAGTTTTCCCCAAGGTACTTTCCCAAAGCACAACCGATGTGGTTTTCATTAGAGGATGATTTTTTTCAATCCTTTTTTTTTTTGGATTTTGATATATATATATTTTTTTCTTGTATTTTGGATTTATACTTGCAATCCTAGGCATGAATTTTTTTGATATGGGAGATATTGATGGGCTCTTGAAAGGGTTCACCTTTGAGTGTGGATAACTAATATGCCCCTAATTTGTAACTGGCTATGACGATGAAGGGTCTCAACCAATTAGGTTCAAACTTTCCCTTGTCATATAAATTTGGTACATTCTTATAATTTTCTTTTAACATGAGTTCACCGACCTAGAATGACCAAATTTTGATCTTCTTGTTATTGCTCCTCTTGAGGTGATTTTGATAAACCTATAAGTGATTCAAGGCATCTAGGCGATGCTCATCCAGTAACTCCAAATCGTTAAATCGCGACACTCTGTATTCTTCATCAGTGATAAGGTTCTATAGTGATATTCTCAGAGATGGGAGCTCAAACTCAATAGTTAGGATAGATTTGGAACCATATACAAGGGAGAAGGGTGTTACAGCTCTAGGTGTGCAGATACTAGTTTGGTAATCCCATAAGGCAGGATTTAATTGTAGGTACCAATCATGACTAGCTTCATTGACTGATTTTTTGAGGATTTTTAAGATGGTTTTATTCGTAGCCTCAACTTGAAAATTTCCTTGGGGGTAGTAAGGTGTGGAGAACCTGTGTTGGATATTAAAAATTTCACACATTTTATGAACATCTTGATTCTTGAAAGGTGTCCCATTATTTGAGATAAGGGATTGTGGAGCACCATAATGATATATGAGGTAATTGAGGATGAACTTGGAGATTTGCTTCCCCATGATATATGTGATGGGAATAGCCTCTACCCACTTTGTGAAGTACTCAATGGAGGTAATGATCAAATTATGTCCATTGGAGGAGGTTGGTGTGATCTTACCTATAAGGTTGATTCCCCATTGTGAAAAGGCCAAGGTGTAATGAGGGGTTGAAGTTCTTGAGCTTGTGCATGGATGAGGTCTCCATGTTACTAACATTGCAAATACTTCTTGACATAGTTATGAGCTTCTTTCTCTATGGTGGGCCAATAGTACCCCGTCCTCAACAATTTCTTGGCCAAGGTCATACCACTAGAATATGATCCAAAAATACCTTTATGTAACTCTATCAACACAGTCAAGACTTACTTAGGGTTAAGGCATCGTAATAGGGTCCCCTCGATACTTCTATAGTAAATGGTTTCCCCCAAGATAACAAATCAGGATGACATTTTAACAAAGGTTTTATTTAGGTTTGGAGTGATGTTATCAAGGAGGATTCCTATTTTTAAATAGGTGAACATGTCATGATACCAAGGATCAGTGGGCCCAACAACTTCACACAACAACTCTGATTCTGGTACCTCAAAATTTGGAACAAGAAACTATTCTACTAGAAACTCACATTTGGGTGTGTTCTTTAGGATATCTAGCAAGGATTTGATTGTTGCCATAATATTTATAACCTTGTTATTTTCTCAAGGTATCTTCTCAAAGGTTATGGCAAGGAAATATTCTTTGAGATATTCAACCAAATTTTTTAGGGGGTAAGCTTACCATCATTTAACTGATTGATGATCAAATATGAGTCCCCAAAGAATTTGAGTGTGATGATCTTCCATTGTGCTACTATCCCGAGTCCTATAATAAGAGCTTATTTTGCAATATTGTTTGTACATGGGAAGGACAACTGATAGGATTTTAGAATGCAATCCCATTATGGTTTGATAAAAATAATACCTACTCTTGACCCATATTGTGTGAAAGAACCCTCAAAATACAATTTCAAATGGTCTAATGTGTCTAGGAGGAAGATTGAATCATCTATAAATTCTGATACCAATGGATTCTCTGCATATATAGTTGCTTCAGCTAAGTGATCTCAATTAATTATCTTTTAATGAATTTTTTCTCCACATATTCAATGTCATACTCTATCAAGATCATCACCCATTTGGCCATTTGTCCTATGAGAGTTTCTTTGGATAAAATATACTTGAGGGGATCAATCTTGGTGATGAGTTTAACCTGATGGGCCAACATATAGTGCCTAAAATTTTGTGATACAAACACAACCACAAGGAAAGCATTCTTAATGAAAGTATATTTTAGCTCATGTCCCACTAACATTCCACTAATATAATATATGGCGCTTTCCTTTCCTGTTTCATCATGGTAAGCCAAAAGAGCACCAAGAGCTATTTTTGTAGCTAAGATGTATAATATCAATGGCTTATTTAGAATTGGTGGCATAAGGACAAGTGGTGTTAGTAGATATTCCTTGATTTAGTTGAATGTATTGTCGCACTTCTCATCCCACTTATACGCTACCCCCTTATGAAGGAGATGAGAGTATGGGATGGTTTTACTCACCAACTGCGCTATGAATCTTCAGATTGATTGAGTTCTTCCTTGTAAAACCCTCAATTGTTTCAATGTCTGTAGTGCTTCCATGTCGAGGATTTCTTTGAATTTTGCGAGATCAATCTCGATTCCCCTCATTGACATAATATATCCCAAGAGATTTCTTGAAGTTATGCCAAAGACACACTTCTTGGGATTGAGTCATACCTTATACTCTTCTAATTTGTCGAAGATTGGTCCTAGTGTTGATATATGGTCTTGACGATTTCTTGATTTGGCTAGTATGTCATCCACATAGTCTTCTATATTCTCGTGGATCATATCATGAAAGATAAAAGTCATAGACCTTTGGTATGTGGATCCAACATTCTTTATCTTGAATGAAATCATATTCAACCAATAGGTGCCCCACGGAAAAGTGAAATTTATTTTATGTTGGTCATCTTTTATAATCATGATCTGGTTGTATCCTAAGAAGCTGTCCATTAATGATAACATTTCATGCCTTGTTGTCAAATCTACAATCATGTCTATGTTGGGGTAGGGGAAATCATCCTTAGGGAATTCTTTATTCAGGTCTCTGAAGTCAGTGCAAATTCAAATTCCCCCAGTGGGCTTTGAAATAGGTACAAGGTTGGAAACCCATTGTAGATAATCGATGGGTCGGATGAATCTTGCATCAAGAAGTTTTTTTAGCTCAAATTTGACCAGCAAGGCAATTTGGGGATGCATCTTTCTCAAATTTTGTCTCATAGGTTTTACCTTTGGATATACTGCTAAATGATGAATGACTATTTTAGGATCAAGACCTAGCATGTTAGCACACATCCACACAAAGTTTACCTTCCTTTCTTTTATAAATTCCGCTAGATTTTTTTGTTCTTCAATCAAAAATGATTTTGCATAGAAGGTAATGTGCGTGACCTCTTCAGTTCCCAAGTTCACTGGATTGCACTTTTTTACTAGGAAATTGATTTCTCTTGATGAATAACACTAAGGGGAAGATTGAATCCCTCATCCTTTGGTGCCTTAGAGAGGTTTTCACCATCAGATATATCCTTTATTTTTACTATTTTGGGATCGATAAGTGTCACGACTTGGTTTTCACTTAAGGATCAAGACTTTACTTTTAGATTTTTAATTTTGTGACTAAGAGATTCAATCGTTTCCCCATAGTACACATGTGTATCTAGGTCAATATCGAGCCTTGCCTTGTGATATCCATATGGCATGTTATTTCTTAGCCCCATGAATTCAAAGAGAGCCTCATCATTTTTGAATGAATTCAAGATTGGCAGTCCACATTGGTCCCATTTTACGAGTTGGGTATATATAAGTTGTAGCTTAGTGCTGGAAGGGCTTGGTTCAAATGAAATGGTGGTGATCATAAAAACATAAGAATCATCCTAGTATAGGTTTTTTAAAGGTATAATTATCGATGGGGAGGCTAGTGGATATTGGTAGTTGAGGGGAGCCTTGACTATTTTGATAGGGGTACGCTTGCCAAGAATGGTCACCTTACTTGTGGTACAACCAAGGCCAAGATTCTTTAAATGTTTCTTTGGAATGAGGGGTTCTAGTAAGCCATTGTCATTCTTCCCCAAATTTTAATTTTTGTTATAATATCATCCAAACATTAGTTGTAGACCCTTGTTGTCATCCTCCATGGGAAGATCAGGTACGAGTCTTTCATCTTGGTAGAGAAATCTTGATATATCCTTTTCGTCCATAATTTCCTTACTTAAGTCTCCACACTTTTTGAAAGTGGTAGGTGATTTTGTGAATTTTTGGGGTGATGAGCCATCAATAGGTTGTGGTTTTCTATGAGATATAGGGGATTTTGGTAGCTCTCCTAACACAAATGTGACTTTTTTAAGTTATGATCCCCACAACTGTTATCTTTGATTATAGCTTTGATGTCAGGGATGTTATGGATGCAAGGTGTCTTTGTCTCAGATGTGGAGGCCAAGGTGGATGGATCAACATAGGAAGATGTGGGTCCTTCATCATTTTTAGGAACTTGGGGTATTTTATAATATTTAGCTTCCAAATTCTTGCAGTAATAAAATAGTTCAGGGTCGCCATGGATTGTGACTTCTTTATCTTGATAGGGGAATTTGATAAATTGGTGGAAATTAGATGCAACGACTTGCACCCCATGGATCCATGGACGCCCTAGGAGGATATTATATGGAAGCTCTAGATCAAGGATATGGCATGTGATTTCCATGATGGTTGGCCCCACTTGAATGGAGAGTTGGATGGTGCCTTGGGACACTCGTTCTCAATCATCATATTCCTTGATAGTAATGCCCTTCCATTTTTCAATGACATCTTTAGAAAAGCCCAAATTCTTGATTAGCTACAAAGTACAAATATTTAAGCCTAAACCCCCATCCACCAAGACTCTTTTGACTTTGTTCTTGTGAACAAGGACCTCCAGATGTAATGCACGATTATGGGATGACTGCTTCAAGAGGTCATGTTATAAAAATATGAGAAGGTGGGGCATAGTGATTTGTTTGACCATGGCTTGGAATTGGTCTACATCAATGTCAGTGGGAACAATGGATGCATAATTGTTTTCTCCAAAATGTCCCTATGTGTTGGCAATATTTTTAGCATTTCCAAGAAGGAGATTTGAGTGGGGGTTTTCTTCAGTTGGTCTAAGATATTGTAGTCATTTGGATTAAATTTTGGAACAATAGAGGATCCTCTAGGTGATGGTGATGGTCCTTGGATGGTTACGGTGCCTCTACGGGTGGTGAATCCACACTCTGTGTTAGGCCATTTGATGTTGAAAACTATTACAAACTCATCCAAGGATGCTACAACATGGTTGTAGACATGGTTAGAACTTGTGTAATTTTTCCCTTACTTTTTTCTTTTCCTTTGTTATGGTTGGGCATCAGATTTGTGTATAAATTTAAATCCTAGTTTGTGGCTTTTTGGTCAAAGTGATGTCTTTGATCTCAATGAGGTCTTGGATAAGATTTTTCAATCATATGCAGCTAGCCGTCATGTGTCCCTTGATTTTTTGATAGTCACAAAGGTGATTTTCATTTTACCAAGGGGGTTTGACTTGGGGCTCTTGGTAATTTTCATAAATGGGAAGCGTGATGATATTTTCTCGTGCAAATTTTTCATAATAGATTTGATGGTTTCCCCAAGGGCGTATACTTGCATTTCTATGGATATTTTTTCCTTGGGGGTGGTCCTCCTTGAGCATTGACATTGTTGATTGTTTGATTATTTAGACATTTTTGTGATGAGTTTGTTTGTTGGGTTCTTTCATGAATGGGTTGTTGTTTTTTGATTTTTGGTTGATGATTTTTTTGTTGTGGGTATGTTGTGTGTTTTTCCTTGGAGCACTAATAACAAACTTGGCATCAACAACACCATCGTTGGCAACATTTTTATTCTTAGCCCAAGTGTGAGGTTTATCATTGTAGCTATTTGATGGTCTATTGTCTTGGTATGCGGGTGTGCGCCCTTGTGCTATAAGGGTTCTCTCAATGTTGAGAGCCTTGAGGATTAGTTGGTTATATGTTGTGATGCATTGCATTTTCAGATGGAAGGATAACTTCCCTTTGAGATTAGAGATAATGGTTCCAATTTGTTGTTCCTCTGGCATGGACCATTTTATTTTGTTGGATCTAGATCTCCATCATTGTAAGAAAGTTGTAAATGTCTCTCCCTTAGCTTGTTTGAGGCTGGATAGTTCCTCTAGGCTTACCTCCATGTCTAGGTTAAATGAGTATTTTTCTATGAAAAGGTCTACAACTTCTTGGAATATTTTGATTCTGGGAGGTAAGCGGGAGAACCATTCCATTACGAGACCTTCCAATCTTTTGGGGAGGAGTCACATTAGATAGGAATTGTCATATGCTACTTCAATGCAATGTACGTGAAATTATCTAATATGGTCCTCAAGATTACCTTTTCCTTGGTATTTTTTGAATTTTAGTATTTTGAATCCTAGTGGGAATGGAACCATTATGATGTTCCTATCGAATGGATTGGGGCACAAATCCTGTTGGGTGTATGATTTTTTTGCTTTTCCAAATTGAATGTCCTAGATTTTCTATGAGAGAAATTTGACCTACATGGAAAGATCGATTTGTGGATCGGGAGGTGGAATGTGTGTGTTTTGGGGTGGTATCATTTGTTGGGTAAATGATGGGGTGGCATGTGTTTCTTGCGTGTTAAGGTTCAATATTTTTTTTTGTGTGTTTGTGAAGGGTTGCTAGTAACCTTGTTGTGCGAGAAACGCTTGTTTGTATATCCGTTGTTGTTTTTGGGCTTGTTATTATTGTTGTGCTAATAGCACCTGTTGTTAAGCCTGTTGTTGTGTTGCTTGTTGCTGTCATGCTATCAATGCTTATTTTTTCACATGTTGTTGTAGGGCTTGTTTATAGGATTGTGCTTGTGCTTGTTGTGCTTGGTATTGGGCCTACGCTTGGGCTTGTGCTTGAGCTTGCACTTGGGCTCGATCTTGTTGTTGTGACGCTTGTTGTTGTTGTAGCAAGGCTTGCGCTTGGGATTGTGCTTGTACTTGGGATTCTTATTATGCCTTTTGCGCTTGAAATTTTTGTAATTTGTTTTGATATGCTTGTTGCATTGCTTGCAATGTGATGCTATACTGATTCGTTGTGTTAAGATTTTGATATGGGGTGGCAGATTTTGTTGTGATGTTATGCTAAGAGGTTGTTGAGGTGGTTTTTGTGTAATGATGAGGGGTTGGGTGATATATGGTGGATTTTAAACTGTATTTGGCGTGCTTAGCCCTTGTGAGACTAGAATTTGGATGTTTGAGGTGTTGTTGATGATGTGATTAGTGGTTGAGATATTTAGGATGATGCCACTTGGTGTTGCGATATCAGTGGCATGTTTGGAGGATTTGATGTGATGGATGTATTGATTTGACTTGTGTTTGGGGGGTTGACCTGATTTGGTTGATTTTGGATTGATTTATTTAATGAAGGGATTTGTACTATACCTTGAATTGGTGTAGGTGATGGTGTCATGATAGGGAATTGTGGGTATCATTGTGATATGTTTCCTTGTGGGAGTGAAGATGAAGCATTGAAGGTTCCCACTTGTTCAAGAAGGTCCATTTTTCCTTGTGAGACATTTGGAGTGTAACCCTGTGTATCAAGGGAAAAGGTAGGTGACACATGAAAAGATGATTGATTGGTTGTGTCATGGAAGACAAGTGGAACATATGGTTGTTGAGGGTCTTGTAGGATCATGTTTGGCATACCCAATATTGTTTTGGATTCCAAGTTTTGATTGTTGACAAGTGGGTGCCCTTGAAGGGCTTGGAGTAGTGAACTACCTTTTGTGATCATAGGTTAACTTGGTGTGTGAGATGTTGATGGTTGAATAATTGGCTGGATGATTCTTGGAAATGAGGGTGCGAATGATGTTTGTGGTATATTCACCGAAGCTTGTTCGACAATGGTACTCACGTCAAAATTGGAAGGGAGTTTAGCCCCTTCTTTTGCCAATGTCAACATGTATTGGGTGCGATTTAGTCTCATGAATGTGTTGAAAATTTTGTGGGTTTGGATTTTGCACTAATTCGAGTAATTCATCATGAGACATCTCTTTGAAGTTTTTTGGGACATCCTCCACTTGAAATCCTCCCTCTTGTTAATCTTGAGATAGTTGAGGGGGATTACGTGGAGGGTTGGTAGAGGTTCTAGGATTGAATTCAGTTTGACTCAAATCACTCGTAGTTGAATTTTCCTTGTTTTTCTCCATGCTCTTCTTGTATTGTGATCTTGTTTGAACCATAAAATATAGGATCAATTTTTGGGATAATCTAATTTTGGGTACAAAAATAACCTCTAAGGTGTGTTTCAGGATCAAGATGATATGAAAGATGAATGGTTGGGTGATGTGGATGTTTGAAACTTTAAGAACTTTGGATGGATACTAGAATTTAGGATTTTGATTTTGATTTGTGTTGATTTGGATGATAAACTTGTAAACACTAAGATGTGAGATGTGATCTTAGGATGAAATTGTCCAAAAGGGATTGCTAATTTAACTGTGTGAGAAAGGATTAATTCGCGCAAACCTAACTAAATAAGATGATTTTTGATTTTGTCTAAGTCATTTACCAAAATTCTAGCATAAGGATGTTTCCAAAGTTCTAGAAAGTTGTTTGTGAGATGGATTTTGATAAATATTTTTGAGGATGGATGAAGGTGTTTGTTTTGACCCTAAATGAACCTAGAAGGACTTTATTTACAAGACCAAGGTGTTGAAGAACACGCTTTACCTTATGAATGACTCAAACCCAAAAGATCAATGTTCTAAATGAGGGGCTCATATAGGACATACAAGTCTAGATCATTCCTCATAAGATGCCTATAAAAAATTCTTACCAAGATATCTTTGTTGCGATAAAGACCCACAAGGTGTTTCTTGATAGATTTTTGACTATGATTCCTAAGTTTGAAGTGACAAAATGTGGAACTTCATTTAGGGATTTTGAACTTGCAAGAGATCATGACAAAAAACACATGTGTGGGGTCCAATTGTGATTTTATCTTGATTAACGAATTATTTTTACCACATAAACATGTCTTGCTGAAATTTAAAACTAAATGTGTATGTCTAAGCTCTTTTTCATTCCACAGGGTCCATTACATGAAAATCAAAGAGCCAAGGCCATAGTTTCCCTAGGTTGACTTTGAAGAGAGTGAATTGAGATACGAGCCCAAGTATTTAGAAGCCTCTAAACATGAGATCCTTAAGAACAAGCAGTAATATTGGAATCTTCAAAGGTTTTCACTTTTTTAAAAGGGTTTGAAATTTTTAGGATTTTTCCAATGTTTGTTTCAATTTTTTAGAACCAAGAAATGTGTTCAACTAACTCGTAAGCATGCACAACCTAGGCTGAAGAGATATTGCTTATTGAGTCCCTACTTGTATTTATCCAAACACTAAGACATAGAGAACAACTAGAGATTTGGTGACACTGGATCCTCCTTACACAACACATGCACACCATATCTCAAACCTCAAAGATCTGAAGAACCGAAGGATTTTTTGTTTCTACAATGAATAGTGAAATTTAGGGAGGCTTCAGAATGATCATTCCTACACCAACAAGTAAAAAGGTTTTTTGGCCTCTAAAATAATGGTTCTTAGTTGCTACTCAAGGACATGGCACCTTACAAGCGTCCATCAAACCATTAAGGATTTAATCACTCCTACTAGGGGTGCTTATAATTTTTATGGTAGTACCCCATTCTGAATGATACTGTATGACTAAGGCCTACATACCATGATGACTTGTCAGTTTATTCTTATCCATTTATATACTGAACCAAGTGAAAAACCAATTGGAGTCACCTTCAATTTCTCCTTTAAAATGTGTCCTTAGGTAATCCCCTCTAAGGGTAAACAAAAGAAAGAAAAAAACAATGACTTGGAATCTCCAAGATCACACTAATTGCGAGGAGAGAGCATAATGCATTTTCCTTACACAAGCATAGTGTTCATTTTAAATAACCCAAAACCAAATGTGTGGGTGATTATGCAAATGTCACAAGATGTTTTTGATTCTCAAGATAACCAATGGTGTGAGAGAAGAGCATACACACCTCAAAAAAGTTTCAAACCACAATACAAAGAAGAAACAAGTTATTTTTAACCCTCAAAGCAATGGTGAGTTCATTTTAAGCACCAAACCGAACTTGTGATTTTGCCTTGTTCATTTTTAACCCAACATAGCAATGATTTTGTAAGTTTGTAAATTTAATTTTAACCAATTTGAAAAGCTCAAGTCAATGATTAATTTTAAACCCAAAATAAAGCTAGTTGGTCCTAAAATAGAAGATGAAAAGCAGTAATGAAGTCCTAGGCTATTATAATGAGCATTAAAAAAATATTTTAATTTTCCAAGTTGATGCCTTTTCTTCAATATGCAAAAGTGACATAGGACAAAAAAGGTGACGTTGGACAATAAAGGAAACATTGAATTGACAGAGGTGGCACTCTAGAGAAAGGTAGAAGTTGCACTCCATAGTAGACATAGAGCATAAAAGTGGTGCTGAAGAAAAAGGAACGGTCTGGAGTGTAGGAGTTGAGAAAATACAACTTCACAAACCTCGAAGATCACCTGCATGCAAATAACCTATCACAAAAGAAGAGATGGAGACAAACAAGCAAGGGTTCTCTGAAAACTGAAAATGTATATATCAGAGAGATTGAGAGAATGAATTGATATGAAATACAATGGGATGAATCCTTATAAAAAGGAGATCATGCAAACCCTAATAGGAAAAACCCTAATAGAAGCCCTAATAGGAAAACATTTACAATAGTGTGGCACTTTATCTCAATGCGTTTACATTTAAGATAGCTTAAAAATGATGCTCAAAATTTCCAAAAAAGGACAAAATGCTGGAAATACATGAAAAACAGCCAAAAACAAAGCATCCCATACAAACAAAAAATTTCCAAGAGAAAATATGTCCAGGTAATCCACCAGAGTGTGTAAACACAAATAACTGAATAAAATATACTTGGAGTGAAATATGGAAAAATTGCATGGATGAAACATAAAAGCTCAGAAATACGGTTCCAATGCCGCTGAGAGTGCGAAAAACGGAGAAACTGATGAAAAGTTATGAGCTTGGGACTAAAAATAGCCCCTTTGTCTTCAACTGGATGTAGAATGCACCAACTAGAAAAATCACTGAAAAATAACTGCTCCATCAAAAAACTGGGATCGCTAGCTTTCCAGCAATATCTCGTTTGGCAATTTTTGACATTATGGCGGAAAGATATGGAAAAAAAATAAAAATGGATTAGGGCACTGTGGGGTACGTCAAAGGCTAAATGGGTGCAAAATTCGGTCTCCTAGGTGCTAGCCTTTGGTCTACCATATGACCTCCTACAAATAAAAATAAAAAAGAAACCCGCCACCAAGTGGGTGGCGGGCGAGCTGGGCAGAGGTGGCAGGAAGTGGCGGCGCCGGTGGCACCACCACCCGACCTAGCACTCGGAGGTAGCCATTTGACCATGGGTTAATGGCAGTGGGAGTGTGGAAAGATCGGTCGATGATGGGAGAAAGCCGATGGAAGGAATGGTTGGCGGGGGAAGAAAAAATGATGGGGCCATGAATGGGACAATCGACAAGATATGTTGGTTGTACAAAGGTACCAGTCCGTAGAAAATTTTGAAATAAACCCCCAATATAATATCCATAGATTTAATTTTATGTCACCCAAACAATAATATTTGCAAATAGCCCGAAAAGAATATAATATGCAGAACATAAAAAATTAAATAATTTTTTATTCTACAAAATCATACCCAGCCCTGGGTGGGTCGTACAACCGCCCAGGTAAAAAATTTTTGCCCCTCAAATCAACTTTGTCCAAAATGGACGAATGAACAGTCAATTTAGGGGTTTTGGACTGCTGCAGACGTAATGGCGAGGTCCGTTTGAGCTGAAAATGCTTCAAAATTATAGGTATGCCTTGGATAAAAAAAAAACCCCAAACCCTTGAAGCTCCAAAAATCTTCAAAACAAGAACATGAAGTAGTAGGTGTGGAGCTCTGATACCATGTAGGAGTTGAGAAAATACAACTTCACAAACCTCAAAGATCACCTACATGCAAATAACCTGTACAAAAGAAGAGATGGAGACAAACAAGCAAGGGTTCTCTGAAAACTGAAAATGTATATATCAGAGAGAAAGAGAGAATGAATTGATATGAAATACAATGGGATCAATCCTTATAAAAAGGAGATCACGTAAACCCTAATAAAACCCTAATAGGAAAAACCCTAAGAGAAGCCCTAATAGGAAAACATTTAATAATTAATATAGTTATTAAATGTCACTTTATGCAAACTAACGTGAAATCTTAAGAAGGGAATAAAGGTAACTTAATCAACACAATTAAGTTAAAACCTTTACTCTAACATGGAGAACCTGTAGACTTAGAGAAAATCTGAGAAGGCAAAAGCGACGTAGTAGCAAAAGCGACATGACAGGGAAAAGCGATTGCGACATTGGACAAAAAAAGAAATGCTAAAAACATAAGCGACATTGTATCTGCAAGCAAAGGCAACACTAAAAGAAAAGGTGATTCTTTAGCTATGAATAATGGCGTCGCCTTCCTGTAGCTGCAAAAAATATGATTTTTTAGTGAAAATGTGAAATTTTAAGTGGTTTTCCCTGCTTCTAGTGCCAAAATGTGATTGTAAATCTACAACTAGATAAAAATAGACAAAACAAACAAGTTTAGTCATGTTAGAAAGCACAAACAAAACATTCCCTATGAAATTCTTGATCAAATAAAAATAAGAAAACATGAGCAAATCATGAAATGACACAAAATGAAAGCATGCAAACTTATCTAACTAGACCAAACCTCCATCCCATAGGGGGATTGGTGCCAATTTAATGTGGAAAGTAGTCCTTTCCAAATGCATTTGATAAACTCCAAGATGTAAATGATACCGAGTGTATGAGATTGATGCAAAGTGATAATGAAAACAAGTTAAAATATGATGAAAATGTGTGTAAGTGAGTGATTTCTATGAGTGAAAATGCCTATAATAAGATTGCATGAGATTGTGGATCCATATACAATGGAGAATTCCTCTATTTATAGGACTCAAGGGTTGAAGAATGAGTGAAATTAGAGGATTTGGGACTAAAATGAGGACCAATAGCATTGCGACACTTGTGATTAGGGTAGAGAAGGTCATGGGGATATGTGTGGAGCACATTTTGAAAAATGTGAAGAAATTAAGGCAGGTAGATGGATTTGTGAGAGAATGTAAGAGAATTGAATGAAAATGGTTGGGATGTAAGAGGGACAATATGGCATGTAAGAGGCCATTTAAGGAAAAGGTGGCTCTTGTAAGAGCATTTAAGACCTTTGTAAGAGGCTTTAAAAGTCTTTTGGAGGGAAATTTATGAATGGGTACTTGAGGGGAATATTCCAAAGAATATGCCTTTGAGAGGAAAATAGGCTAATTAGTTAATTATAAGATGATTTTCATGTCCAACTTGGTTAGTTGACTATGGGTTTACTCAACCAAGGTGGAGTCAAAAGCTAGAGATATGAGTAATGAGGATTAGGAGGATATTAGAGTTAATTGATTCAGAATTTAATTAGCTCAAGTGGGTTAGGGGATTTATGAAATTTGATTTATTTAATCAAATGAGAGGAATTTAGGGTTTTAATTAAATAATTTTATTTATTTAATTAAATGTGATGAGCATTAGTCTAGAGAAGGTGAATTAATTTGATAAAGTTAATTATTTGATTAATAGTAGAAACTAATGAATTTAAATAAATAATAGAGATTATTTAATTAATTGGTTATATAAAAAATGATTTAGGAGGAAGTGATGTTAATTAATTAGAATCAAATGCATAATATTAATCAGGACTATTTAAGTGTCTACAAGAGGTTTCAATATCTCAATAAATCATGTAATAAACTTCGAGATGAAATTGATCTTGCCAAAGCATGACTTTAATTATTTCTTACTTCTTGGTGCCTAGATTTTGAGTAAGACACTCAATTTGGATATATTGAAATACCCCTTTCAGAGATAATGTGTCCAAGCAGTTTTCCTTCAATCACCCCGAAAATGTATTTCTTAGGATTTAGTGAAATTTTGTATGTTTCACATTTTTGTAATATTTCTCTAAGATCACGAGCATGATCTCCTCTATGCTTATAAAAAAATGTGAGGTTGTCCATATATATAATAATGCACTTTCCTACCAATTCTTGGAAAGCATAATCCATAGCTCTCTAGAACGTGGCTCCAATATTTATTAGTCCAAATGACATCCTTCTATAAGTGAAAGTTCCCCACTTTGTGGTGAACGCTATCTTCATCATATCCTCCTTCGTGACCTTTACCCTATCATACCCAGAGAACTCATCCAAGAAGGACATCACCTGTGAACCATTAACAATTTATAGTACTTCATCGAATGAGGGTAGGGGATAATTGTCCTTTTTATATGCCTTATTAAGATTTCAAAAATCCACACATTTGAATGTCTCCATTCCTATTTCTGATGGGAACTAAATTAGCCACCCAAGTAGAATGTCCGATGAGGAAAATGATCCTGGTTGAGAGGAGATTCTATACTTATTTTTGGATCACGAGTTCTAGAAATGCATTCACAAAAAGTAGTATTTGCTGGAAAGATTTGGCATCAAGCTTTAGTGGGATTGTGTGAGTAATAATGGAAGTGTCACATGTCTTTAAATATTCATATTTCTGTAGATACAAGAAATTGGTCTAGGCCTGCGAGTACATATTCGACATAATTTTCTATAGTCCGTGGTCATGATTAAATAATGTTTATTATTTAATTAACCTTTCTAACACATATTTCCTCTATTAATTAAATACCCCTTTTTAATTAATTCATTAATTCCTTTATTCAACTTGATTAATTAAATAAATCATATTTATTTAATTATGTTGCGAACTAATTATTTCTTCCCCCTCTATCTATCAATTAAATAATTTATTATTTAATTACCCCTTTATCATACTTTTTCAACTATAATTAAATATCTTTTTTTAATTATTCATTCAACCCCCTTTTCAACTATAATTAAATATTTATTCTTTAATTATTCAATTCCACCCTTTTCGAAAGTCAAATTAAATAAATTATCTTTATTTATTTAATTAAATCTTCTATTTTCGAATGTTGAATTAAATTAACATTTAATTCACATTTAATTTATTTATGTCACATTCCTCTATCAATCAGTTATCTAATTGTCCACTTACCTTCTGACTTGAGATCTATTTTTAGTTCTTCAGTTATCTCTAAATTCAACTGCTAATCATCTCTATAGGAAGATTCTCCGTCATAACTAGTCGATTAACTAGTTCTAACTCATATGCATGTATGCATCTATTAATTAAATATCTTTTATTTAATTAATTAATTTAATTATGCATTCGAATTCCTCATCTTCGAGTTCTGACTTTGTCTTTGACATTCAAAGTCTATTTCTTCTATTTTCAAAGATTCTTAACTGAAGATTAATATCTTGTTCTATATTTAGTCTTTCCTGACTCATGTTCTAACTCACATTCTATTTAACACAGAACTCACATCGCATGACATTCATCAATCTCATCTGTTGATCTCTCTTTCAATCTGAGCCGATCGTTTGAAAACCCAAAATCTATAAAATGACCTGTCATAATCATTATTCCTCCTCTCGAAATCATTCATTTTTGAGAAGAGAGACTATTCTTCGATATTTTGCTTAGACACTCGAAAAAGCTATACTTGCATTCAAACACTGAAATCTGAGGGCAAGAATACTGAAAAGGAAAAATGGAGAAGAGCAATCAAGATAATTCAAAGGGATGAACGCATATTTTGTGAGATCATTTTGGTTTTATTAGTTTAGTTTATTTCCTTGTTCTTTGTTGTTAGATTTTAGATTATTATTTAGATTAGGATTTAACTTTGTTATTCTAGTACTTGCAGAAAAATATATGATGTTAGAATTTCCATGTTATAAATTTCTTGTAATCCTTGAATTCCTGAGCAATATTTCTTTGTTCATCCTCAGTACATACCTTCCCTCTAAACACATTATTCAGGTCCTCCTTGGTATTTATGTTATATAATTTAGTTTGTCCCCCATTGGTTTGAGGCAGGTCCTTCTACTGAGTTATCTGATCCACATCAAATAATCTTTCTAACTTAATATTCCTTTTAGAATATTATTATCTTTTTCTTGAGCTACTCTTAATCTTGAATTTTTCCATCTGGGGTATTTAATTCCTCAATTATTTGTGCCTCAAAGATGCAAAAATTAGTGATAAAATCCAAAATGTGACATTCATATTCAAACACCTGCAAATTAGTAAAGTTATCTGGAACTGAGGGCAATTGTACCAGCTCAATAGTAAACCTTCTCAAATTGGAGGTATCTAGTGGTTCTCGAAAACTAGCAGTAGGAGCCAAAGCATCTGCTCTTTGATTGAATCTTCATGGGATATGAGTGATGTTAAAAGCATCAAAATATTCTATTAGGTCCCACACTCAGTGTCAATAATTGGACAAGTATTTTTAATGGAAAATATATTATTTCCTAACTTTCTTGACCACTAGTTCTGAGTCAATGAAAACCTTAAGAATTTTAACTTTCTTCTTGATTGTGAGCATCAAACCATGGATGAGGGCCTCATATTCTGCCACATTGTTAGTACACTGAAATTGTAATTTATAGGAAATAAGAAATGAATTACCTTGGGGATTGATCAGCTCAACCCCAAATCCAATTCCTTATTTAGATTTTGACTCGTCGAACAGAAGGGTCCAAGTTTGATCCTCAGTGGCTTAGAGACTAGCATTCTTAAGAACTAACAAGTTAATGTTTTTAGCCTGCATCACCCATGTTTTATCTTTGAGTGTTTAAAGCCCATACCTACTAAGAGATATACTTTCTTGATAGTGTTGATCTCCAATTATGTGAATAATCTCTAAGCACATCACAAAACTGTCCTCTAAATGTGCAGATTTGTGTAACCTGCACCAACCTTGTAACAATTTTTTTTTTAGTGTCTTTACTTTTCCTTCTCTTTCAAGCCTCCCTAGCAATATTCTTCCAAAATTTGTCTAATCAACTATCTTCTCCTTTAGAAGAATCATAATTGAACTCAACTAACATGTCCGTCCTGAGAGTTATCTGATTATTCTTTTCTGCATTACACATTAAAACTTCTTCTATCTTAACTCTAAAACTTTTGATTCCATATACACTTGGCTCTACATCTATGTATAGAACTTCATTTTTCTAGTTGTAATTTGTGATCATGTGTTTCATATGTGGTCCTCTCTCTATCCTGATCTAATTAGGGACTCCTTTCTAGGGTAACCACATATGTGAGAAGTCAATGGCCATATATTCATTGAAAGTATTTGACCAATCTCTACTTAATAACATCCCCTAAGTGTTTGGTATCTCGACCACTTGGGTATGACTATAGTATTGAATTATAGGGTCTAAAACTAAATACACACGGATGTTAGTTAACTCTCTAACTAAATTTACCTCAATTTTATTCAATTGAGTAAATTTCTTTAGGGAATTTTTTAGGGTTAAGCCTAGAGTCTGACATATGGATGAAGGAATCGCATTGGTAGATGCTCTTGAATCTACCAAGAAATTATGAAGATTTTTGCAAAATATTCTTAATGATAGAAAAAATGGCGAGGATTCTATATTTCCTTTATAAAAGGCTACATGTACATCCACCATAGGAACTATGTTTTTGCATTTTTCCTTAATGGAGTTGTCCTTTGCTTGCATCTCTTTACTAATTATGCTTTCTTTGCAAAATTATTCTAACATACTCAAGAAAGATTTCCTGATTGCAAGTGTTTTATGAAATTCTAATAAATATAGGCTAATTTTTAACCTTTTGATTTCTTTTGCCAAAAAATTAGTCAAATTATTTTGATCATCGAATTCTATTTTTCCACTTTTTGAAATATTCTACGAGTTATTGTATTGCGAGGTCACTTTTGGTAACCCAGGAGTGTTACTAGATTTTTCATCATGTGGAGTGTTAAAGTTATTGGGTGGGATCGATGTAGTCAAAGGCCCTTTAAATATAATTCCACAATTGGTATTACTCCTCAAATTATAGGTATGTCCTTTTGGATATTGTTGAAAAGCATGAATTTCATCAGCTTCATCTTGAGGTTCATTTTCATCTTGGAAAGGAAGGGTGTATGTTTCTAAAGTCATGGATGAAGTAACTTCTTGCTCATAGGTATAACTCTTAGCAATGACAAGTGACTCACAACACATGTAACTATCTAGGGCTAATGTGGAGTCATACCTAACTAGAAATTAATCGTTCCCTTGGGGTGGGTGGGAGTCACATTGATCATTATGGTGTGTTGCAGACAAAAAAATAACTGATACAGTTTTAAACTATGGATAGTCCACTTTTGAATGAGCATTTGTATTATAGATTCTACACCAATTGTTCATGGAAAGTTCAAATAAATTCACCTTAGACGTAGACCTATCTTTAGAGGAATTAGCATTATCTAAAGGTGTGGATACTCCACTGTTGTTTGGTTGTGTGTTCCAAGGTCTAGGTTTTTTGGGAGCATTGTATGCTTGACCTTACAAATTTTAATTATTACTTTGAGAGTTAAAGTTATGATTTCTCAATCATGTAACCTTTGTGTCTAATTTCTTAAGTTGAGATGTTATCTCCTTAATATCTTATTTATCTTCTCGAGTCTTGACTCTTTGACTCTCTTGAATTTGTGTAAAGAAATAATTTCCATTGGGGTGTATTTATGTGATAGCTAGACTAGGGTGTGGGACCAAAACTTGACTATTTCCAGGTTGAAAGAAACTATTATGAGGATATGTCCCATTTTGGACCACTGAAAGAAAAGAGTTAGGATTCATTGTATGTTTTAATGAGACTCCACTCATACTTAGGATATTTGTTCAATCTATTTCCACCATTCACAAATGATCCACTTCCAAGGTGTTTCATTTCTATATTTACACTTATGGCATCTGCATATGCTTCAATTAGGGTAGTAGGAAGATTTTCCCTCTATTTTACAAACATCATAGTCAATGGATCAATTTACATGTAAACAACAACTACAGCAAAAAAATTATCTACCACGTAGGGTGCTTGCAACCTAGAATAAGCCTTTTAAAATATATCATTAAAAGCAGTTATAGGTTCACCATCGAACCTTTTAATATGAGTGAACTGGTGATATAGCAAGGAAGAATCCACTGGTGTTTTGAACCTAGCTAAGAATTGGTTTTCCATGTCTTGCCATATCCTAATAGAATTATGAGGTAGGTTGATATACCACTGGTAAACTTCATCACTCAGCATGTAAGAAAATAACTTGTACACAAAATCTTTGTGTTGTATCCTTTCTATAAAACATGTATCATTGAAGATACTTATATTCTCTTCTGCATCTTTGTGTATATTGTACTTCAAGCACAATTGATTCAAATTATTTGAAAGATAATTATATACAATGAATTAAATAGGTGAATTTATGTTAAATAAATTCATCATTATAGGCAGGGGTGGTATAATAATAGTTAGATTCTAAAATACAACATTTACAATCCTTGACCCTTGTGGCCTAGATGACGTACAACCACTAAGTTTTACTAATGTCACACGAAGATTGATAGACTAGGGCCTAGTGACTCTAAGAGAGTCCAAATTTCCTCCTTCCAAAACAAAGAAGGCCCTTCTTCTAGCACCACTTTTATTGATGTGGATGTTACACACACACACCAATAGGTAGATAAATTCTCACAAAGTACCGCGGAAACCTACCTTTCTTGAAAGAATCCACCAAAAAACCTAAATCTAAGGAAAACTCGGTTTGATCCCAAGCCTCATTTATCTCAATTATTGATGCATTAGGTTCACTCAGGGTTCATTGTGATTTTACTATTAAAGACAAGGGGTAAATGGTTGTTATGGACTGGCTGGTATTCGAAAGATAGAAACATAATCTCAATCCGATCATTCAAATTTCACTCAATAACTTCATGAAATCAAAGAATTGGTAATAATATTTCATGAAACTCAAATTATCTTGCATAAATTCAAGTGGATTTAGCATTAAGCATTCAAAAAAATCACGGAATTGAAAGATTTGTAATAAAACTCCATGTATTTATCATTTTTTGAACTTTTTTGGGAATATAAAGCATCTATTCTAAAATAAAGCATAAAAAAATATTGAAAAGTAAAATTTCTCCCAGTTATTATCCGCACATGCCTCAAGAAATAACTAAACTAAAGCAAACCATTCTATACATCACCAGATTGCTTCATAGCTAGGCATATAATGATGCAAGAGTTTAAAGAAAGGGGATCATTTTCCTCCAGATAGTGTTAGTATGCACCCTTAAACGATACAACACATAGTCTTGTCCGATAGGAACAAACAGTTAGCTACATAAGATTTAATATAAGGATATAGATTTGAAATTGGCTCTAATATTATTTAAATTCTCATGAAACATATAAGTTTTTAGTCTAGAATAGAACAAAAAATAGGAAAAAGAATAAAACTTGATTTTTTTTAATTCACTGACATCCATAAATTTTGAACTTAAAATAAGATAAAGAAGCTAACACCATTTTATAAGAACAAATCCCCCAAAGAGTTTGAGCTTAATCCCATAAAAGAGAATCAGAGAAACAAATCAAAATGCAACATGTGGATGGTGATAGTTGGAATCAGAACTTTCTAGAGAAATTCAAAGATATTTTAACTTTTCTTCAGCAACAAACCCCAAACTCCAGGCTCTAGGTTGGAGGTACTTTGCAAAAAAAACAAAAATGTCAAAACTCTTCAAAATATTTGGGATTAACTATCTTCATCGGGTCCAGGAATAAACCTACAAAATTTATTTCAAGACTATACCCATGCATAAAAATTTCAACCTCCGGTACCCGACTACCTATTCTTCTTCACTAGAATCTTGGTCTGAAGATTCATCTTCACCCCTTCTCTGTTGGTATTCCTGAAAAGCGATCAACACTTGATGCATACGTTATTTTGGAAGGCCTTGAATTACCTTCCATTTGTATTTATGCCTAGCATATTCTTCTAAATTTTCAATGATATTTTCATTTCTCCACATTGCTTCTATCTCATATTTTCTTATAGCATTCCTACACATTATGATATCATCTATGACCTCTTGGCTTAATGAATAAATAGGATCCTTATTCACCTTCTTGATCTAACCCTTGCAATATTTTACTTCCCTATCATCTTGTCTTAGAGTTCAAGGATCATAGCTTTGTCCAGCTAGCATTTGAATAAAGCTCTCATCTTTATCTAACAATTTTTTACATATTTTTGTGAATTTTTCCAATCCATCTACACATTGTGATAAAGTGTCACTTTACTAACTCAATTATATCCTCTATTTCTCAAATACTGGAAATTCATGTTCTATAAATATCGTTTCATTTATCAAATTTCAAACATCCGTTTGAAGAAGAACTTTTACCTTCTACCCTTCTATATCATTATGCTCTTGGAAAAATTGACATTCACCCTCAAGTATTCTAGACTTATCATACCAATGGTATGCCTCCTTGCACTTCCCAATTTCATCCCTTATTGAATATTCTCCTTGCCTTACCAGGTAATCCATCCAATATTTAAACATGCTTACCTTATGGTGAAGTCTCATAATAGCATCTACCTACTCGTTAGACATTAGCACTGGATTCTATGGAAATCAGTCTATGATTGAATAGATTAGGCTAGCGACCTGATGAAATTATCCAAGAAAGCAATCCATTCCTTTAATTCTCTTTTCTTTTGCTTATTCTTCCTCACTCAAACAACAATAGTCTCTAAATTTACTTTCATCTCTTCTAACTCCTGTCCCCCATGATGAATGTCCTACATCAATTGTCATCACCCTATAATCCCTAGCCATTGTTTCATGTTTTCTCTTCTCTCCTACTAGAGTATCTATCTCAAGAGTTCTCCCTCCATCTACATTCCTTTTTATAGGATGTATTTTCTTTGCTCTAACTCTAGGTTTAGGGGTTTCATTCCTTGCATTAAACTTTTGAATTCTAGAGGCACCAATTCCACCTCCAACAATGGAGCCAATTTTTTGACTAACTAGTCAGGTACTTCTTCATTCTACACTATCCTTTCAGTGTTACCTTTTTCCTGATGATCAAAATGTTCAGGAACCCCCTCTTTCAAAATTTCAACATTGCTCATCACAACCTCTGGAACCTTAATGCTCTTTGTCCTCATTGGCATGGATTCTAGATTACCTTGATTTATCACTGTCTCCTCTTTGAGACCTACATTTTCCTATCCTGCCCTGTTTTCCACATTAGTCCTTGGAGCATTATTTTCCTATTGTCCTGAAACATTAGGGTTCTTTTCAATCCTTGGTTCATCAACTAAGGTTTGTGAGGAATCTATACCTTCATTCTTAACCCGGCTTTCTCTTGGTTTCTTAGAAGTTTACGCTTACTCAATAGTCTCTTCAATTCTTCCTTGCAAAAGTTGATCCTCAACTATATCTTCTTCAATAATATAAATGGGGTTTTAACCTGTAGTGTCCCCTATTTATCTTACATTTGTTTCTTCAAGGTTTCCCACTTTTGGAGTGAGTGATCCTATTATAAAATCTCCTTCTTCTCTATTTTCAATATATGACCTTGTATTAGGCACTTCTTCCACTACTAGTTGCATTATTGGATCTCCTTTAGATCACTTTTCTTTAAATTGTGTCATCTTAGCAGTTAGTTTCTTAAGATGTTCCCTAAATTCTTCTTCAATTAGGTTAGTACCTTCTTCTTGAATTATGGATTCCCTCATAAAGCTTGTCTCAATAGCGCCATGTTGACCAAGGGTGGAGAAGTGAATATAGATGCTACCTTCTATGATGCAAACCTTGCCTTAGAACGTGCTTGTGTTTTCATTCTCACATCCTCACTGGTCATAGGTCGAGCTCTTGAATTTACTATAGAAGAAAATGCCACCTTTGGCATTTCCATTACATTGGTCAGAGTAGCCACAGTTTCTTTGCATCGGCTAGCTGGTCGTGGAGTCATTGAAATCCCCTAGCATGAAGTATCAGGAGCTTCCTCCCCACCTTGCTCAATTGCCTCTGTTTGTACAACTTTTCTTTAATTTTTAGCAATCCCTCCATACCTCAATTCATCCACCAATTTTTTTTTCTCTTGACATTGTGTAGGTATGTGAGTTCTATCCTAATTTATTTTAGTGCCTCTACATAGCCACTAATCCAATACTAAGTATATGTCAATACTTGTTTATAAATATATTCAGTGGTTTATACATCCTTCTTCGTATAATGTGGGTCTGGGATGGGTTCATCAAAAACTTTATCTGAATCATAAATTGGATTCAATACCTCTGCATTATTAATATCCAATATTTTTGTAACATCATGAATTTTAAGATACTTTGTTGTTCCTAGTGTCAACCTCTTGTATGATCTCTTCTTCACATAATGATCATCATCAAAATTAAGCGAAAAATCCTCTAGATGATAAAAATGAGCATACTTCCTACCTATTTTCTTAGAAAGGTTTTCCTTCGGATCATAATTTTTCATCGGATTGTAAAGAAATCTAAACCATAGAGTTTCAACTGCTCGCACATCTCAATATTTTTGGCTACAATACATTTTTAAATCCCAATTGTGATGGGGAATTTAATAGAAAATTTATTTCCTATTTGTGTAAAAAGAGCACGGGATGATTGCACTTGTCTCACTAGTTCCAGTAATAGCATTTTATCTATTGCGTACCTAGGTAGAATGAAGGGGTATCCAATAAATCATTCCATCATGATATAAGTGAAAGTAGGGAATTGAATATACCAGCCCCCAATAGACCAAATAACGGTTTGTGCTTCAAGGGATAGTATTTTGGTCTTGTCCCCTTCCATTAATCTCACTAGTTTCATAGAAAACATAACATTTACCCTCTGGTAATGCTCCCGGTACTGGTGGGTAGTAATCTGGAGCATATGAGCATAAATGAAATTATTCCCTGGTTTTCTACCCAAGCTACTGACTCTATTCAATCCTTGTATATTCACCCTTAGGGTATAGGAATAAACAACATACAAATACATGGAGAACCATTGAGTGTTTGTGAACATCATTAGCTATTCACATAGCTTGTCATTGATAAAATTTTCCCAATGAATTTGCATAGGAATTTCCATCAATTTTACTATAAGCCCAAACATCTATGGTTCAAATTTGATGGCATATTTGTGTGAATGGAGTTTCTATACCCGCACAAGCACAAAGAACAAACACAAAATTAGATCATTATGCAATTTAGAAGCAACATTCCCCATGAAATTATATTGAAACATGAAAATAGGAAATGAGATGAATAACAACACAATAAAAGCTAATTAAATCCTATCTAATGAGAAAAATTTCAATCCCATGGGAGAATTGGTGCCATTTAGATGTGGAAAATGGCCCTTTCCCGACTCCTTGATGTGATTTGATGATATTTGATGATGATTCTTGATTCCTTGATGCAAATTTGACAAAACCTTGATAGGATTGATAAAAAATATGAAACCTAGATGAAAATGGATGATTTTATGAGTGAAATTGACTATAGTAAGCTTGCATGGATTATGGATGAAATTGTGGATCCTAAAATCAATAGAGAAGCTCTCTATTTATAGAAGATAAGGATGGAGGAACGTGAAATAGGGTGAATTTGGGATTAAAGATGGACCAATGGAATTGTGCCTCTTGTCAAGATGTGATTGGAGGAGGAATGAGCATATTTTGATGAATGTGCAAATAAATGCAATTAGATTCAAATTTGAATTTGATGAAATGACAAGTTGGAGGGAGAGAAGAATGGAGTAAATGTCACTTGGCTCAAGGAAAATGACATGTAAGAGGCCTTTAATGCCTTGTTGGAAGTACTCATCCCTTTTGGAGGGATTTTTGAATTGGAAGAATATTCCATAAAAGATGCCCTTTTGAATGGAAATTGATGAATTTATAAATCAAATAAATTGATTTATTGTGCAAGTTGAAAAATCTAGAGGATTGGAGTGATTAGGATTAGGATTAATCATGATTTGATCAATTTAAGTAGAAATTAGATGATTTGACAATTTTGACTTAGATTTTAAGATTTAAATAAATCAAAGTTGAGAGGAATAATGGATTTTATATTTAATTAAATAAAAATTGATTTATTTAATTAAAGAGGGTGATGTTAAATTAAATCGAATAAAGATTAATTTATTTAATTTAAAGAGATGACCTTAGAGATTTAATTAAATAAAGTGAATTATTTAATTAAAAGAGAGACTATAGGATTAAATAATTTATTTAATTAATAGAAGAGAATGACTTTATTAGATAAATTTGATTTATTTAATTAAGAGAGGAAATGTGATGAATTTAATCAAATAAAGATTATTTAATTAAATTAATTAGGAAAGGAGATGATTTAGAAAGAAACAATGTTAGTAAGATCAAGATCAGATGTGTAGGATCAATTTGTATATTTTCTGTGTCTACACTTTGCATCCAACTATCCTGCTCAATAGGGTTATTATGTCCTGAACCTATTGAATAAATGTTGACCTTGGGATTTGCTTCATCTACTTTGTAGGCTTCTCCTAGAACCATGTCGAAATCATAAACTTCATATTTTTTTCTTCGGCAACTAGGTATCTTGTGGCCAGGACATGAATATCTAACAGATTCATCTATTTGAATGTGGGGAACCCAAATTTATACACAATGCTCTCTATAGAGAGGTTTGCATATACTCTTCCTTCTTTCTCAATGATCCTCTTATTTTGGTTATACCATCTCATGCATTCTAGTACCAATTCAGGGGCATCTATCACCAACGAGAACCATCTTTCCAAATGCACTCCACTTGCAACAATATTCTTAGTGCACTAAGAGGCACCTGCTTGTTGAATCCTCGTAGAAAATTCATGTTCACTGAATCCCATTGGGTAAGTATTTATAACTGTTCCACCAACTAATACAACCTATAAAATGGGGATTTCAAATTCCTCATATATTTTCTTCTTTTTGGAAGTGCTCATATTTCTCGACTTCCTACATTATTAGCAAATATGTGCCTTGTGTGCGAGTCAGGGCTACATTTAATCATACAGTTTCAATATTTCATGAAATTTATTTACTCACGACATTTATAGTTTGTAATTAGGTTAAATTATTTATAATTAATCAATATTTTGAGAAGCTAACCAGTAGTAATTCCATTTAAACTGAGCCATGCATGCATAAAGGAATTAAAAAAAATTCAATTATTAGAAGCATACCTGGTTTTGTTGATAATGTGATTGAATGAACGTAGGTTCAAACCATAGTAGCTGTGTTCTTCAATGTTCTAAAACTTACCCTTCTTTACACACCATAGTACTTCTTTTAATTATTATATTCCCTTATAGGCAAGTAATTTGACATGAGGTAGAGTGTAACGAAAGAAACTACATGCTCGAGCTGGTGCCAAGTAGATGTTTTTTTTCCACCTTCATTAATTTCTTTTACTTTGTATTAACTACCTTAAATAAAGGTGTAATTAGGGCAGATTAGTGTTCAAATAATGAAATCCTTGATTCATGTGTAGAGGCTAACCTTTGAGAGGAAAGAAACATAGGTGGCCAACATGGAACACTTACGTGTCACCTTAATTATTACAAGGCAAAAGGCCTTGGAGGAAGCATTCATCTTGGATGCTAAATGATTGACAACCAATAAAGTTTGAATCACCCAACACCAGGCTATAAAAAATAATTGGGGGTCAAGACTCTTGTATATTAGGTTCATGAGAACTAGGTGCAAAGGATGCCCGAGACTAGGTGCAAACAAGACCAATTTGGTTTCAAAAAAAAAGTTGTGAAAAAACTTCTGGTCTTCGAATCCCAAGAAAAGAAAAGCCACTATCGAGCTAATTAAAGAAAAAGATAACACATGAACAACGAGACAATTTTACCTGGGTGACAACTTATCAGGTGTAATGAGTAGTCAGGAAAAAATTTAAACTTTTAGAAGATAGACTATCCCTAGAGAAACGACATTTGATACCCAAGACTCAAGGATCTGATTTGTTAATAAGGCTAGAGAAAAGACTTTACAAACACTCTAAATCTAGAAAAAAATAGGAACTTAAGTGGGTATCGGGCAAGTTGGATCAAGATCTCATAATTTTACCATTTCCTCTGAAAGAAGCACACTAGAGAAATCAAAAAGAAAAGGAAGGAAAAAAATAGCAAAAAATGAGGGGGTCCACATTTTATTGAAGGGAAAAATGGGACGTGTTGTGAGACAACACAAGATAATAACAACCAGATTCTACACAAAGAGAAAATAGAGATCATAAACCCTAAGAACTAAAAGGACAAACATGGTTACCTTCACAAACATGCTTGTCTTCAAATGCAAATGTGGGTTTCTTACTATCACACACATCCTTGTTAAGAAAATGTGGCTATCTTCAATTGTGGATGTGACTTTGTTACCTGCATAGACAATTTTTTTATAGAAAAACCCTAAATCCGGAATGTGCAAATGTGACCTATTTCTCATTCATGGATTTTTTCAAAGATCAAACATGGTCAAATATCTAGTAGAGGTGACCCAATGTGCAAATGTGACCCCTTTCAAACATGAACGCACCCAAAAAATTTCAAATCAAGAAAACTCAGCAAAACCAATAAACTTAGGGATGTGGGTCCCACCTGACATGCCAAAAATATAAGGGGGTTAAGTGGAATTGTAAGATAAAACTAAGAATTATTATTCTAGGGTTAGAATATAAAGACCCAAATCATGAAAATGCTCAAAACCCACTTACCATTGAGATTGAATGTACTACATAAAGAATTCAAACAAATAAATGATTAGTAAACCCAAATTAAATAAAGAATTCAATGCATACACAAACCTCACATCCCATTTGAATGAGAAGCTTGTTTGATGGTGTTGGATTTCTCAAATATTAGCTCCTCATGCTTGCAAAATCTCAAGATGATCTAGATGACAAGATGGTAAGATGATATTATCTCAAAGCTCAAGACTCAAAAGGACATGATCTCAATGCTCAAATTGTAGGTTATGATTATGGAGGATGGAAGGTGATTTTATATATTTTCAAGAATTAGATCAACGGTGGAGATTGCATCTTGAAATGGAGGGATAGGAGAGGGTCAAGGATGATGAAGGGGTGAGATTAGTTGCAACTCCAAATATCTCCTCATTTGTAGGAAATTGGTTTAGATATTTAAAGATGAAGAGTGGATATTAGATCTCAAAAATGAAGGGCTAGAAATGCTTGAGATGAAAGTTAGTTAAGATATTTTGAAAAAGGAATATTCCTTTGGGAATATGCTTTATGGAGGAAAATTAGGATAATTAAATAATTAGAAATAATCTAATTATGGAGGATGAGAATATGCCTTTTTGAAAAAGAATATTCCATGCAAGTGGGATGGGGATTGAAGGTTAGATAGTTAAATAATTAAAATTGTTTAATTATAGGACATTAGAAGAAAATTGGATTAACCTAATTAAATAATTAAAAAATATTCAATTAGGGGGATAGAGAGAAAATTAGTGATGAAATGATGAATTAATTAAATAAATTGAAATTATTTAGTTAATAGAGGGAATTAGGGTTAATTGATGAAAATGAAGTTAAAAAGTGGAATTAATGATCCAAATGATGATAAATTACAAAAATGCACTAATGATAATGAAATGATGGAAATGATGGAAAAATGCAATTTTAGGATGTGTGATATGTGTTATGCATTTTTACATGTCTACAACAACATCTCTCCACAGTTATTCATGCTTCTAATCCTTATCTTAATATATCATTATGAAATCAACTCTATTGATAGTAATAATGCATTATATGAACATCAACAATACTTCTTTGATAAGGCATGCCATCTAACCATGAAATTCATCACCAATGTTAGCCCAAACTGAATATAACAATAATAACCAGTTCTAAGGATTAACGACCTTCCCATATTCAATGTTGACACAAATGACAATCACATATATAAATCTTTAACATGAGAGACAGTCAAAAAATAGTGTTGATAATAAAGATAACAACTTCCAACAATCTCCTTAGTGTTGAAATTAATGATAACCATCAATTTTAACATCAATGACAATAACTTCCAATATGATCATGGAGATGATGATGGGGATATCCAGGTAAAGCTCAACACATTGATCGTCGAGCGAGATCAATTGATACATAAGAGAGATTAGGTGAGGTAGGAGCACCTACAAGCAATTAGAGAGAGGGATACGACACAATTTGAGGCCATCAGGGTACAATGTCAGATCAATCGGCAAGAAGGAGGGGATGGTGGGGCTCAAATAGTAGCAATTATAGTGAAGTGAGATTAACTCTGATAGGATAGGGATGGGTTGCGGGTGGAGGTTTCCCAATTCTAGGGAATATTTTTGGCAATAAGTATTTTCATTGATTTCAACTCAAGATTGGTTGTCATTGATGTCAAATTTGTATGTTGGATGTATGCTTAAGTTTGTATATACTCTAGAGATAGTGGAAGTGCAAATATATTTGTTGATATAGTCAACAATGTAGTATATGGAATAATGACGATCATCCCAGTGTCTAAGTATGATGTGGAGGTAGGTACACATGTTTTGATGTTCTTACTATATTTTTACATTGACATTATTCATATTTGGTGTACCACACATGGAGATATGTTGTAAAAGTTTTACTAAGGAATTCATAGTGTATACTCTAAGATAAATTCATGGTATTTTGGTCTGCATCCTTCTGTAGAGAAATATTTTGTCTTACAATTTAGAAGATAAGATGATTGATATGTGAAGGTGTTATATCCAATAATTCATATCATTAAACCTTGTACAATAAAAGTTATAAGTGACAAAGTTTTGGTCTATGCTCTGACAGAGGAAAGTGTTGAATGAGGCCTATTGGAATGCTCTACATTCCTCCAATAAGATAAATATCATTGTGATGATTTGAGAATATGCTTAGAAAGGTGTATGGGTTCATCCTTACAAGTCTTAGATGGTTTGGTCTACAACAATGCAACATCGTATATTTTGAAGTGTTATAGTTTGTTCAAAATGCTCTATTTTTATCATTTCAATATGTTTCTCTTCTTGTGCCAACATTTGTTGATTAGTTATTTTAGGAGAAGGTTGAAGAGATATTGTGCATATTCTACATTGTTCTCATCTTTGTCCACATAATTATTTTGGTCTCTTCCTGGTGATGTAAAGTTGAACAGTTAGCAGTTTTGGTGGTATTGTCATTGTTTGGTTTGACAAGATTGTTTCCTTCATCTATGGTTGGTATTGATTAATTAATATTTCTTTGGAGGATGTGTTGAATTTTTTTTTGGTTTTGATATGTCGTGTGTTGATCCAAAACTCATTTTCTCTTCATATTGTATATGTTTGGAGCTGACTTGTGTGATATCATACATTTCTTATAAAGCTAATCTTGGAGCTGACCTAATCAAGGTTTTGAGTTATTGTGGAGTATATTTATTGAAGATAAAAATAATTTATGATGGTATTAGTGAATGGTGAATTGGAATGGTGCGGAGGGTTGAATATGAAGTGTGTAAATTTAGTATAACATATTAATTGTGCAAAAAAAGGACCACAACATCAACATATGTTGGATGCTTCTTTATAGAAGTTCATGTTCATATTTCTCATTATAATTTTCATGTATCCTACTTTGAGATGGTGAGTCTCAGCAGGTCCTTGTATCTTACCCTAAGGTTGTGCATCTTATTCTGCAAGTGCTTAGGAAGTGAGCCTTAAACATCATTTTAAATTTTTGTAAGTAGTGAGCTTCATATATTGTGAGTTAACCCTCATCATGGATTTTCTCTCATTGGGGTTTTCATGTAAAAATATTGGTGTCCTTGTGTGGTGCATTTTTTCATTTTTACTCTTCTTCTAGTTAATGTGATATGATGTTTAATCCAAAAATAGGAGTAGTTAAGTTTTAATATATGTTGATTCAGCCCCCCATCTCAACACTATAGTATGCTCAACAATTGGTATATGAGCCAAGTGTCTTTGAGAAGCTGAACAACTGAGGTTGATCATGATCTTGAACACATGGGGTCATTAGAAAAATCAAAGACATGTTTATTCTAAAACTAGATCTAGAGGCAATGCAACCTGGTGGTTGGGACATTTAAGACATCAATCTAGATGATTGTGAAGTTGATTTTGAAGGGGAAATTTGATCTGCTCTTGAAGATATAGATGAAGCAAGAATGCTAAATATCAAATATGAGTGCATTCTTGAAAAATCAAAGGAGAAAATTGCCAAATTGAAGGCATAAGCTAAAGAATCAAAAGAAGAAATTGATAAACTAAAAGATCAAATATAAGGAGGAAATGGATGTGAAATTAAATTAAAGGAGGAAAAAGTTATGATCTTTGATTTGAAAGTTATGGCTGATGAAGGAAAGAGGATTGAATATATTTTAATACCAAGATAAATGATAAAAGTGTTGAATGTTCAAAGCTTGAAGAAGAGATTGTCACTTTGAGAAATTAACTTGAAATAGAAAAAGAGAAAATTGACAAGGGTCTAAAACTAAGAGGAGGTTTTAAAATTATTGATGAGTTGATTAACTCTCAAAAGTCATCTAAAGAGAAATTTTCTCTTGGTTTTGAAAAAGGGAAAAGTCCTATAGCCAATGTATTTGCAAACTTATATGATAACTTTAAATAAGAAGGAAGGGAGGATAAATCTTCCACTGAAGATTCTAAGAATGCCTCCAAAGACACAAATATATAATAAGATAACAAGAAAGAATGTGGATTCACCCCCATCCGAATCAAGAAGAAGAACTTCAAAAAGTATGCTCCTTCCAGTTATTCTCAATCTTTCATTGGTAATTGTTATTCTCACAATAAGATTAATCATAAGGCTATTCATTTAGAATCAAGATGAGTTAGAATTCATTTAGACCTCCAAGGTACAATGTTATGAACTCTCAATATTTTCAAGGCCATTATTTTTCTTGCAATAAATTTGGGCATGAGGTTGTTGATTGTAGATAGAGAATAAATGATAACACTAGTAGAATATCCTTTGTGCCCCAAAGATGCAATACTATTTCATTTCATGGATATTTCTATGCATGCAACAATTTTGGTCACAAGGCTATAGAATGCAAAACTAAGGTTAAGAGGAAAAACTCTATTCCAAAGCACAATATAGTGTGCCATAAATGCAATAAGGTTGGGTATATAACAAAATTTGTAGAAATTGATTTATAAAGCCACCTGTTCAAAACTAAAAGAAGGATGAAACCCTAAATCAAAAAAATAAGGGTAACAAAAAGGTTTAGAAAGAAAAGAAAGTTCACAAAAATGAGGAGAAGGAAAATATTGTGCTTATGCATTCTACACAAGATCCTAAGAAAAATTGAGATAGAGAATTAAATTAGGGGGGGTTTTCATTTGGAAACCCTTTTTGCCCCCTAAAATGACAAGTTGCTGAATATTTCAGCATAAAAGATGAGTTGGCTCAATTTCTTCAATGTGTAGAACTGTTGAGAAAGAATGAATCTTTTGATAAAGGTTTCAAAGCTAGTGAATGGTTTACAGAGGTGTATTGAGCTTCATTTCATCCTTGTGTTGACATAAAAAATTCCCATAGAGGGTTTACCTAAAAAAGTATGGATGCATTTATGATAGAAAGTTAGGGCAAGTAAAAGACTTTTTGTATGTTATTTGGATCATTTATTCACATTTACAATCAAGATCTTTTATATCTGGAGTGAAGAAGTGTGTTTAGGTTTTCAAGATATCTTTGTAAAACCCTAGCGACAGTGTGTGAATATTTCTAAAGAAATGGAAACCCCTCAAGTGATTGATGTGGTTGAAAAAACCAGACCCAAATACAAGAAGTTTCCATTCAAAGCAATGGAAGTGGACAAAGATGGTGTGTTTTCAAAAATTCTAGAGGATGTTGTATATTGTGAGGATATAAGGATCTACATTCATTCCTAGTTGAAAAATATTGACCACGCTTTATCCTTTGAAGTGATCTGACATGAGCTATTGAATTAAAATGGAGTGTATAAGTTGGAGTATGCAAATGTTGACGCAACAGGGTTGAATATCTGTAAAGACTTTCTAGACTTTTATGAATGCAAGGAATGGGTAAGAATTATCTTGAGCCATATTCATGATAATTTCATTTGGCTAGACAAGCCCTACATGATCACAAAGGATGCAATTAGGGAGGTTACCGGTCTTTGTATCTTTGGACCAATCCCAATGCTAAAATCTATAAAAAATGAAATAGTTATGGAACTCATCAATACCAAATTTGATAAGAGAACACTCAATGGAATATATCATTGATCCTAGTTTCTGGTATGCATCAATGGCGATTGCATATAAATTTTACTTCACAAATAGAGAAGGGTCTACCATCGCCACTACAATTCACACCAAACATCAAATGGTAAAAAAAGGTGCCAACTTCAATCTATGTGAGCTATGGAGAGAGAAGATAATGGAGAACTTGAAGAGGACAAAAGAATCCAATTATAGTTTAAGATTGGTTCCTTGATTAAATGCCTTTATTTTTTCTTTCTAAATGAGTTACATGGTTTTAAGGGTAATATTTGGGACAAATTCACTCTAGTAGCAACACAGATCATACAACATATGAATTTTTTTTAGAATAAGGAAGCATACACTAATTTCTATTGAGAAATTTTCAAGAACTTACAAACTAAGATTCAAAGAAGATATAGGATACCATCTAGTTTGGTCTAGAAGTATGAGAATGAGGTAACTTTTATGGTGAACAAGGATCATTTTTTCATGGAAGTAGTGGAGCCTAGAACCTCATGGATCCCTGAGTTGTCTTATGAGGTTGAACATGAATTTGTATAAGGTTATATATATATATACTATATTTTCAAAACCTAAGGATCCCATTGGCACATATAGATAAATAATGGATGAGATTTACCAGAAGGAGAGAGAAGAAGCCAGTGAAAAGAAAGTGGAAAGGGTGTTTAAGGAGATAGGTGCTCCATTGTATTCAAAGATGAAAGATAAAGATGATCTTTAGAAGATATTGGGTAATTCTTTAAAGAATACATTTGATATCTCTACAGAGGTTTCCAAAGTTAAATTTTTTCCTCCAAAATCCAGTCAAGGTCTAAGGAGATCTAGTAGATCCTTTCCCATTTCTATCTCTACTTCATAACCCTCTAAGTCTACACAATTTGGTAGTAAAAGGAAAGATACATCTGCAAATCCTCTGAAGAAGAAGGCCATTAAATCTGGTCATGCTAGGCCTAAATGAAAGGAAAAGAGAGAGAAGAAAAATGAGGAAGAATCAAATGATCTTGAAGAGATTGAAGAAGAATATATATCCTTGCAAAAGAAGAAAGGTATGAAGATTGCAAAAGAGGATGTTTAGCAAAATCCTCTGATTATACATGAACCTCTTGATTTTGGGGCCATCTTGAATGAAATTTTTGAGTATGAGCTAAATATAGATGTCCCTTAAAAAGAAAATTAAGTAGGCTACCATTGAATATATACTCATACAAAACATTCCCTTCAATGACATTGTTAAAAAATATTGGAATAGCCTTTCTGAGGCTCTGAGACAAAGAAGAGAAGAAGTGATCAAGGTTTATGAAGAAATGAAACAAGCAATTGAAAAATCTGGGATCTCTATCTACCACGAAGAAGACAAATATTATCCAGAGACAAGCTAAGGAGCTCCACACTAAAAGAATAATAGATGTACTAATGAGCATGGATGAAGATGTAAAAAGGAAGATTTAGAGTGAGACTGAAGATGAAAAATAGAAGATCATTAATGCATTGCACAGTGAAGTTGATGTTGATCCACAAGTGCCTAATCCGAAAAATGCAAATGTGAAAAACATATTTGATTAGGAAAAAATACAAGGACCCTCCAGATTGCAAGAAGGTGTCTCTGGTATGCATAAAATGCAAGTAGTATCTAGCATGGAGATAGAAAAAGAAGAAGAGAAAGAGACAAAAGAAAAGATAGCCAAGATCCTTGAAGAAATGAAGAAGGATTAGGTAACTTCTAAGGATCAAGTTCCTCTAGATGACATTATCTTGATATACTTGATGTGTCTACTCAAGACATAGATATTTCAATTTTTTGAGGGCAATGTGACAAATGGTGATGTAAAAGAGAAAAATGAGGAAACTTCTCCTCTTATGAGTATTGGTGCACAATGTGAAAAATATCAAGGTGGAGTGTCCCTTCTCTAGAGAGCACTAATTCTAGAAAAGAACATAATGTTACTCCTCCAAATAATTTGGAGAATAATAAGAAATTAAAGAGGATGCAAAGGAGAAGACATATGAGAGACACGATTATTCTGTTGACATAGGCTAGGATTCTTCACCTTTAGATTCTCTCAAGGACCTACTAGGAATGCAGATGAGGTTTTGATCTGTGGTAATACCCCAACTTCTATAGATTCCCACTCATGAGAGACAAGTTGAATGATCATAAATTGACCTTCTCTATAAGTTACAACTTGGAGAGATTTTGCATTCTTAAGGAAATAAATTCAACAAGAAGATGTACATAAAAGTGGATTGATTGATGATATTGTGAAGATCATTCAGGAAGGCTTACCAGAGGTAAAAATTGATGCTTCTTCTCCTACATAACAAAAGTTGAAACTTTTAATGGATTATTTTAAAGATAATTCCTCTCACATGGAGCAAAAGACAAAATAAGAGGCCCTAAGGAAGATAAATAAAAAAATAATGGCTGATGCATCTGATCAGTGTACCAATGCACACAACAAATAAAAAGAAAATCTAAAGATGTTTACAGATTTTGTTGATGAAGGCACTACACTTTATCAATTATATTTGAAATATCCCAACTCCACCAAGAGCATAAAAATTCAAATTGACTCCATTGAGTCACGGGTTATTCAATTGGTTGAGTCATATGATTTGTCAAAGGATAAGGATGGATCAATAAGATCTCAAATAGAAAAAATTCACTTGCAGTTGACATTTCTTCACGACCAAAGAGAAAAAATAAGAAACAATTTGGTCAATTGAGGGAAGAAGTCACTTGAACTTGAGACTTGCTTCATCATTTGGGTTATTAGCTGAAGCAGATAAGATTTATCAAAATTGAAGACTCCAAGCAATATGGATGAGGTTGAGGATTTATGCATGTAGCTTAAATTCCAAAATCATATTCTCACCTCATTAAAAGAAAATTAGGTTGCAACTATGGCAAAAATTAAGGTAATTCACAATAATATTTTACCTTCTGAAGAAGTTGCAAAGGTGTAGACAAGACAATTTTGTATTTGTCCTATGGAGGATTATAAAATATTTTTTGAGTTTTTGTTGAAAATATTTTGCATAAAATTAGTTTTTGGGGAATATCCATCTTAGGGGGAGTGTATTTTTGTAAGAAATCATGCAATAAGGGGGTGTTTATACAATTTTGAGCTAATAAAAGTATAATATATTATGCCCTTTTCCTAACATGTCAAAGGGGGAGAGAAGCCTTGTAGATATAGGTAATTTTGTCATCAATGAAAAAGGGGGAATTTTTTGGCAATAAGTGTTGTCATTGATGTCAACTCAAGATTTATTATCATTGATGTCAAATGTGTATGTTGGATGTATGTTTAAGTTTCTATATATATACTCTGGAGATAGTGGAAGTGCAAAGATATATATTGATATAGTTAACAATGCAGTATTTGGAAGAATGTTGATCAACTTGGTGTCTAAGTGTGATGTGAAGGAAAGTAAAAATGTTCTAATGTGCTTACAATATATTTACATTGATATTATTCCTATTTTGTGTACCACACATGGAGATATTTTACAAAAAAAATTGCTAAGGCATTCACAATATATACTCTAAGATAGAGTCATGGTATTTTGGTTCACATCCTTCTGCGGAGCAAGATTTTTTCTCACAGTTTAAAAGACAATATGATTGATATTTGAAGGTTTTATATCCAATAATTCATGTCATTACTCCTTGTACAGTGAAATTTATAAGTGACAAAGTTCTAGTTTGTGCTCTGGTAGAGAAAAGTGTTGATGAAGGCCTATTGAGATGCTCAAAATTACTTTGGTAAGATAAATGTGGTTGTGCAGACTTGGAAATATGATCAAAAAGGTGTATGGGTTCATCCTTGCAAGTCTTAGATGTTTTGGTTTACAACAATGCAACATCCTATGTTTTGAAGTGTTACAATCTATTTAGAATGCTCTATTTTCATCAGTTTAATATGCTTCTCTTCATACGCTAACATTTGAAGATTAGTTACTTTAGGAGAAGGTTGAACAGATATTGTGCATAGTATAAATTTTTCTCATATTGGTTTGCATAAATTTTTTGGTCTCTCCCCAGTCCTGTAAATCTGAATAGTTGGTAGTTTGGTGGTGTTGTCATTGTTTGTGCCAACAAGTTTTTTTCCTTCATATGTGGTTTGTCTTGATTAATTAATCTTGATTTGGAGGATGTGTTAAAATGGCTTCTAGTCTTGATATTCCATGTATTTTTCTATAACTCATTTTCTCTTTATATTATATATGTTTGGAGTCAACCTATGTGATATGATATGTTTCTTCTAAAGGTCATCTTGGAGTCGACCTAATCAAGGTTTTGAGTTGTTGCAGAGTATATTTAGTGAAGATAAAAATAATTTATAATAGTATTAATGAATGGTGAATTGGAATAGTGTAGAGTGTTGGATATGAAGTGTGCAAATTTAGTATGATGGATTAATTATGTGAAAATGTAGTACAACAACATCATATATTAGATGCTTCTTTATAGTATTTCATGTTCATAATTCTCATTATAATTTTTATGTATCCTGATTTGAGATAGTGAGTCTCAATAGGTCCTTGTATCTTGCCTTAAGGTTGTGTGTCTTAGTCTATAAGTCCTTAGGTAGTGATAATTAAACAATGTTGTATTTTTTGTAAGCAGTGAGCTTCATATATTGTGAGTTAAATCTCACTATGAGTTTTCCCTCATTGTGTTTCCACTTAAAAATCTCGGTGTCCTTGTGTGGTACATGTTTTCATTTATGGTCTTATTTTAGTCAATGTGATGTGATGCTTAATATGCAAATGGGAATAGTTAAGTTTTAATATATGTTGATTCACCCCCCCTCGCAACACTAAAATGTTCTAAACAATTATTAGGTGGAGGGGGAGGGGATGGTGAAGATCAAACCCAACAGGAGAGGGATGGGTTTTAGGAAGAGGTTTCCCGATTATAGGGATTATTAGATGGAGGGGGAGGGGATGGTAATTCTTAGGTAGTAGAAATGATAGTGGAGCGAGATCAGCTTAGGGGTACAATGTCTCAAGCATAGGAAAATATGGCCTGACTGAGATATGAGAGGGATACAACTCGACAACTTCTGGTAGGATAGGGTTGAAAGTATGATTTTTTAGAGGATACTAGGGTGACTTGAGAGGTGCATCACTATAGGGAGTTGTATGAGAGGGTTGTGCCACCAAAGTAGAGGGCTCTTAGATTTACAGTCAAGAGCAGATCTCATAGGTCGAGGTCAATCATGGTTTTCAATTGGCATGGGGCCACCATGTCAGCCATATGATCTGCCTCCTTGATCACTTCCAGAGGGACTATCTTAGTCAAATGCGACCAACACAATATAGATTTTTTTTTTATATTATGCCCCAAGGGGTATCAATTTTTTGGAGTGTACATATGAAAGACCTTTATACATTTTATATCATGATATTATTTTTTGATATATATTATGGTGGGTTTGGATTATATGTATGGTTATCATGATGTGATGATACAAATTTTGATGTGATTTATGCATGTGAGTGGATTCTTATATATTTATTTTACTATGATGATGTGTGTATTGGATGCTAATATGTTTTATGCATGCTATCTATGATTATCATGGATGATGATTATGATTTAGGTCTGATGATGTATTTATGATGTCCATGATTATGCAGTGTATTTATGCTTTATGGCTAATACTTCCTTGTATAAAATGATGGCCCTATGGCGATGTTTGTGGATGTTTATGATTATGGTTTTATGAATACGATGTTTATGTGATGACGATAGGTTTATGTGTAATGGTAATTAATGAAGAAATAATGTTTATTGATGTTTATGGATATAGTTATGTGTTTCTTATGATGAGTTGGTGTTGTATGCATAATGGTTGTATGATTATGGATTTTTATAATGGTAACCAATAATGTTGTGGATGATGAGCTATAATTATGATTATGTGATTAAATGATTTTTTATCATATATGGATGATGTATGATTATGTGATTATCTATGATGTGCATGTTTATGTTTAGGATGATGCATGCATGGCTTATGATTATGCTATGTATGATGATGCATTTATAAATTATATGGATGTGTAAATGATGATTCTAATGAATGAAATGGATGGTGTAAGATTATTAAATGATAATGCGTGATGAAATGAAAATTTAAATAAAATGATAAAAATAACAATGTTAATGGATGATGCAAATGGATTGTAAAATTTAAAATGATTCACTAGCACAAAAGGGAGCCAAGGCATGCTGAAAATTTCTTAACCAAGGTTTCTTGTAGACTTAAAAGTTTTATTGATGCATGATTTTCCAATGATAGTTTTCCCTCTTAGTCATTTTCTGGTCCCTTGTTTCTTCCTAATGGATGATAGAAATGCAAATGACTAAATGATGTGAATGCATGATCATGGTGTAGTCGGTCTATAGGCTGGTTAGTTTGTATAGTTTTATGGACATACCTACAAAACATCATGTGGAATCCCAAGGTATGAAATAGATGAAAAGGACAAACCATGAGAGTGAACCTAGATAATGCATGATGGGGAATGGGTGGATGCATAATAATTTTGTTTTATGTCATGATACAAAATATACCTAGGTCTCGGTATAGGGGATGGTTGGTGAATTTGTAAGTTAGGGGGGATTTGGTAAATTTGTAAGTTAAGGGGGGGATCTGGTTAGATGAGAATATGTGGATGTGAAAGGGATTGGGGATGGATTTAATTATGCTAGAAATGTGGTGAGTAATCCTAAAAATTGATATAGAAAAGGACACTATGCCCTAGTGGTATAAGTGACCAGAGGTGCAATCATGCTTTTGCATGGACTTTGGACTCACAAATATACAAATAAAATATTATTCCTTAATACATAATGCTTGCTAATAATACTGTTGGACCATATATTTTGGACCCAAATGTTTTATTACCCTCTATCTAAGTTACTAGCTAACATCAGTGTGTTAGGATAATCACAAACATGCCATATGAAAAATGAACAATCCCCATTTCGCACTTTCACACCAAGATATGAGTAGATCTAGGTGGCCTAGGCTAGGTGACTCCATGGTTTTGAAAAGAAAATCATAAAATAAAGTCAAAATTTGATGATCATATCTCTTACCAAGGGTAGGACTAGTTGATATTGACGATGTCGGACTAAGGAAGGATTCATCATATTGGGAAAAGATGGGCGAGAATTGTTATGGGTGGCAAGGGAAATGATTACGCCTAGGGATCCAATTGATCTAGTCACGATTTTATGTCAATTTTCACATGTAGGCATGCTGTTGTTTGTTTTGTTTTTCTTGTCCATTTGAATCGGGTGGAAGTGTGGGATGATAAATTTTTTTACTATGGATGGATTTTTATTATGAAAGATGAAAATGATATGTTTTTACTATGAAAAACTAGGCATGGTGAATATTGATCCCAAATACACATGAAGGGGGGATGGTAAGGTGTGTGCATGGGTTGGTTCATGGAAACTATCCCATCACTCGTAATAAAAGGGGGTGGTATATGAAGATTGTCTAATCAATTCTAAAGGAATAATGGAGGATGCATGTATGGCGAGTGAGGTCATGGTATGAAAATATTTCTTGTTAAAAGGAAAATGGATGGATTCAAGGGATGGTGATCATGTATGGGTGAGCTAGGTTGTGCAGGTTGTCTAATCATTCATAATAAAAGAAGGTGAGATGCATAGATGGGCAAGTAATGTAGGTTGTCTTATCGATTATAAAAGAATAACAAATAGGATAGTGATGGTTGAGTGAAAATCAGGGGTCATGTGTGATTGGTTATGTATAATTTTTTTTTATGATGGTTTATAAAAAAATCATTGATGTGCAAGGTCGAATGGGAGTATGATGGGTTAAGATAATGGTAGAAAAATCTCTCCAGTTATCAAATTAGGGGAAGTAACAGGTGTTCCAATCCATAGTTGGTAGTATAAGTGAATGAATGGTGGATGTATGGATGATTAAGTGAACTAATAGATGGTGTATATGACTCTAAACATGGTGCTTGTTTACCAATTTTTCACCATGGTAATTTCCCAAGGTGCCACAAATTGGTTTTCACCATTGGATGAATATTTATCTTTACTATTTTTTTATACTTTTTTATTTTTTTGGATTTTTTGGATTTTTATATCTTTTTAAGCAAGGAATTTTTTGAGAAGGATGATGTTCATGGGATCCTCCAAAGGTTCTTCTTCTATGGTAGCCAATTGGTATGCCCTAGATCCATAATTTGTGGTGACAATATAAGGACCTAGCCAATTATTTTTAAATCTACCTTTCTTCTTGGGGTTCTGTAAGTTACATTAATTCTCCTTCAAGACTAGGTCACCAACTACAAAATCTCTAGGCTTAATCTTTTTATTGTAGCTTCTTCATAGCATATTTTGATATGATTAAAGATGATTGAAAGTGTTTAGGCATTTCTCATCTAGTAGTTCCAACTATTGTAGTCCTGTCATAGTATTATTCACCATCAATGAGATGTAGTGAGATTCTCAATGATGGGAGTTACAACTCTATTGGAAAAATAACTTTTGCATCATAAATGAGTGAATATGGTGTGGCTTATGTAGATGTGCAAGTGGTAGTATGATAATCCTACAAGGTGGGATTGAGTTGGAGGTGCCAATCCCAACTAAGTTAATTAACTATCTTTTTGAGGATTTTCAATATTGTTTTATTAGTAGCCTCATCCTGTCCATTTACTTATGGGTCGTATGGAGTGGAAAAGTGGTGTTGGATGTGGAATTGTTAATATAAAATCTAGATGTCTTGATTTTTGAATGGTTTTTTTATCTACGGTGATGGAAGATGGTATGCCAAAGAGGAAAATTATGTAATGGAGGATGAACTTAGAGATTTTTTTCTTGTAATGTATGTCATCAGGATGACTTCAAACCACTTAGTGAAGTAATCAATGGTGGTTATTATGATATTGTGACCATTAGATAATGGTGGGTGAATTTTTCCAATGAGATCGAGTCCCAATTGTGAGAATGGCCATGTATTAACAATGGGTTTCAATTCTTGATCTGGTGTGTGGATTAAATCACTATGTTGTTGACAAGGTTGGAAGAATTTTACCACATTGTTCACATCTTGTTCTATTGTTGGCCAATAATATATGGTATGCAATAGCCTCTTAACTAATGAAGGATCACTTGAATGGGCCCTATAGATACCCTGATGTATGCCATGTAGGGTGGTTTGATCTTCTTTTGTGTCTAAGAATCTCATGAGAGTCCCATTGAAGGAGAGGTGGTATACAATGTTACCAAGTAAGGTGAAATGGGTGGTTTTGTAAATGGATGATTGGAATTGGGATGATGATAGGTTAGGTGGAATGTTGTTTTCATGTAGGTAATTATATATGTCTTGATACCATGAGTAATTAGGACCAACTATATCACATATCATTTTAGATTCAACAATGTCATAAGCAAGAATAAAAAGTTTCTCAATCAATTTCTCATATTATTGACTATTTTTTGGAATGTCAAAAAGGGAACTGATTATAGCCATTACATCTATAGCTTTATTATTTAGATGGGGAATTCGATCAAACTGAATTTTTGTGAAATATTGCTTGAAGTTGTACACCATTCTTTTATAAGGTAAAAAATTGTCATCCTTTGTCTAATATTCATCATTGAATTTCTTTTATCACTAAATGAGAGTCACCATATACTTGTATTTTTATAATCTTCCACTAGATGGAAAGTTTTAGAATCGTGATTAATGCCTCATACTTTCTAATATTATTTATACAAGAAAATGCAATTCGAAAGGACTTAGGAATATAATATACCTGGGGAGTGACAAATAGTATCCCACCTTGTGAGCCATTTTGTGTAAAAGATCCATCAAATTATAGTTACATCATGTCTTTTCTTTTGTTGCTAAAATGTTTTCATCTGGTAATTCTGTGAGCAATGGGTGATTATCTAGCAATGGTGACTCTACAAGTTGATTGGAAATGATTTATCCTTTAATATAATTTGTATCCACATTTACTATCCTTTCTATCCATATAATCAATATCAAATTCACTAAGGATCATGATCCATTTTTCAATTCTTTCTGTAAGGGTAGCTTTTGAAAGTAGATATTTTAATGGATCCACCTTGGAAATGAGTTGCATTTTGTGACTAAGCATGTAATATTGCAATTTATTGGCACATAAAACCATGAAAAGGCATGCCCACTCTATCAGAGAGTATTTTAACTCACATCCAACTAGTGTTCAAGATATGCAATCTCTTACTCTATCTTTTCCTTCGTTGTCATGCTGAGCCAACAGTGCCCCCAATGCCAGATTGGTAGCTAATTTATATAATAGGAGTTGTTGTTTGGTCTTGGTGGTATGAGAATTGGATCTGAGGAAAGATAATCTTTAAGCTATTGGAATTCCTATTGATGATTATTGTCCCATTTGAACATAACATTCTTTTCGATAAGGTGGGAGAATGGTTGACATTTATTGTCTAGTTGTGCAATGAATCGTCTAATTTCTTGGAGCTTTCCTTGTAAATTTCTATTTTTTTTATATATTCTTAGGAGGAGGCATTTCCATTATTTTGTTTACTTTAGTGGGGTAAACTTTGATGCCTCTTTGAGAAAAAATGAAACCTAATAGTTTTCTTGATGTGACTCCAAAAAACATATTTCTTTGGGTTTAGGCATAGCTTATATTTTTCCAGCCAATCAAATATTTTTTCTAGTACCTTAATATGCCAATCTCTTGTTTTTTATTTTCCAAGGAGGTCATTGACATAATCTTCCATGATGTCATGCAACATTTCATGAAAAATCACTGTCATTTCTCTTTGATATGTCTCTCCTACGTTTTTTGAGTCCAAAAGGAATTACTTGGTAAAAAATGTTCCCCATGGAGTAATAAAAGTTGTTTTATGGTGGTCTTATTCTGCAATTATGATTTCTTTGTACTCAAATAATCCATCCATGAGTGATGACATCTTGTGTCCCATTGTTAGGTCAACACTAATGTCAATGCTCAAAAGCGGGAAATCATCCTTTGGACATGCTTTGTTAAGGTATCAAAATTTATTACAAATTTTGATGCCCCTAATCAGTTTAGAGACCCACTTGGGATAATCAATAGGTTTAATGAAGCCTACTTCTAGGAGTTTTGGTATTTCTTTTACCAAAAGTGTAATTTATGGCTGCATATTTCAAATCTTCTATTTTATAAGTTTCACATGTGGATATACTACTATACGGTGCACCACAAGAGATGGGTCTAGGCCTGGCATGTCTGTATATTTCTAGGTGAAGTTTCCAAATCTTCTTTTGAGGAACTTTTCTAGTTTATGATTAATCCTATATTCTAATTCTACAACTATGTATGTAATCTTTGGTTCATCTATGGTTCCTTGGTTGATGTTGGTAATATCTTCTATCAACACTATGGATGTTTCTTGATGCTGAGAAATTGAATCAAATTCCCCATCCTCTAGCACCTTGGAGAGACCAGAAGATACGTCTTTTATTTTTACTTTTTCATGATCCAAAAGCGCCTCATGGAGGTTTTCACAAAGGGATCTTTTTTTCTTCTTTTTTTGTTCTGTTTGTTTTGATGACTGAGGCAAGTGATTTGTTCCCCAAAGTAAGAATATTTACGTAACTCGATTTGAAGGTCTTTCTTATGATCTCTTGTTGGTATATAGTCATGGAATCCCATGAGTTCAACAATTTCTTCATCATTTTGCAATGTGTCAAGAGGAGGAGGTCCCTATTGATCCCAATCAATGAGTTCAAGATATAAATGTGGAAGGTTGATGAATGGTGCCATGGTGTAGATATTTTCATGATAAAACATTTTGGAAATGACTTCGAAAGGTTCCCTAATATACTTCTCCTGATATCTTTGAATAATAGTTGAAGTCTTACCATCTTTATTGTGAGAACATTTGGGTCCCTTGGGTACCATCTCAATGGGTTTATATCCAATTCCTTGATTATATTTGTATGCTTGTATTTGGATTGGTTCCATTATTCATTTCTCTTGTGCTCCCAATAATTTACCCTTATAGCCCATATATTTGCACTGATCACGTCCTTTGGGATATCAACTCAGTTCAAGAGAAGGAAGCAGTTTTTATTAATCATCCTTATATAGCTAGGAAGATATATCTTCACTTAGGTCCTCTTTATTTAATAATCCCCATTTACTAATTTTTAAAAAGGTTTCCTTAGATTCCATGTTAATCTCCTTAGGTTTTCCATAGGAACATGGTGAAAGGGGGAGTTTTCCTATGCAAAAGAAACTTTGCATCCCATATTCACCACATCCATTGTTGGTTACCTTGATCTTAATTTTTGGGGCAGAGTGTGTGGTAGAATATTTTTGTAGTGTGGACAAATTGATGTAGGAGGATGAGGAGGTTTCTTTGTCATTGATGGGGCAATGGTAGAAGATTTTATATTTACCTTCCAAAAATTTTCAATATTGAAAGGGTTGAGGGTTTATAGGAAAGGTTACTTCTCTATGATTGTGCGATAATTTTAGACACTAGTGGTAAGTGGAGTGTATTGTTTGTATTGTGTGTATCCAAGGACATCCTAGGAGTATGTTTCAGAATAAATCAAGATAAAGGATTTGACAAGCGGTTTCCAAGATGGCTAGACCTACCTAGATAGGAAATTTTATGGTCCCTTTAGATTCCATTTCTAAATCATCATAAGATTTTATAGTTATCTTTTTATGAGGATCAATGAAGTCTTCAGAATAGCCCAATTGGTTTATTAACTTTATGTACATAAGTTGAGTCCCAATACACCATCTATTAGGACTCTTTTAATATTATGTTTGTGTATGATGGCTTGGATACATAATGGTTTATTATGTGGTATTTTTGAATGTAGCTCTTTATTGGAAAATTTTAAGTGATGTGAGGATGAGAGGTGTCCAATTATGACTTGGAATTGGTTCACATTAATGCCACCTGCCACCCTTGATTCTTGGAGTTTTTTTCTAAAACTTTGTTATGAGTAGGTGATGTGTGAAGTAGTTCCAAGATGGATATTTTTGTAGGTTTCTTACCAAGATGTTCAAGGATGTTATATTTATTATTTTTGGATGGAAGGGATGATGAATATAATGCCCCTTGGATTGTCACTCAACCCTTGTGAGTAGTTATGACATAGTTAGGTGCTTTAAAGGTAATGGTGCTACATTATTCTATAAACTGATCGTTGTATCATGAGCTGATGGGTGGATGGTGTTGGTGTATGAGTATGATACATCATTATAAGATGTAGAGGGTTTCCCTTCATTGTGTTGTGGGAAGGGTTGTGTATATATTCCTAGTTGTTCATTGGAGGAATTGTGTGTTTGGCCTTGGACTTGAATTTCTCCCATATCAATGAGATATTTTATATAGTTTTTCAATTTAATGCATTTTGAAATGTTAGACCCTTTGATTTTATTGATTCTATGATATTCAAAAAATTCATTGTCTTTGTACCATGCTGGTTTTGGTTGATTTTTATCAAAGGGTTTAGTTATGGGAAACTTTATTAAGTTCTCTTGTGCAAGCTTATGAAATACAACTTTGATTAGATCCCCCAAAGGGGTGCATTGACACTTAGGTTGATTTTTTTGTTTAGTTTTCCTTACGGAATTGTGATAATGTTGGATGTTCCTCTGTTGTGATGTATTTTGGTTTTGGGATGAAGATTTTTACATATTTTGCACATGTTTATTGTCAGTTACTCTATCATTCAAAATAAAATAAAATTTAGACCAATATTTAGATTTATCATTAGATTGGTATTTATCATTGTTATTTTGGTCTTTATAGATCTTAATTGTCCCCTTAGCCACTAAGGATTTCTCAATAGTTAAACCTTCTTCAATAAATTCATCAAAAGTGTTAACACATTGTAATTATAAATGAAGGGCCACTTTTGTGTTTAGGTTCTCAATAAAGATACTAACCATTTGTTTTTTGGTACTTGAAGGGGAAACATATTAACCATAAGTTTCCATCCAAGGCTTCTAGGAAAGAGTCTCATGAGGTAGACTAGGTTTTATGTAACTTCTTGGCATTCTACATTGAATTCCTTAAGGTGTTCAATTAGATCCATTTTCCCCTTGTATTTATCAAATATAGGGATTTCATAATATTTGGGGAATGGTTGGACAATATAGATTGATTGAAGGGATACGGGAATATATCCTCAAATCTATAAGTCCTCCTAGTTTGACCTTTTTGGAGCCCTTGAATCATGTCTCTCATTTTTTGCAACTCTTGGACTAAATTAAGGTTATTGGATGAATGGGTGTGAATGTATTGATGGTGAGTGTGTTGATGTTGGTGGGAAGGTGCTAGAGGAGGGTTATTGATGCATTGATTATGTTTTTGTTGATGATTTGGTGGTGGGGTATTATTGATGAATAGGTTATGTTATTGTTGGTGATTTGGAATTGGAGGATTATTGGTGTTTTGATTATGTGGAGGATTATTGATGTTTTGATTGTGTTGTTGTTGGTGACTTGGTGTTTGGGGATTTATTTTTTAATTTTGTGGAGGTTGTGAGATATTTGGACCTTTTTGATGAATAAAATTTTCATGAATGGATGTAGTAGGGGTTTTTATAGACATGGTTGGATTGGTAGATGTATAGGTGACCTTGGGGTTGGGAGGGATACCAAACCTTAGTTGGGATGTAAGTGGTGTAAGTTGATCAAGTGGTTGTTGATTAAGATTGGGATGTGACCTTAGGACATTTTCAAAGAAGTTTTTAGATGATGAAGGATTTTTAGAAGGGTCTTCCCTTCTAATTTGTGAGAGATCAAAGTTAGAGGGAAGTTTAGCTCCTCTAGCTAGAAGCTCTAATAAGATTTTATTTTTTCAAGCATCAAATAATTTTTGCATTATCTCTTGGTTTTAAGGGTCTTGGGAAAAGTTTGTTAACCTAGGGGAATGTTTGTATTGGTCTACATCTACCTCATCCTCATGAGGGGTTGGTGATTGGGTGGAGGTGGAGTTAAAGAAGATATCTCTCTGAGAAACCATTAGTCATTTATCTTGTGATCTAGTGATTGGCATGCACGAAAAAAATTATTTTAAAGAGGTGTCTTAGGGTAGGTAGAAAATGGATTTGGATAGATTAAATTTGGATGGTGATTTTGGAATTAGATTAGATTAGAGTTGGATGATGATGGATTTTTTGGATTAAATTGGAGGACTTGATCAAGGTTTCAAAGATTTACCATAGGATTAAGGTTGGTGTTGGAAAATTTGGACTTGGATTATGATTGGATTTTAATTTGGACTATGGTTGGGTTAGAATTAGATAATGTTTAAGAGTTGATGTTGGAAAATTTTGGACTTTAGACTTGTATCAAAATTTGGATGATGGACTTTGGATATCAGATTCAATAAGTGTGGAAATGTTTGGGATTTAGGATATTATTAGGATGATAGGAGGTTGATTAAGGTTTATGATGATTTATTTCTTGTTTGGATTGATGATGATGAAAACTTAAGACCTTAGGATGATATGATTGATTGGAAAAATTATGGATGCAAAATAAACTTTGCAACAAAGATAAAGAATCTAGATCCTTGAGGATGGGGTGATTTTAGGATTTATATTTTCTTAATTAGGATAGGAAAGTTCCTAAGATAGATTAGGCAAGGAATTTTTGAAAAAAAAAACTTTTAGTGAGCCAAATCCTAAAGCCAAATATTCCAAAATGATGGGCTAATCAAGGGTGCTACTTAAGATAGGCAAGTTCTTAAGCAACACCTAGATTAGAGGGGATGTGTAAGGATCTAGATTAAAAACTTAATAGTAATTATGATTTGAAAGGATGTGGGGATTTGATGGTTGGATTATTTAGGATTGGGGTTTTGGATTTTAAGATGACAATAAGATTATTTGGGGGATGAGTACAATGATGATTTGTAATGGTTTTTGGGTTTGGTGATTGAATAAGGTTTAGATGATATTATAAAATTTGAGAGGATGACAAGAAGATGGTTTGTGTGATGAAAAAGGAGTGATTAAGGTGATAAGGGTGATAGTAGTGTTATTGTGATGACAAAAGGGTGGTAAATGAGATGAATAGGATGACAAAATGGTGGTAAAGATTAAGGTTTGATACCAAGTCTAAAATAAATGGAGGATGGGATGATAAGTCTAAGTAATAAGGATGATAGGGTGATTATGATGACAAAAGGATGGCAAGGGGACTAACAATGAAATATTAAGGGGATGATTCCAAGCCCAACTAAAGTGGAGGGTGAGATAACAAGAAATAATGAAAATTCCAAATGATGTGAAGGGTGGGATATTAGGAAAATGGGGGTTTATGGTCAAATTAGATGATTATGGAAAAATGAAATGTCAAGGTCCAAGTAGGATGATGAGGTGTAAGAAGGTGAGTTTAATGATGGTTTGGGGATGATCGAGTTGTAAAATAGGATAGACAGGTCAAGGAAACCTTAAGGTCACTGCTAGAGGTCCTAGTTTTCAAGGCCATACATAGGTGCAACTTTATAGACAAAGCCAAACATAGGCATAGTTTCACAAGAAAAAGGTACGGTTTACAAGGACAAAAGTGTAGGTTCATAGTGGTGGTGTGTCAGAGCATAGGCACACATTTTCAAAGTGCAAGCATAGGTATTTTTTGTGTGGGTGAAAGTGTTTTTGGTCAGAGGTGTAGTTCTACAATCTTAGTGTTTTTTCAGGAGATTGATCAAACAAGAAAACCCAATGGCCAAGACTCAAATTTTTAAAGGGTCAAAAGGCTATCCTGAACCCAAGAGCTGAGTGGTTCAATACTGGTTTCTCAAAAGAAGGCACTTCTTCACAAACCTAAATTATTCAAGTGGGATTATAGAATTAATGTGGGACCACCTCCCAATTTCTTGGGTTAATACTCCTTGATACTTAGGTAGAACACCCTTTCTCATGAGGAAAAATAGCTAGAGGCCCAGTGGCACAAGACCAACATGGAAACATATTCACCTTTCCTCTTTCCATAGTGTTGTGCAGTTTTGCACACACACTCCACTGAAAAGTAGGGACCCTCTTTTGCTTGGTTTTTTGTCTCTTTTATGTGTCGTTTATTTTTGAGATTGTCTTTGAAAATCTTGGGATTTTTATTTTTGATCTTTTGGTCCTTTGGTCTTGGATTTTTGCTACTTTGCAATGTTCCTTGATTCCTATCTTGCTTGTAAAGTGCCCCTATTGAGCTAACACTTTGAAAATTTTGAGTCTTTGGGTCAATCTCAAGTTTTTCCCTCTTTTTGGGAATTTTACCTTTGGGCGGATTTCCCCGGCTACCTTGAAAACCTGACTGGGCTGGTTTTGCACTATCTTCAGGGATTTTGGTGCTTCATGGATTTCCATATCCTCAAGATTTTTTTGAATTTTCCTTCACTTCTTCGTTTTCTTGGGTTGCACCTCTAGGCCATTTACCTCGATACCGTGGGTGTCTCTGAGTTGGGTTGTGGTTGTGTGGTGGCACATCAATACAACGAGGGTTTGCACGATGAGTTGCGGTAGCGTGGGGTCAATTCATTTGACGTGGTAGCACAATCATACCTCATTACTACGAAGGCTTTGTGTCTGGTATGCAGTTGGGCAGTGGTACCGCCTTATCGTGGGAGTCTTTAGTCAGTGGTGTAGTAGCGAGGTTTACCTTGATACCATGGGTGTCTCTGAGCCCGACCACGATTCTGCAGTTTACTGCCATATCGTGGGAGCTTTGTGCTTGGTTTGCAGTGTTGCGATTACCACCTTACCTCAGTGGTTGAATGCCTGGCTTGTGATAGTGCAGTTTTTATCGTTTTGGGGGTGTTGGGAGCTCAAAATTGTTAGTCAACTATGTATGAATTATGTGGACTTCTTAAGAATCCATTGCCTTGGGAGAAGCTCAATAGTCCATCCCCGCTTCATTTTTTTGGATGTGCTAAGTATTGCTAGTTTCGACAATTTCCTTCCCTATCGGATTTTTTCAAAATCTATTATTTGTCAAAGATTGAGAGGATTCATGGCCTAGTTGTTTATGGTTCTGCATTCCAAGATGGTTTTGGATAATTTAATGGTATGTGCAGACATTTATTGAATTTTGGACTGATGAATGATTGACCCTTTGGTGATTTATGTGCTTCCCTTCCTAAAATCTGCTTGAGCTAGAATTTCCTGAATTTCCTTCTTGACCTGAATTCTGTGGAGGGGTGAAAATCCCGAACTGTGATAGGGATGCTTTAATGAAGTTTTCACTGATTCTGGTGGCTGTTTTGGATCTGTCTGATTATTAGCATGTTGTTTATGATTGATTAGCATGATTTTTTTGATGCTATAATGAATATTAATGGTGGTCATTTTGGGTGTAGGCTAGATCGAGCAAGTTGTTTATGTTAAGGCCGAAGAGAAAATGATGCATATTCTTTGAGAATGTTGTGGGATACATGTAGTTTACCAGAGTTAAGAGAGAATTCAATGAGCCTATAAGATCATTCAATAATAGGTTCCACTATGCATACACTAGATTGCATACACCTTACGCTGCGGATGATGCCACTGCCCTAGAGTTCTACTTTTAAGCCCTTGACAACCTTACATCCACCTTCCTTAAGTGGAAAACTAATCCACCAACTAACTTTCTCACTGCATATATATAGATTGTTAAGGTTAGTAGTGATTTGAGACAACACTTGTCAGGACCCCTATCATCTCTGGGATCAGCTACTCACCCTGGGCAAGTCCAAGCTCTTAACCAGGCACTAACTAATCACACTCCCATTATGAATCCCATTCCAAAACTGGCTTTGGTTCCACACCCAGGTCATCCAATAAGTCAGGCTCACCCAATGCCCAATTATTTGCAACAGGGTGCCAATCAACCCTGTTATCCACAGCCACAGGCTGGTTTCCCTACATATTTACAGAACTCAATTTTTTTGAATCAATCTATTGGTTCTAGAGGAGTGTCAGGATACCCTCCAAAAAATGTGAATTCAATGCCTTACAATAGTCCCGATAAGGAAAGGTTGGATGAGATAATTGAGCAAGTAAAAAAATTGAATATGGAGGTAACCCACTTGAGGAACCAGAATCACCAACTCCAAGCTTCTCAGAAGAGCATGCAATCAAGTTACAATAGGGAGAACCAAGATGTTGCACAAGGTCAAAAATTTGATAGAGGGCAACACTCTGATAGAAATCAGAACTTCGAAAGAGGCAAGGTTCTTGTTAGAACTTTGATAGAGGTCAACAGGGTGGACAAGGATTTGAAAGGTGGACAAGGATTTGAAAGGAGACAACCACGTAGGAAGAATAGGCTATGGAATAATGGACCTAATAATGGAGGAGTCCCCACTCCATTGGATCAACCTTCGAATCAAGAAAAACCTCTGAGTGGTGTATACCTAGCTGAAGCAGCTTTGTCAGGGTGGTGTGGACTTCACAAGACAAGTCAACACTCTAAGCTTGATTATCCTAAATTTCAAACTACTGCTTCCATATTTCAATATGAAGTTGAGAACAACTCCACTGGTCGGGAATTGGTACCCTCAAATCCCTATGTTTCCCAATTTTGGTGTTGAATCATGCCCCTTTCTCAAAGAATGAAGAGAATGAACGAGAAGTTGAGTCAAGTAGCCAAAATGAGGAGGCTGAACAAGTTCTCAATGAAGATGAAATCTCTAAGTTATTTGAGGAGGAAACTGAGAATGATAACGGTCCCTTAGATGAAGAAGAAGTTGGTGTTGAAGAAGTACAAATGTTTCAACAACCTACAAGAAAGTATGATTTGAGGAATAGGCCTAGCATGAATCCACAAGATGGAGGCCCATTTACTACATCTATTCCTCTGAACAATTTTACCACTCCACCAAAACCACATGGCAACAATAATCCATCTTACCCCCAAGTTCCGACACAATAATTTGTAAAACGAGGATAACTTGATATGTCAAAAGGAAGCAATGTCGACGCAACAAAAGATAAGAATGCTATTCATTCTAGGGAGACCCACACTGGCATGAATGTGGGACAATTAGGTGAATATTTAAATGAAGAACTCAAGAAAGTAAAGGTGAGTCTTTCTGCTTTTCAGTTATTAAGGGTTCCTGAAATTAGAAATGTAGTCCTAGGGTCTTTCAATTCAAACACAACACCACATGGAGTAGCATTCAATGAGGCAGTTGGCATGCCTCCTAGTTCATAGGAACCTAAAGGTCTAAGTCAAGCACCACTTGGAGATAGGGGTAAAGAGAAAGATGAGAACCAAGTTGCACAAGTTGACACTCAATTGAGTGTGTTCCAGAGAAAAATGGAAACCCCTCCCTTTTTGATTTTTGTTCTTATCTTTGGGAAGAATCTGAACAATTGTCTGCTATATTCAGGGGTATCTACAAATTTTATGCCTTTTTCTATCTATAGGGCTCTAGGAATTACCTGTGTAGCTTCTTAGAAGGTCACCCAATTGGACAAGACAAAGGTAAATATAGTGGAAGAATTGAACATGATTCCCATGCAAGTTTCTTTGGACCCTAGAGTGCAACAAGTACTTAATATTCAGGTGACAGATATTCCTGACTCTTATGGTTTGATCTTGGGTCAAGATTTTTCCAAGGCACTACATGGATATACCTCCATAGATCATTCTCACATGTGGCTCCCCTGGAAAGGATTCCTAAATCAAATCAGAATTGAAAGAGAACCCATAATGAAGTATGTGATCTATGAATATCAAAATACTTCAATTGAGATATTGGTGTCAGAAGTCAGCATGGGGAACTATGTCATGGCCACCCTTATTTTAGATGCAGAAGAAGTTTTTATGATGCAAGACTCCTCTAATGAATCCACATCAGAATCCAGTGGCTCTGAAGCATTACTTGAACAAACAAATAAACTTAATGATTAGGAAGATAGACAACTCATCTTGCTAGACAATTTCCAAGAGTTTATCGAGAAGTGTGTGAAGGATCATATTCAATTGGGTAAACATATGAATTTCAAGGAATTACTACTCCCCAATTGGTGCAGAGTTCACGATGCCCCTCACTCTGAGCTGGAATGTTGCCTGTGCCAAGTAGTCATGGGGTAGATACAAAGATGTATTAATCCAACCCCAACTGTCAAGATGGATATACCAAGCATTGAAAGTGATCTAAAAGGAAAGAGCCCAAGGCCTCCCTAAGAGCCTCTAGGCAGTAGCAAGAACAAGGTTGGTTCAAAGAAACTAGGAGCTAATGGTTGTTGGATGTTGAGATTTGATGGATCCATGTCAAAGCAAGGTGCAAGAGCAGGACTTGAGTTGATCAGCCCTAAAGGTAAAACCTAATTATCTACTCATAGGATTCAATTCCAGTGCACCAATAATGTATTTGAGTATGAAGCTCTTGTTCATGGGTTATTAGTGGACTTAAGAAAGAAAGTTAAAATTTTGAAAGTGTTTGGAGATTCTGAGTTAGTGGTTAGGCAAGTAAGGAAAAAATACTCATGTCACAACAGAAGGATGACTAATTATAGACATCGAGTATGGGATATCATTGAATGATTTGATGCCTTCAACATTCAATTGGTCCCTCGAGGTAAGAATAAAACTGTTGATTCTCTGGTCCAAGTAGCTAGCACATTGCAACCTTTGTCACTTTCAGGCTTGAAGAAGTTTACTCTAGAAATCACTCCAGTACCCTCTGTGCCTGAAAATGTCACCAATTTCTAAGTATTTGAAGATGATAAGCATATTCTTGATTTCATCACTAGCTATGATGTGTTTACTTCTCAAGTGATCGATGAGGCAGAACCTCAAGAGGCTAAAATGGACCTAGAAGGGGTCATTAACCTGAAAACTAAGACTATCCCATGAGGCATGGTGCAATTAGAACAAATTTTTGATTTGGATAAGATCAAAGATCAGGAACAACAAGTGAAGAGGAAATCTCTCAGTAGTTAGTGTGAAACATACAACATGGGGAACCAAGATGGTGTCAAAAATGTCTTTATTGGTAATGTGTGCACTACAAAGGAAAGGAGAGGAATTATTGATGCCTTACACACATTTCAAGATGTGATAGCATGGAGCTATAATGACTTAAAGACATATGATACTTTAGTCATTACACATACTATTCCACTGAAGTCAAATATTAAGCCATTTAGGCAAAGACAAAGATCAATTAATGATCTATTGGAACCTATCATTTAGAAGGAGGTGCAAAAGCTGCTTTCAACACAAATCATATTTTGAGTAAGACACTAAACATGGGTTACAAACTTGGTTCTAGTAGGGAAGAAAAATAGAGAAATCAGACTGTGTGTTGATTTCAAGAATCTCAACAAGGCATCAGAGAAGGATAATTATCCAATCCCTTCACTAGATGAATTACTTCAGATTGTTAATGGGTCTCAGATGATGCATTTCTAGATGGGTACTTTGGGTACAATGAAGATATGGTGCAATATGGGGATAGGCACAAAACTACCTTTATTAAAAAATGGGGAACTTTGGATTATAGAAGAACGCCCTTTGGATTAATCAATGCCGAAGCTACATTCTAGAGAGGAATGGATATTGCTTTCAAGGACATTATTGGTAAGTGCATAATTATCTACATGGATGATTTGACAATATTTTCCAAGAGGAGAGGGGATCACATTGCAGATCTATGTAAAGTATTCTAGAGGTGTAGGGAGTTTAGCATCTCACTTAGTCCAAAGAAATGCATTTTTGGAGTCACTAAGGGAAAGTTGTTAGGACATGTCATCTCAGAATAGGGTATTGTCGTTGATCCAGAATGGGTAGAGGCTATGCTAAAAATTCAGCTTCCTGCAAGCAAAAAGGAAATGAAGTCATTCTTTGGGAAAATTAACTTTGTTAGAAATTTTATCACTGGATTTGTAGAAATAGTAAAGCCCTTGAATGCCATGCTAAAAAAAGAAGAAAAGGTTGAATGGAGTGCAGAAGCTAGGGAAGCATTTGTAAAAATTAAGAGAGCTATTGCTGAAGCTCCACTATTGATAAGTCCAGATTATGCCAAGCCCTTTTTCATATACTCATTTTCTTCTGATCACTCCTATGCTGGAATGCTAACTCAAAAATATGATCAAGGGAATCCACATCCCATAGCCTTTATGAGTGCTCCTCTGAAGCATGCAAAAATGAGATGAGATATCCCAATGTAGAAAAACATAATTATGCGCTGGTCCGAGTAGTAAAGAAGTTCAAACACTATATATTAAGAAATAAAGTCTTTGACATAGTGCCAAATGCTATAGTTAAGCTGTTTTTGATGCAGAATGAATTGGGAGAATGCAGAGCCAAGTGGGTGACCATGTTACAAGAGAATGATATTGAGATCTAGCCCATGAAATTGGTGAGAGAGAAAGGAATGACACAAACAATGGCTGAGATGGGCCCTGACCTCACAACTTAGCAAGATCACCTCTAAGAAGTGTCTCCAGGAGATTGGTATGATGAAATTATCTACTACCTGTTGAACCAGAAGTGTCCTGACCACCTTGGTGTAGTACAAAGGAGAGCTCTGCATTTGAAGAGTGGCAGTTTTATGATGAAGGAGTTTTCTTGTACAAGAGAAATAATGACAGGGTTTATTTGAGATTCCTGGGAAAGGAAGAAGCGTCGAGGGTGATGTCTGAATTTCATGGAAAATATGGCAGAGGCCATGGCTCAACACCTTCCACTGCAAATCAGATCATGAGGGCAGGCTATTATTGGCCTACTTTGTTCAAAGATACACATAACCATGTGAGGACTTGTCATGTATGTCAGAATACAACAAGTAGGGAGAAGTGTGCAACTCTTCCACTTCAGCCTATTATATAGGTAAAACCATTTGCATCACGGGGAATAGACTTCATAGGTCCAATCAATCCACCTTCATCTGTGGGCCACAAGTATATTCTTACTATAACTATTTACTTTACTAGATGGACCGAGGCTCTTGCATGCAAACAAATAATTTCAAAAGTAGTAATCGATTTCGTTGAGTTAGGTATTATGAATCACTTTGGATGTCCATTGGCTTTAGTTTGTGATAATGGTCCTAAATTTTCATCATTAAAGTTTTCTAACTAGGCTTATGATCATGGAATTATAATAAACTTTGCATCTAATTACCACCCACAAGGAAATGGTTTGGCTGAGTCCTCTAATGAGAAATTTTTGACTGTCATCCTAAAGGTATTAGAGAAGAACCCTAAGGATTAGCACAACTAGCTTAGATTTTCTCTCTGGGAAGATCAAACTAGACAAAAAACATCACTAGGAACCTCTCCTTATCACTTAGTGTATGGTTTGGAACTTGTATTTCCCATCCAGCTGAAGATCCCTATCCCGCAGTTCATCAATGAATACTATGATGGCAAGGATAAGCATGAAGCCCACCTAACTGAACTGTTACACCTTGAAGAGAGAAGGGATGAAGCCCTAGAAAAATTTGCCAATAATCAAGGTGTAGTGAAGAGGTGGTTTGATAGGAGAGCCAAGGTTAAAGCCTTTAGAATCTCTGACTTGGTTCTCTACTAGGACAAAGCCTATAACTAAAAAGGGGAGCATGGAAAATTTGATAAAATTTGGCTTGACCCTTATCAGATTACAAATATTTTGGGAGACAATGTTTTTCACTTGAAAACCCTCACTGGAGAAGATATCCCATTGCTTGTCAATGGGAAATATTGAAACATTATTTCAAGTCTTGAGCTATTTACAACTCTTTCCTTGTACATAGGTAGATTAGGTTTCCTTTCTTTTGTTTTGTTTTTGCTTTGGTTAGATTATGGTTTCCTTTGTTTGTTTTTCTCTTTTTTTTCTTTTGGTTAGGGTAGGTTTGCTTCGGTTGGTTTTTCTTTTTGCTCTACTCCTGATTTGGGTTTTCTTGCTTTCTTCTGGGCTTGTTGCATTGGTATGCTTGGTTGTTTGCCTGGGGCCGTTCTGGGGATTTATTTTACAAACTCTAATCATCTTTTCAGAGTCAATGTAACTGGTGAAATTCCTTCATATGATGTTGCATGTACTGGGAATTGGAGTCACTTGATTAAGTCAAATTCTGGAATGTATTTGGGTCTTATATTTTCACACAAATCTTAAGGATTCCAAGGTTGCATATGGTCTTTATGAGGTCTGACTAGGTGAAAAATCTTATATTTTGCTTCAGTGCCATTGTGGTTCTAATCCCTGAGTGCAGACTTCATTGTCTGCAAGGTGAAAGGGAAAGCTTAAAAAGGAGATCTCAAAGAGAATATCAAAAAAGAAAAGAAAAGGAAAAGAAAATATTGAAAATCAAAAGAAATGTTCACTTTATAAGGGGTATCCTATTATCTCTACTAGGGCTATGGATGCCTGGCTAGCAGTAGAGCTATGCTAGGGAGGGTCACAGTGATAACCTCGCCGAGGCTCTATCCAGGTTGCTTTTGGAGTTGGAATCCTTATGTAGCCCTATCATAATAGGTTTGGCCCCTATTGCAACTAAGGAAAGGGAAATGAATGCACACACACACTTCAACCCTGATATAGGAAAGTTTTGCTTGTTTGTGATTTATGAAACCTTGTCCATTGGTAACCTGATGCTTGGATTGAAACTAGAGATTCTGGGTTCTTGATTCCAGTTTGTCATTGAAATGCTCTAGAGCATTTCCCCAGCGGAGTTGCCATTTTTTGTGCAGTTTTGCACACACACCCCACTGAAAGTAGGGACCCTCTTTTGCCTAGTTTTCTGGCTCTTTTTTGTGGCCTTGCCTTTTGAGATTGTCTTTGAAAATCTTGAGATTTTTATTTTTGATCTTTTGGTCCTTTGGTCCTAGATTTGTGCTACTTTGCAATGTTCCATGATGCCTATCTTTCTTGTAAAGTGCCCCTATTGAGCTAACACTTTTAAAATTTTGAGTGTTTGGTTCAATCTTAGGTTTCTCCCTATCTTCAGGAATTTTCCCTTGGGGTGGATTTCCCTACTTGCCTTGAAACTCGATTGGGATGGTTCTCCACTATCTTCAAGGATTTTGATGTTTCGCGGATTTCCTTCTCCTCGGGTTTTTTTTGACTTTTCCTTCACTTCTTTGTTTTCTCGGGTTGCACCTTTAGGCTATTTACCTTGATACCGTGGGTGTCTTCGAGTTAGGTCATGGTTATTTTGTGGCACTGCCATACTGCGGGGGTTTGCATGATGAGTTGCGATATCACTGGATTGGTTCATTTGTTGTGGTAGCACAGTCATACCTCATTACCGTGAAGGCTTTGCGTTTGGACTGCGGTTGGGCGGTGGTACTACCTTACCATGAGTCTTTAGTCAGTGGCACAATAGTGAGGTTTACCTTGATGTCACGGGTGTCTCTGAGCCTGGCCATAGTTGTGCGGTTCACTACCATACAGTGGTGGGTTTGTGCTTGGTTTGGGGTGTTGCTGGTACTGAATTACCTTGGTGGTCAAATGCCTGGCTTACGGTAGCACAGTTTTGGTCATTTTGAGGGCGTTGGGAGGTCAAAACCATTGGTCAATGGTGTATTATGTATACTTGATAAGAATTCTTTGCCTTGGGAAAATATCGATAGTCCATCCCACCTTCATTTTTCTGGATGTGCTAAGTATTGCCAGTTTCGACAATTTTCGACCTTGTCGGATTTTTTCAAAATCTGTTGTTTATCAAAGACTGAGAGGATTCATGGCCTAGTTGTTTATGGTTTTGCATTCCAAGATGGATTTGGACAATTTAATGGTATGTGCAAACATTTCTTGAGTTTTGGACTGATGAATGATTGACCCTTTGGTGATTTTTGTGCTTCCCTCGCTAAAATCCGTTTGGCCCAAAATTTCCCGAATTTCCTTCTTGACTTGAATTCCGTGGAGGGGTGAAAATACTGAACTATGACATGGATGATTTAATGAAGTTTTAATTAATTCTGGTGGTTATTTTGGATCTCTCTAATGATTAGCATGTTGTTTATGATTGATTAGCACAGTTGTTTTGATGCTAGAATGAATATTAATGGTGGTCATTTTGGGTGTAGGTTGGATCAAGTAAGTTGTTGCTATTGAGGCTGAAGAGGAAAGGATGCACGTTCTTCAAGGATGTCACAAGATTCATGGTATTTAGCTAGGTACGCTTTGTGATTGAGGGCAAGTCGAGCTTTCTTGTACATGGCCATTCTTTTGCTTCTTTCGGCTGAGACATTAATGGCGAGAGCGACTCATAGGCTTGTTTGGTCTATACCAGGTTTTGTAAAATTCCAAGGCCAATCTGAAGGGGAGCCTCATGCATTCAATGTAGGGTGGTGATTTATTGCAAGCTATCTGGGCAGATTGTGTTGGTGGCCGATCTTTCTCTGTAACCCTAGCTTGGGCTAGCATAGGTAGGATTTGTATAAGTATGGAATTTTGCCTCATTTGTAAGGGTTAGAAAAACTAGTTGGATTCAAAGAGCACGATATTGTTGGTTAGTTAAAAAGGGTTAGATAGTAGATTAGAAGAATCAGTAGATAGTCATATTTCAAGCAAGTGTTGTAACACAGAACATCAGAATTGTTGCTATGACTAGTGATTCAATGCAAGTGAAGACATTATTTTACTATGGGTGCCTTCTTTGAATTGATTTGTCCTGCATGGTTCTTTTTCTATCTTTGAAATTGCTTGGAAATAGCTGAATTCATTGTATAGTTAGAGTTAAATAATTTAATGTTTCTTGTGATTTAATGCTTGGAGTGTTGTAGCAATCTTTGGTTCATACTTTGGGTAGCTTCTTGATTGTGGGATTGCTGTACAAGGTCAACCTGTACCTGATACTTGTGTGCTTAGTTCAATTGTGGGTATTTATCCAGTTCCATTGAATGAATTTCCATAATCTGAATTTCTTTAATTCCTTAGAAGATTGCACTATTTCTGTAGGATCGTAGGTATAGCCTGGGTTGAGCAAAAATTAGTTTTGAGGGATTGTTCTGTTCCAAGTATTTCATCATTAGTATTATTGATTGTAGGAGTAACATTAATCTTAGGATTTCTAAAACCCTTGTGTTTTTTTATTTCTTTGAAATTTGGTTAGAACCAGGAAATTGAGTATCATTCGGTTATAAAATCTGATAACTTTAGAGCTTCCAACATTTGTTTTGTAAGGTCCCTTTGTGATTACCAAAATTTTCACATTTATCACTGAGTGGTTCCACTGCATTGTCATGACCTAGCACCCGAGAGACCTTGGGGTTATCTCTTTTCTCATAGAGATCAACCTTTCAAGAGAGATAGGATATTTTATATTCTGTCTGAGTTGTTGCTATGCAAAAAACACCATCAACACATAGGAACTATCGAAGTTCACCCAAATATTTCTCTGAACCTAAGGGAGTACATGGTGAGTAACTTTATTTTTGATACTATACCTTGCACCACACTAAGTTATGGTTGAAAGGTCTTAATCTAGGATATATAAGCTCTAGGGAATCCTCTAAATATAGGAGGGTGTGCGAGGCACAACCATGAACATTATCCCATCACAAGCGTGGGTGAAATTTTTTTAGTAGGAAAGCTCAAACCAACCCTGGACTCTTAGCTACCCAAGTATGAGAGCTTAGATAGACACAACATGACTAGATTGGGGTGCAAATTTCATTCTCCATCATTTCTATACCCCACTGGTAATACATGGTTGAGGTTATCCCCTAGGGAGATGAAATCCTTAGGTATTCCTTCTAAAGAGAAGGGTAATGCTAGGTATTTTTGATCCCCAAGATCACACCACAACAAAACAACAAGCAATTAGTGCCTAAAATAGCACCAGATTTTATTGTATTTGAGTCCATCAATTGGGCATGTCTCATGGTGCAAAATTCAATGCTAAATGGTTGTTAAGTTTGTGCCCAAAAAGTGCTAGATTGTGCACCGAAAAAATGGTACCAACAATAGCGTCTCATTTAGCACCGGGAAATAATGTTGGCAATAGCGCCTAAATTAGTGCCTAATTTGGCTTCCAATTTTGCTTCCATGTCTACTCCCAATTTTTCTTCCAGGTTTTCTCCCAGGATTGCTTCCAGTTTTTCTTCTTGGTTTGCTTCTAGGTTTTTTCCTAGGATTGCTTCCAGTTTTGCTTCTAGGTTTGCTTCCAGTTTTGCTTCCAGTTTTGGTTCTGATTTTGCTTTGAGGTTTTCTTCCAGTTTTGCTTCCAGTTTTGCTTCCAATTATGCTTCCAATTTTGCTTCTATTGTTGCTTCCAGTTTTGCTTCTAGTTTTGCTTCTAGGTTTGCTTCCAATTTTTCTTCCAAATTTGCCTCCAAATTTGCTTCCAAATTTTCTTCCAAATTTGCTTCCAGTTTTTCTTCCAAGTTTCCTTCCATTTTTTATTTTGGTTTTTCTTCCAGGTTTGCTTCTAGGTTTTCTTCCAGTTTTTCTTCCGATTTTTCTTCCAAGTTTGCTTCCAATTTTGCTTCCAGTTTTTCTTCTATTTTTTCTTCCAATTTTTCTTCCAATTTTGCTTCCAGTTTTGCTTCCAATTTCGCTTCAAGGTTTTCTTCTGATTTTGCTTCTAGGTTTGCTTCCTAGTTTTTCTTGCAAGTTTTCTTCTAATTTTTCTTCTGGTTTTGCTTCTATATTTGCTTCCTGTTTTCTTCCAATTTTTCTTCTAGTTTTGCTTCCAATTTTGCTTCCAATTTTTCTTCCAGGTTTGCTTCCAATTTTGCTTCCAATTTTTCTTCCAGGTTTGCTTCCAATTTTTCTTTTGGTTTTTCTTCCAGTTTTGCTTCTAGGTTTGCTTCTAATTTTTCTTTCGGTTTTTCTTCCGGTTTTGCTTCTAGGTTTGCTTCTAGTTTTTATTCTTTGTTTTCTTCCGGTTTTGCTTCTAGGTTTGCTTCCGATTTCGCTTCCAAAATTTCTTCTGGTTTGCTTCTAGTTTGGCTTCCATTGTTGCTTCCTTTTTTTCTTCTATAAATGATTCTTATTTTGCTTCCATTTATTAATTTAATTTTTTATTTCAATTTAATTTGTTAAATATATCATGCCTCTTAAATAACTCATATGATTATAGAAAAAGTAATTTAAGTATTTAACTCATATGATTAAATAACAAGATAATTGTTATAACATGATCATCATCGATAATTAAAACAAGTGAGTCAAATATCTATAATTTAATTGAATTTGACATCCATATTGAGCAGTAAATTAAAATCATCATATGTAACAAACATCCATCCAAATATCATTGACCACTTTTAATATATATAAATTGACAAGTCAATACTGATAAGATCATCATCATATATAACTAAAATAAGTGAAAGTCAAATCTGCCAGTAGATCAATAACATGTCAAAATGATACATGTACAAAGGATATAAGTAAAAATGATAAACTATGTAACTCAAATTGATTGAAGTGAAGATGATACATGTCCAAATGATATAAGTGAAAATGATACATGTCAATATGATACAACTCAATAATATGGTATTGCAGGCCGTGAAAATGATACATATGATAGTAACCATGAAAAGAGGCATCATAAAAATATATCAGCAATGATCCATGATGTCGTCTATATGATCATGAATGACATTGGGTACTAATAGCAACTACCTCATCATCATCATAACCATCGTGATCATGATCATCATCACTGTCATCGGCCTCAGTGTCTTCTGTATCTACATCGTCATCATCCTTTGCCATGTGATTTGTACCAGAAGAGCCGATATTTTTTGGATCTATATTATGATGAGGATCATCTTGATCTTCTGGAAGACCCGTGTTCTACAAAAAAACATTTAAAATGAAAAATTTATTATTTATTTCATGCAATAATTTATTTTTCTCTTACATATCTAATATTATAAAATATGAGATGAAACCATAATCATATTATATCATATCAAAGTGCACATACCATAATAAAATTTCAAAAATGTTACAGCTAATATGTCATTTCAATGATGTAAAACATGAAAAAATTCTAATGAATGTTAGTAAAGATCATAAAAATATTTGTTATACAATTTAACTATCAACTGTAAATTCTATTACATAACCTTAAGTGCCAACCCTCTGCAAAAGAATGAGAATACTGCAAGAATATTGGCTACATGGGAATTGGTACAAGAGATGAACATGGCTCTTCCAAGCCATCCACTAAGGTGGTTTCGTACAAAAATGTGGATGATATCCCCATTTCTAGAGAGCTCATGATTCAGGTTGATATGAAAAATGATGTTATTCTAGTACCCATATATGACATCATGGTTCCATTTCATGTAGCCACCATCAAGAGTGTTACAAGACAACAATATGGAGGGAACATCAACCATGTGGTATAAGTGATTAAATCCCACAGACGATCTGTAGCAATGAAAGAGTCTAAAAAGGTAGAGTGATCTACATTGGTGACTCAAGAGAAACTTCAACTTTCAAAAATAAAGGAAATTAGGTTGGAAGACTTGTGGATCAGGCCAACATTTGGTGGAAGAGGAAGAAAGATGACTGGAACTCTGGAGGCCCACCGTAAAGGATTTCGGTATTCAACCATGAGAGCAAAAGAGAGAGCTGATATCATGTATCAACAAATTAAGCATGCATTCTTCCAGCCAACAGAGAAGGGGATGATTACTTTTCTTCATTTTCATTTGCATAACCATATCATGGTGTGGGAACCAAGAAGACCAAGGATGTCTAGATATTTTGTGGAGGTAATGGATGTGGTCTAAACTTTAGGGGGGCAAGAAGGTCAATTTATGGATCCTGAACAACAAGAGAGGGACATGAAAAATAAAATAAATGCAGAGTTTCAAGGATTTCTCAAGCGAGTAAGAGAGCTATGTGAGAAGCCTAATCTAAAAGATTTTGAACTAGAGTTTGATATACCATTTAGAGAGCTTGGTTTTCATGGAGTTCCTTTCAAATACTTTGCTTTTATTTTTCCTACGGTAAACTGTTTGGTAGAGTTGGGGGAATTACCTTTCTTAGTAATCACTATTAGTGATATTGAGATTGTTAATCAATTAGGTGCTGATTTTTTATAGAAATGAAAGAGTCTGAAAAGGTATAGAGAGCTACACTAGTGACTCATGAAGAACTTCATCTTTCCAAAACAAAGGAAATTAGGCTGGCAGACTTGTAGATTAAGCCAACATTTGGTGGAAGAGGATGAAAGATGATTGGAACTCTAGAGGCCCACCATAATGGATTTCGGTATTCAACCATGAGAGAAAAAGAGAGAGTTGATATCATGTATCAAAACATTAATCATGCATTCTTCCATCCAACAGAGAAGGAGATGATTAATTTGCTTCATTTTCATTTGCATAAGCATGTCATGGCGTGGGAACCAAGAAGATCAAGGATGTCCAATTTTATGTGGAGGTAATGGAAGTGGTCCAAAATTTAGGAGGGGAAAGAAGTTCAATGTATGATCCTGATGAAATTGAGGAAGAACAACAAGAGAGGGACAAGAAAAATAAAATCAATGCAGAGTTTCAAGGATTTTCCAAGCGAGAAAGAGAGCTATGGGAGCAGCCTCATCTAGAAATATTTTGAACTAGAGTTTGATATACCGTTTAGAGAGCTTGGTTTTCATGGAGTTCCTTCAAAGCCTCTAGTTTTATTGTTCCTACAGTAAACTATTTGGTAGATTTGGTGGAATTACCTTTCTTAGTAATCACTATTAGTGAGATTGATATTGTTAATCAATCAGGCATGAATTGCTTGTAGCAATGAAAGAGTCTGAAAAGGCAGAGAGAGGTACACTGGTGAATTAGGAGAAACTTAAAATTTCAAAAACAAAGACAATTAGGTTAGAAGACTTGTGGATCAAGCTAGCATTTGGTGGAAGAGGAAGAAAGATGATTGGAACTCTGGAGGCCCATCATTTGGATCATTTGTTTCTATATTTTATTTGATTTGTAAAGATGTTCTGGGTATTTTTTTCATGCAATAATTTTGGTGGCATACCCCCTTTTAAGTTCCCTTGTATATAGGTAGAGTGGTACAAATTTAGGGCATTTCTTTTATATATAAATTTCCATAATAAACATTCAAGTAAATACGCCTTTAGTTTCTTTATTTTTAGTATACATTAGAGGCATATGAGTTTCTACCTAGGACACCTAATTTTATAAGTGTGGGATATATTTGATAGTCCCATCAACTTGGTTCCAAATCTCCCATTTGAGGCTACATAGGGAGGATGCTAGGAAGGTTGGGAGGCTGGACGCAACACCCGCTAGTTGCGTTTGCTTAAAATTTTCTAAAGCCTTTTCAACAAACCCATTTTTAATATATCTTGCAATCATTTCTTTGCATGACTTGACATCTCTTTGAGGCATTCTATCAAATAGTTTGCATGCCTTCTCTGTTCTTCCAATGTTCTCATACATATTCACTAGTTCCATTTTATGCCTTAAATCCAAACCCGCTTCATTAGAAAACAAATCTAGCCCCTCTGGTGGGCTCTTCGACTTAGAAGAGAGAGCTAATATCATGTATCAAAACTTTAAGAATGCATTCTTCCAACCAGTAGAGAAGGAGATGATTACTTTTCTTCATTTTAATTTGTATAACCATACCATGGCATGGAAACCAAGAAGACCAAGGATTTCCAATTTTATGTGGAGGTAATGGATGTGGTCCAAACCTTAGGAGGGGCAAGAAGGTCAATGTATGATCTTGATGAAATTGAGGAAGAAAAACAAGAGAGGGACAAGAAAAATAAAATCAATACAGAGTTTCAAGGATTTTTCAAGCGAGTAAGAGAGCTATGGGAGAAGCCTCATCTAAATTATTTTGAAATAGAGTTTGATATACCATTTAGAGAGCTTGGTTTTCATGGATTTCCTTTCCAAAGCCTTTGCTTTTATTGTTCCTATGGTAAACTATTTGGTAGAGTTGGTGGAATTACCTTTCTTCGGAATCACTATTATTGAGATTGAGATTGTTAACCTTGAGAGAGTAGGAATTGGGAAAAAGGAATTTAATATGGCTATTATTTTCAAAGAATTCAAGTGGGATGTACTTTGCATTGAAGCCATTCCTCAATCTTTGCTTGATGGCATCAAGGAATGGCTGAACTCCACGGATATAAAGTATTATGAAAGCATAAGGAACTTGAACTGGAAGCCAATTTTGAAGACTATTACTGATGATCCAGATAAATTTATTAAAGATGGTGGTTGGGAATTTTTGAATATGGAAGCTAGTGATTATTATTCTGATAATTCAGAAGGGTTAGGTCAAGGATATGAACCCTCTAATGTAGAAGAGGAATCAAAATCAAATGAGGAAGGTTTAAAATATGAATCTCTTATAGAGTCAGATGAGGATGAAGAAGATTCTGAAGAGGAGGAAGGTAAAGCATTGGATGAATTAGAAGCCGAAGATAGACATGCAGATAAGGAAAAAGGAGACGAGTTTGACAGTGAAGAGGAAAGATGACAGCGAAAGGTAAAAACTATAGGGAAGTCTCAGGCTCTTGATATTGGAGATTCAAGAGGAATGCCTGCGAAGAGGCATAAATTTAGATGAATTGAGTCCATCTACATCATTCTACTATCCATTCATGCGCATAAATGGTTCAGTTGTTTATGCAAATGATGCATATATATTAACTTTATCAGTGATGTTACTTTGGTAGTTTGACTTCTATGACAACTAGCCATTAGTCCAGTGTGTGCACGAGCACGTTTGTGTTTTTAGTTAGCTTTTTTGGATAGGTCTATTGGGTGTTAAAAAGATTATTATTACACGCTTCTCTATGATGATTAGACCAGGTTATAAATTTTTTACTACTGATTTCTTTATTTATGGAGTTTTTTAACTTGGAAGACAAGAATTTACTACCTTTTTATAAATTAGATGGAAAAATTAAGTGGCTAGTTAGCTACACCAAGTGATCATGTAGACTACAAGGATGTGTTAGATCTATAGGATTCCTACCAAGATGCATGAAAACATTCTTACATGTTAAAAGAATGAAAACATCGTGAGGAAGGATGGCAATGATGCATGCAGATAACTTAGTAGAAAGACAACATGAATTGAAGGAAGCACTCCTTTAGATACTATGGAAGAAATCCTTGAGATACCATGTTTGAGAGAAAAGAAGATAAATAAAATCAACATGGGACTAAGTTACTCAAATGATATAATTCATAACTTAAATGAGGACACTTAAGAGATATTAAAAGACCATGGTCATTAATTAAAAGATGCGATGAAAATATGGCATGAATTTCACCCAATACCCTTTAAGGCAAACAATATTTTTCTCCTCAACATGAAATATTGGGACAATTGAGTGGGATCTAGGGCCAAAAAAGAAGTGCTAGAACTCATCCTATGCATCAATAAACAACTCAACACAAGAAATAAAAATTGACATATTAACACAACAAATCCAACTAAGTTATTGAAAGTCAACTATTGATACCTCGTTCTCCATCTAGATTAAAAAATCGACCCACTTTTTGCTTTGTAACTTTTCCTTTTCAAGTTGTTTTGGATGTCGACCATATTTCTCCTCCCGTCAAAACATGGCACATGGACTAGTTAAACTAACTAATATGCAATCATTTACTTTTTCTTAGGAAAATAAAATCATTTAACATATTAAATATACTTACAAATGTATAGATAAAGGCCTGTAAACCTTTCTAGCCATTGTGATGCATGACACAAAGTTTTTGAAGCCTAGCCTTGGAGGCTTTGTCTTGAAAAATATACTAATTCAATTTAACTATGCAGAAACAAAATTTAAAAATCATTTAATAAATTTGATACCTGCGTACTCTCCTCACCTGAATTCCTCTGTGCATCAAAATTATCATATGCTTTTACAAGCTCTTTCCATACTTTGAGACTTATGTCAAGTGGCATTTTTTTGAGCCTTAACTCAAGAGGGATGTTTTTAATCTTCTTTTTTTGGTTGCACCGAAATCTCTTGCAATTTTGAGATAGTCGTAGCTTTACCTTCTTCATAGACCAACCTGTACCAAATTCAGTCTCCATGTCATTGATAACTGCTTTTTGCAAGTGTATGGGTATCTTTGAGAATGGAAAATGTAGATGGTCTTTGAACCATTGAAGGCATGATTCCTTCAACCTATTCACAAAGTCTTTTCCAACATTTTTTATTTAGAATTCCCCTGAAACCACATCGTATTCTATCTTGGTATTGTAGCTACCAATGCAAGATGCAAAACTTGGCATGATGGAAGAAGTCTATGTCCTAGGAGTGGTTGGGAAAGTGGAAGTCTACTCCCTATTCTACATTCCTAGAGTTTTCTATTACTGGTTTCCTCCTAGATATTTTTGTCAATCCACGATTGGGGAATCAATTGATTCCCTTTTACACGGTTGATTTGGTTGCAATGTTCGAGGGGCTTCACTAGATAATTTTTCTATGTATCTGGAAAGCATTGTACAATCCACAACATCCAATTTTTTCACTGAATCTACCCCCAATATGGAAGCCAATGCCTCTTTATCTTTGTTAGTCTCATGTCCCTATATATATAAAATAAATTTATTCTTTTAAAATTAAAAATAAAAAACTAAAAACTAAAAATGAAAGAAATAATAGAAACATTTACAAATCTATAAATTGATAATGAATTACCTCATTATGGCTAGAGTTTTCTTCGTCTATTCTCTTCCCTCTATTGCTTGACATTTTGAGGTGACCTAGGGTAACTTATTTTCGTCTAGTTTGTGGAGGCAAACAAAGTACACACTGTTAGGTATGAAAGTTTTTGTACAGTTTGTGGTATGAAATTTTTACCTTGAATGAATCTTTCTGGATTTAAATGTCTATGAATCAATTTCTTGTGCACCTGTATAGAATATAAACATATTTAAAATACTATAAATATATGCAAAATGAAACAAATGTATTGTAAAAAAATCAACGCTTGCGCACCTGTATAGAATGGTAATCTTTGGGGGATAAAAAGGGCACGACGTGTGGTTTTACTGAGATTTAACATAGATAGGTCCCATGCTCGAGTGTCATCCACTGATTAGAAAGAAAATGAATGTGTACATACAATCAATTCAAAACCATGAGCTCATTGTTCTGTAAAAGAATAAGTGAAAATTAGTAACAGCTAATTTAAGCCTGAAGGTCTCACAAATTTGAGGAAATGATCTATTATTCAGATATCATCTCAAAACCCCTATCTCATCATATTGTATCAACCAACCTCTATTCCCATGGGAAGTGGCTAAGTGCGGTGGATGCAGTTTAAGGACTTGTCTTGAAAACACTCAACTAATTTCTAGGAAGGAAGCAAGAAATTTGTCTGAAGAGAAAGGTATGGAAGGAAGGTCCAATAAATCAAACCACAAATTGAAATCTTGGGATGGGAATGATAAGTGAATCAAGGCATTAGGGTTTCAAAAATGCATTCACTGCTCTTAGATGCAAAGGAAATAATGCAATGTCTACAATTTTACCCTCCTCCTTTGCAACTACATGAGACTTGAACAATTTGCATGTAAACAAAATAATATTCACAACCCTTTCTTCACAATCCTCTCCATTTAATCCAAACATTTTTTTTGTGGAAATGAAAAAAACAAATTGTAACCTTAATTATGGTGTCACAAACTAAATCAAATTTCTGATCTACTTGCTTGTAGCCCTCCTTCACGTCATTTTTCCCTTTTTTCTCATCTCTTCCTTCACACAACGTTTATCTCCCGTCATCTCTTCCTTGACGAGGGAAGTTTTTTTTTTTTTCTTGATTCAATAGTCAACGCTATAGACGTCATTGTTAATGTCGACTTTAGCACTAGATTTTAGCCCTAAATGTAATATGTTTGGGGTGCAAAAGGTGATGCAAAGTTCACCTAATTTAGGGCCTCCTTTCAGTCCTGAATGTAACCCGTTTGGGGTGCAAAAGGTGGTGCAAAGTGTGCCTAATTTAGTACCTAGAAATGCAAAATGATGTATTTTTCTTGGAATTTGATAAATAAATTGATCCTAAATTGACTTCATCTTCATATGTTCCAAGGGAGAAATCATGGTTCCATATTTTATCTATTCCTTATCCCATGTCAATTTTTTGGGTGCAAAACTAATAGAGGTTAGATTTGTGAACTCAAAAATGACCCCTATACAACTAGATGATGTTTGAAAAACATGAATAGACAAATGAGGGGGTGAATCATTTTTCATATAATTTAATACTTATTCAACCTTATTAACCTTTAATCTAAGATCTTATAATTAAAAATAAAAGCATGAATCAACAACACATCAGAAACACACAACACCAAGATTTTCTGTGGAAACACTGTTAGGGGAAAAACCACGGTGGAGGTTAATCCACAATTATGCCCTGTTAAAAGTATAATGAAAATGAATAAGGAATGCACATGCATTCATGCACATTGCCTAGAGCTCACTACTCAGAAGGGAAGGCTCGCTAACTTACATAAAACAATTAGATTAAATCCATTTGATGAGGTTGAACTGAGAAATTAACTTCTACAAAAGCCTAATGATAGTTCTGGTTAGGAACATAAACACTTCTTCACCCTTCACTCAATCTTCTTCACACTCTACTCTAAAATCAAATGATCTGATGTTTATTCACACTTCATATAAATTCATTGATCATACATCAAAATGAGTAAACAATTTCTCTTATATATCTGCTACATGAATTTACATTAATAACTCTATTGGCCACAAATAAATAATAGATGAACACAAATTTTCGGCCCAATTTATGAATGAATCTCAATGCATAGCAACCTAAGTGGGTCACAACATAATGAATACCTAATTCAACATCCTAAAACATGCCAATAATTAAAAAATTAATCCATAACGATCCATAACACGCTACCACCATCATGTCGGCCAAGAACATGAAAGCTTGAGCACACAGGAAAAATCTTCGATCACGAACACACCGATCAACTTGAACATACCATAATGATAAAGAATAATATAGAAACATCACTGAACATCTGAAGAGCATACACAATGATTCAATTTACTAGGATTACATTCTTTTCTTCTAGAAATACCTACTACAGTAATAGAATAATTGTAGGAACTCAAAAACTCATAACTTTCTCCAAACTTGATGCACACTTCTAAAAATTCTGAAAAACATACTAGATAGGCTCAGAAAAAAACCCTTTAATGGACAACTTTTGAATATCAACGTACACATTTTTCCACCATTCCGATCTTCAAAACTTCGTAGACTACCTACAACATATTTATTCTAATTTTCTCAATATCCTCGACATATACAACCTTTAGAATCATCAATGCTCATAGTGTTGAGATCAATAACAACCAGATATCAGAACACAACCACAACATCCAACAATCTCCCCCTTTGGCATTGATGGCAACACATGATATGAAAAATACCATCAACACAACTAGCTCATCTCTAACAGTCTCCTTCTCATATTGTTCTTCTCCCTCTTACATTACACTTTTTTCATGACTCTTCTCCCCCTTTCTTCCTCAAAGGTTTTTTACATTAATATTCTCCCCTTTGACATCAATGGTAGAGGTACACAAGCTCTGAACCACATATCTAAATCATCTGACTACTCCCCCTGAGTAGCAACCACCACAACATCAATCTGAAACAAGACGTGACTATGAGTGCATAGATTGATGCAAAGAATTGCATATTAGCTCATATTAGGAGGGGAAATCACCCCTAATTTTCCTCTGAGATACTCAAAATTATTCTTAGGAAATGCTTTAGTAAAGATATCTGCAATTTTTTCCTTAGTGGGCACATATTCCAGTCTGACTTCTTTATCACTTACTTTGTCTCTCAAAAAGTGATACTTGATAGATATATGTTTTGTCTTTGAATGTAACACTGGATTCTTGGAAATGTTTAAGGCACTTTAGTTGTCACAAAATATAGAAATAGGCTAATTATACTCAATTCTGATATCTCTCAACATCTGCTTCATTCATATTAATTGAGTACAACTATTTTTAGTAGCAATATATTATGCCTCATTAGTAGATAAGGAAATGGAATTCCACTTTTTACTTAGCCAAGACACCAACTTCTTCCCTAAGAAGAATGCACCACCACTTGTACTTTTTCTATCATCCACATCTCCTACCCAATATGGATCTATAAAGGAATTCAGAGTTAGATCATCATCCTTAGGATACCATAGACCAAAGTCAATTGTTCCTTTAAAGTATCTAAACATTCTCTTTATTGCAGTCACATGTGATTCCTTCAGATCAACTTGATATCTAGCAACCATACATACAAAATTCATAATGTATGGTCTGGTTTGAGTCAAATAGAGTAATCCACAAATTATTGACCTATACGTTGTTTGATTAGCTTTAGGAAAATCATCATTATATGTTAACTTGCATTTGGTTACCATGGGTGTACCAACTGGTTTTGAGTCTTCCATGTAACTCTCTTACATATTTGGACTAAGATATGGATATACCATCATCTAATTGAGTAATTTGCAATCTTAATAAGAGTCTCAGATCTCCAATCATTGAAATCTCAAACTCACTTTTCATTTCATCAAAAAATTTCATGCATACTTCATCATCACCTTCAAAAATAATGTCATTAACACAAACTTCAATAATCAACTCTTTATCCTTATCCATCTTGAAATACAGATTGTTGTTAGCAATACCTTTATTGAATCCAAGCTTCAACAAGTATTTATACATTCTTGCATCCCAGGCTCTAGGGGCTTGTTTGAGTCCATACAATGCTTTCTTCAATCGAAAAAACAATGTCTTTTTCATCAGGCAGTTGAAATCCATCCAATTTCTCAACATAAACTTTTTCTTCTAACTCACCATTCAAAAATATTGACTTCACATTTATTTGATAGACTTTATAATTCTTGAAACTAGCATAAGCATGAAATAACCTTATAGCTTCAATTCTGGCAACAAGGGAAAAGGATTCTTCAAAATCAATACCTTCCATCTGTGAGTACCCTTTATAGACCAGTCTTGCTTTATTTTTGACCACTTCACCTTTTTCATTCTGATTATTTCGAAAGACCCATTTGGTTCCAATCACATTTTTATCCTAAGGTTTGGGAACAAGAATCCATGTATTATTTTTCTCTATCTGCATCAGTTCTTCCTTCATTGCTTCCATCCAATATTCATCTTTACATGCTTCATTGACATTGCTAGGCTCAATTTTTGAAATCAGGGAATATTCTTCTACAATTCTTCTTCTAGTCTGCACACCTTTGTTCTTGTCTCCTATAATTTGATTCTCAAATTGATTTATCTTTACATACCTTGGAACTATAGGATTCTCTCTAACTTCTAGTTGTTCTATTCTCTCTTCTGCACTTCCACTAGATTCTCCTTCATGATTCTCTTGATTCAACAAAACAATTTGAACTTGATTCTATGTCTGTGCATTCTTTCCATCATTATTACTATCTTGTTGGTCATCTGAATAATATCCACAATATCTGGATGATTTGATAGTGTCTTCATCAACTCTAATATTTTCACTTTCAACCATTTTCTTCAATCTTCTATTGTAGCACCAGTAGGCCATGCTCTTAGTAGAGTAACCCAAAAAGATTTGTTCATCACTTCTAGCATCAAACTTGCCAATATCTTCATCTCTCTTGATATAACACCTACTTCCAAAGATTTTGAAATACTTAATAGTAGGCTTATAACCAAACCACAACTCAAAAGGAGTCTTACCGGAATTACCATTAACATTTACCCAATTGATATTGTATATAAAATTGCTTACAACTTCTCTCCAGTAGATATGAGAAAAATTTCCTTCCAACATCATAGTTCTAGCAACATCTAGAATTGTTCTATTCTTTCTCTCAACAACTCCATTATGTTGAGGGGTCCAAGGAGCAGATAACTATCTTTTGATTTCATGTTCTTCACAGAATGAATTGAACTCCCAGGAAGTGAATTCACCACCTCTATTTGATCTTAAGCATTTGAACTTCAACCCTGTCTCATTTTTTGCCATAGCTTTGAAACACTTGAAATTTTCTAGTGCTTCATGTTTCTCTCTCAAGAAAGCAACCCATTTCATCCTAGAGTAATCATCAATAATCAACATAAAGTACCTTTCTCCTTGTAGACTTCTAATTCTAGATGGACCACATAGATCAATATGTAACAACTCCAGTACTCCATTAGAATGATGTTGTTTTCTTCAAAAGAAAATTGTTTTCTACTTTCCAATCTGGCATTCCTTGCATATAGTGTTAGCAGGCTTCACTAACTTAGGTAGATCTCTGAATACTTGAGTGGATCTTACCTTGATAATGTTATCAAAATTCACATGAAACAACCTCCTATGCCATAAATAGATTACATGAACTTGAGGAATTAAACAACTTTCACTAGCAGCATTTAAATGAAAAATGTTACCTCTTATCTTTGTACCTAAAACAATTATATTTACAAAGCTTCCCAATATCCTACATTTTCCATATTTGAACTGAATATTATATCCTTTGTCTACCATCTATTCAACACTCAACAAATTATGCTTCAATGCTTCTACATAAAGGACATCATTGGTATTATATTTACTACCAAGAGAAATAATACCTCTACAACAAATCACACCAACATTGTTATCTCCAAATCTTACAACACCACCGTCATATTTTTCCAAGATTTTGAAATTTATTTTGTCACCATTCATATGATGTGAGCATCGGTTGTCAATCACCCACTCATCCTTTTCATTAATTCCGGCTACAAGAGATTTCTCAATATTTTTATTGTTAGCAGATTCAGTGGACACTGTACCATTTTCCTTGATAGCAATGAATACCCATCCATCTTCATTTCTAGCTTCTTTATCAGATTCGTCATCAGTAACACCTTCTTCAGCATAATAACATTTATTTTGAAATCTAGACTTGTTAGGTTTGTAATTAGAAACTCTTTCAGGACACCTTGATGCAAAATTAGCTATCTTACTAAAAGAGAAACATTTAATAGGCAACTTTCCTTTATACTTACCTTGTCCTCTGGCTTCTCTTTTCACAATCAGTGCTTCTAGCTCTTCTATCTCTCTTTCTTTATCTTCAATCTGTTTCATCTCATCTTCATTTTTGAATTTTTTCTGGAACTTTCTCTCGGATCATATCTCTATTGGCTTTTGTCAGATACAGTAGCTTTAAATGAAGATTTTGTCTTAAGATTAGACTCACCAAATTCACTCAACTCAAAGGTAGCTAGTTTACCAATCAACATGTCTCTTGTCACTTTTTTAACTATTTTGAGCTCTTCAATAGCATGATCTTTCATTTTGTAAGAAGTATACACTGATATGAGCACTTTAGCCACAATCTCATCTTCTTCCATAATTCCATTGGCACACCTAATACCCATCACTAGTTCATTGACCTTCTACATGAAACCAACAATGTTTTCATGTTCACTCATTTTCAAGTTCTCCCACTTGCCTTTCAGACTTGTAAGCTTAGCAATCTTCACTTGTGCATATTCTTCATACAATGTTTCCAGTTTCTTCCAAATATCATGTGCTATCTTCAGACCTATCACATTTGTCATCTCTGAATCTGTTAAAGCACTTAGTAATGCTTGTATAGCCCTAATATTAGTTTTGACTTATTTGATCTCATCAGGAGTAGTGGGACCATTCTGAGGAATATTATATCTATTCTTTGTAATCTTCCAGAAAGGTTCACTAATACACTTCAAATGACACTCCATTTTGACCTTCCACATAAAGTAATTTGTACCATCATATCTAGGACTATCCTTCTTGTATGATGCCATCTTGGATCACCTCAAGCTATTAAACTTCTTTAGAGGAACCTGCTCTGATACAAATTGTTGGAAAAACAAGGATAGACAACTGAGAGGGGGGGTGAATGAGTTGTCATAAAATTTAATACTTATTCAACCTTATTAAACTTTAATCTCAGATCTAATAATTAACAATGAAAGCATGAATCAACAACACATCAGAATAACACAACACCAATTTTTTGTGTGGAAACCCTGTTAGGGGAAAAACCATGGTGGAGGTTAATTCACAATTATACCCTATTAAAAGTATAATGAAAATGAATAAGGAATCCACATGCATTTAGACACACTTCCTTACATAAAATAATTAGATTAAATCCATCTAATGAGGTTGAACTAAGAAATTAGCTTCTACAAAAGCCTGATGATAGTTCCGGTTAGGCACATAAACACTTCTTCATACTTCGCTCAATATTTTTCACACTCTGCTCTGAAATCGAATGATCTAATCATTATTCACACATTTCAAATTCTCACTTCATATAAATTCATTGAGCATACATCAAAATGAGGAAATAATTTCTCTTATATATCCACTACATGAATTTACATTAACAACTCTGCCAGCCACAAATAAATAATAGATGAACACAAAATGTAGGCCCAATTCATGAACAAATATCAGTGCATACGAACCTATGTCAGTCACACCATAATGAAGACATAAATGAATATCCTTGAACATTCCAAGAATTAAAAAATTAATCCATAAAGATCTGCAACACGCTACCACCATCATGTTGGCCAAGAAAATGAAAGCTTGAGCACACAAAGGAAAAATCTTCGATCATGAACACACCGATCAGTGTGGACGTACCAAAATTATAGAGCATGATCTAGAAAGATCATTGAACATCTTAGGAGCATAGAAAATAATTCAATTTACTAGGATTACATTCTCTTCTTCTAGAAACACCTGCTACAGTAACAAAATTACTATAGGAACTCAAAAACTCGTAGCTTTCTCAAAGCTTGATGTGCACCTCTAAAACTTTTGGAAAACATACTAGATAGGCTCAGTAACAAACCCTTTAATGCATTACTTTTAAATATCAATGTACATAACTTTCCACCATTTTGATATTCACAGCTTCACAGGCTGCCTGCAACATATTTATTCTAATTGTATCAATATCCTTGACATATACAACCTTCAAAATCATCAATGCTAATAGTGTTGACATCAGTGGAAACCACATATAAGCAACACAACCACAACATCCAAGAGATGAGTCATCTAGAGTGTGAAATATTTAAAATTACATGTTATAGATTTGTATAAAATGACAAACCCTAATTCATTACTATCATCTTAGATATAGGTTTTATTGGGGAATTATGAAAAATTATCTAAGAGAACTAAATCATCATCATGTGACATTGACATTGCATTGACAACCTATGTGTATCACATGCTTCCTAGAGAGACTTGAGCCCTAGTTGTCAACATTTCATGTGAAATTTTTGTGAAGAGATTTTTTTTGCAATCTCCTATTTTGTTTTTCATAGTGTGTCTTAATGAAAAGCGAGCGTATTAACAAGATAGTTTTATGTGAATAGTTTCATTGATGTGTATTACATGATCCAGAGGAGGCGATGGAGAGAGGATGTGGACAACGTAGATCTACTAAATCACAAAGAGGAATGTGGATGGAAATAGATATGTCAATGAAATATGTAGATACAATAGAGGTAAGAAGAGAATCAACCTCAAACAAAGGAGGAAGGTGTTTATGAATTCACAAATGCTACAACATAGAGGAGATAAAGTCATTTTTTTTCCATGAGGCCTCTAAGTTCAAAGGAAAAGTTTGAAAATTAGGATGGCCAAAACATGATATCAATATGTCAAATATATGAATAAAGTGAGGTTTTGTGTTGGATAACATATTAGTTGAAATGATATAATTGGTGTACTAAACATTATTTACAATTTTATGTATTATAGGGGTGAGACAAGGCAATGGCAGTAGATTGTGTCATATCAAATGAGGACACAACGGATGAAGAGGGATTAGGTACTCAAATTTTGATTGAACTAGGGAAAAAATGATCTGATGGAAATTTGTGATACGTCCATCTTTTTTCATAGTATTATTGAAATTTATAATTTATTATCCAATCTTGACATAAATTAATGCATGTTGTTGGTTATTTTAGATGGAGATTGGAGCAAATGCAGAGCCTGAGCGTTCAACTAGAAAAAGAAGAAGATATGTACGTGGACATGGACCTAAAACTGTTAAATCACATAGATGAAAGTGGGTGGAAGAGGATATGACAATGGATCTTGCAGACACACCAAATGATTGCACTAAAAAATAGGTTGATCAAGACTATAGTACATGGGATGAATACTTTGAGAAAATTATTGTTTGTGGATGTTTTGTATGTCGTGGAAAGAAAAAATTCAAACTAGCAATTGTAAAAGACATTTCATATATGATGAGCTTCCAGATGGTAGTATGCCTCCTACAATTGATTCATATCTAATAGGAATTGTGGTAAGGAATTTCCCAATTTGATATAACATGTATACTTTGTTAAACATCATTTTACATTATTTAAATAACTAATTTTTTTCTTAATGGATACTTGCAAGATAAAGTTCTTGGTTTAAAGTTTCTTGGATCATCAAATTCCAGCTTAGAGGGCAATGATAATTTATCAAATGATACATCTAACAAAAATATGTGCCAATACAACAACTCAAAAGATGATGAATTGATGAAAACAAGTCACAAAACAAGAACTGGTTTAAAGATGCATAATTTGCTTAAAGACAAGGGGAAGGTGGACTACATACCCTGTGAGAATGAATGTGATGGAGATGATTACTTGCCCTTGAGTTTGAGATTAATTTATAAAGAGACATTTGATAGTCGACTATATTGCGCTTGGCCTTGTGATGAACAACTACCTAGAGTGTACAAGGTGTTTCAATTTTGTGGATACAACTACATGATATGAACCTCCAATATTCATGGAGTGAATCTAGGACTCTTTATTGTCCAAAATGTGCATGTGGGATCTAAACATAGAAACAATTCAAAAATAACTATTAGGAGATTAATGCCATATTATGGTCCATCATATTACAATGGTGAATGGAGAAGGCTAGCAAAATATAAGCCTAAAATATGGAAAGGCATAAGATTGTATGACATATCATGTCCTCCATAAAATAGGTCCTTCATGTTGTTTGGTGTGTTATATTGGACTATTCATGATTTCCTAGGACTTGATGTTTGTTTTGGTAAGATAAGATATTTACGTATTTAAACTCATAATTTATTTTCATCCCAACTTTCATACTTAGTTTTATACTATTTTTTTGATGTTATTAACAATACTTGTTGAATTGTAGGGCTTCAAAAAAAGGGGATATTTTCATGTCTAAGATGTACAACATAATTTCAAGAGTGGTATTCTAAAGATCTACATAAATTTATTTACACAAACAACAGGGTTTTTCTACCACTAGATCATAGGTTTAGAAATCACCTGAAGATTCAATTTGATGGAAAATTTGAAAATAGAGGCCCTCCCATGATTATGAGTCCAGGTGATTCAATTAAGAAGTATGAAGATGTTGAATTGAAATCTTGGGAGGATTTTTTGATCGGGGTGATTCAATTGAAGAACCATAACAAGTTGTAGCTAATATGGTAGAAGGAATGAAAAGGGAATCCATATTTTATGAGCTCCCTTACTAGAAGGATCTATTAATATCTCACCTATTAGATCCTATACACATCTTCAAAAATGTCCTAGATTCTATATTTTGACATATATCAGGCAAAGAGAAGGACACCTTGTCTTCGAGGAGAGATATTTCTCTTTCGTGTACCAAAATTGATAAAGAAAACTTGTGGCCAAATAGGGAAAATGAAACATATGTAGAAGCTCCATGGATTTTGAAAAAAAGAAGAGCTATACCAACTAAAAAAATTTGCTCATTCAATAAGGACACCTACTGGCTATGGGTCATCATTGGCTAAAGATTTTATAGTTGATGGACATATCATAGGATTTAAAACACATGATTTTCATAATTTAATGAAGGTATTATATATCATCATTTAATATTTACTAGTAACATTGATTAAGAACTGTTGATGGTGTTTTCTACACAACAACAACTCATACAAAATATGATATCCTATCTCTCTTGAAAGGTAAATCTCTATGAAAAAAGAGATAACCCTAAGGTTTCTAATTTCAGGTCCTGAAAATGCAAATAAAACAACTCAGAGATAATGTGAAAATTATGGTAATCACAAAGGGACCTTACTACAAGAAAATGCTAAATTCGAATTTATCAGATCTAGAAATATGTTGATACTTAAAAACCTAAATTTAACCCAAATAATAAAATAAATAACAAAAGATAAGGGTTTCAAGAAGATTTCTAAGACCACTTCTAATTCTAAGATTGAAAATGCAAATGATAAAATTCTCAAAAAGGACCAATCCCTTAGAACTAACTCCTATTTGAACTAGATAAATCTGCAATCTCATAGAAATAGTGCAATCTTCTAAGGTATTAAATATGTTCAGATTATGAACATTCATTCAAGACAACCCTATTGCAATTGAAATGAACAAGCATTTGTAATCGAATTAAGCACAATTTTAAGTCCAAGCTAACTTTGAAAAGCAGCTAACAATCAACTAACTATAATAATTATGGATTAGATTACTGCAAATACTTCAAGCATAAAACCCTAAACATCATCAAATCATCTAACATCAGATAAACTTAAGAAATTTCGAAGATAGAATATCAAGAACCATGCTAGATAAAACTCAACACAAGAAAGGCACCAAACCAAAATGTCTTTACTTGTATTGAATCATCCAAAGTGGCAAAATTGCAGTCTTCTGTTACAACACTTGCTTGAAAGATAAACTAAATTCTAACTCTAATTATTGCTCTTATCACAATTCACTCCAATATCAAAAATATCTAGCCCTTACAAATGAGGAAAAATGCTATATTATAGAAACCTCCAAGATATGTCAGCCCAATTAGGGTTTACAATAATAAACAACCACACAACAGGTCGGCCAAGAGAAATTCAAAATAACATGAAATGTGAATGAAATGCACCAATTTCATCCATGTTAGCCTAGGATCTTGAACAAATCCTGATCCAATGCATGTGAAGGAAGAGGAGGAATAATGGGGAAGCACAAATCTTGATGCAACATTGCATTAAATACTTCCCCCTTTTTCCTTGGCGTGCTCCACTTTATCCTGTACCATCAAATATATATCTTCCAAGTCGGTAATAGGTTGTATAGGTAAAACCCTAGTTCTCCTCTCAAGGGACTTGATATCATCCCTTGACTGCTTCACCATTTTATCCCAATCTACCTTACTTGTTTAAAATCTATCAATAAATGGAGTGTAAGTAGCTACATCATCTAAATGATGCTCAGTGATAGAGCCCTCATGTACCGGGGAATACACATCTCACCACCATTTCCTTAACTGCTCCAAGTTAAAATGCTTTGGCACAAATTTCTTTGTCCTTGTCATCAATTCAAAGAAGGAGATACACTTATTATAAATTTTAGTCGAGGTGCCTTCAATTTTCCTCCACTATTTATATATCTTCTTCAAAGCCTTTTTCCTTATTTGAAAAATTTCAAACCATTCCCAAGGCTCTACAATTCTTGAGGAAAGAAGAATTCCATCATTTATCAATTTATCTTCAGTGTATTCCATGATAGTCCTTGTATTTTGCAACAAGAGATCTACATCTTCCTTATCTTGAGCTAGCACATCCTTTAGCCAGCCTATCAACCTCATTGCATCTCCTCCAGTTGAAAGGGTGTCCTTGATAGCATCATCTCCCTTAGTTTGCACCCCTAGTTTGCACCCCTTGTAACCAACCAGTTGTAGCATGTGTGGTGTTTTTTATTCTTTCCAACTTTGATATTCTTTTTAGAGGTAGGAAGGCCGTAACAAATGAGGAATAATCGATGGATTGCAAGGGTTTCATCAACTCTTGTAAATATCTCCTAAGTTTATCATTTTATTTCTCTAACTCTTGCTTAGTTTGTACCTCCTTTATCAATCTTCCAAGGATTACAACAATGGAGACATCATGTTTTTCAATGTCCTGCTCCATGGAAGCATGCCCTAGGTTGGAAGTTTGCACACTATAATTGTTACCACTCACATTATCCCTATCCTTACCTAGATCAGGAGTAGCAATGTAGAATACTCTATTATTTGCTTCATCCCTCTCAATCCTAGAAATGATCTTGGATTTTTTATTTGTCTTTCCCTTTCCAATATTTTCCAGTAGCTCATCCCAATTAGGAGTATCATCCACCACAATTTTCCTAGTTTTCAACTTCTTATCCAACCATCCTGGGACTATAGGGCTTGACTATACATTACCCTATTCCACTGCAACTTGTTGAACTTTGGATGTACTTTCATCCATGCTTGGCTCCTCGAAGATCTTCTTAACTGAATCCTCCTTTCCTTTTTTGTGCTCTTCTCTCTCATGCACTAGTGAAGGATTCCTAGCTGGAACTTCCTCACTTGGAAGAGGTCTATCCTCTTCACCTCTTGTAGGTGAATCCTCACAAGCCACCCTCTTGAAATTCATCCTCTCTATGGTCTTGGGAATCCTCAACATTTTTTGGTTTATCTGGAACACTATCAGTCTCATGAAGAGGAGGGATGTCCTCATGCTCAGTGATAGGAGCAGTCATGGGAATATTTCCTTTTGGAGCAGCATCTTTAGGAGAATGAGTCCTTTATTTATTGGTATATACCTACATATTTTCTATCGAGCTCTCTACCTCTACCACAAGTGTGTCAACCTACTCATTTGCCTTAGAAGTTCCCTTATCCTTTTGTGACAACCTGAAAAATCCTCCTTTTCTTCTACAAGGGGACATTGGCCTCCTCATTTTCTCTGTCATCTCCCTCAACCTTCTTTCTCCTTGAGACATGCTTCCTCTTCTTGGCTATAGGTTTTCTTTGTTTCTCTACTTTTGCTACCTCGTCTGCCTGAACATCTTTAAGTTTGATCTTGAAAGGAGAGCCCACCTTAGTTTTTCCTTTGGGGTCCTGTTCAGGTGATTCCTCAGAAGTAGAGTGAAACTCCAAGTCCCCCATGAGATTGTAGGTACATTGCACACCCTCAGTCTCCAAATCCAACATCTTGTGCTTGAGCCATAGCTTGGTATACTTGATTACTGGGGTCATGCTTTGTTCTAGGTCTATCTTCTCTTCCTCTAGCCAATCAACCTCTCTGACTAGCTTATCCTTCATAGCGTCAAAGTTATGGCCCTGAATCAAATTCCCATCCTTCAACCTGATCTGGAATGAACTTTATGTTGTATAACCATACCAAGCTGACTGGTAACCTAGATAACTTCTTCTTTCTGACTTCAAACTCATCAGTGATGTTTGTCCGATAGTCCTCTATGTCATCCTTGTGACTATATTCTCTGCTAGCCTTTTTCTGTGCTTCACCAGTTATATCAAACTTGGACCTCTTGGAGTGGAAAGGAATACCTAGGGTACACATCTCCTCTTCAAAAGCATGGGCCAAGTTAATAGAGGGGCATGCCCCATCATTACCTATCCTCAAAGGAAAATCACCACCAAATCATGTCTTGTGCTTCTCCCTCTTCACAATTACATCAAATTCATGTATCTATCTTGTGACCTGCAAGAGTACAACATGATCCACGGGGTACCTAGGGAGTCTATATGGATCCATCTAACAACCATCAATTCTAATGTATGAAAAGGTGGAAAAATGGATAAACTAGGCTCCAAACCTCTTGATTAATTTTGTGGCCTTGTCTGAAATCCAAACATGATCTACACCTTATAGAAGTCCAGTGATGTACATGGTGCATCATTCATCCTCCTATAGCTTGTTCCACCCAAGTGTAACTATGGGTACACCTCATAAATTATATCCTACCCAAATACACCCCTTGTGCTTAGTCCCTTATATGGGTGATACCGTGCAAGTGCATACACCAAATAGGAGGTCTTTGTCCATGAAAAATTACACATATGTTGATGTATCATAACACTTATAATTCCTGCCCAGTGGTAGTCTATAACCTGTTCCATCCTAGCAATGACATGGAACATCCAATTCTCAAACATTCCTACACTTTTCAATCCCACCACTCTACTGAGGAGTGTGATAACATCATAGTATTCCTTCCTAAATTTATTTTTGACCAACTACTTGGGAAATTTGGAGAAGTGGGACTTGGGTTAGTACTTGGGCAATTTGGAGAAGTGGGACTTGGGTTTCTCCAACCAAAAATTGATAACCTATTGGGATTTGATTACATTCTCATCATAGTACTTCTTTGCTACATCCATATCAAAGGCCACAACATGAGACCTATCAGGCATGTCAAAGGTCTGAGAAATGGACACCAGATTGATATTTGCCACAATTATTCCTTGAGGACCAACTATCCTCTGTGTGCCCCTGTCATAGTGCTTGGCACATTCAAGCACTAACTCGTAACACTAGAATGTAGAAGAAAATATAGCCACATGTGCCAACCCAAATTCCAATGTTCTTGTGGCCAACAGGGAGAGATTATGTGTTTCCATTCTTGCCTTGAATTCTTCATAATCCCATAGCCCAATGTTTGTATCATTTATCCCTGACCAAATGGATATCAGCTTGCTCTTAGGGATTCTACTCTTCAAATCCATCTTCACTCTTTCTACCTCAGAGATAGCTGAGCCCTTAGGATTAGGATTGTTTTCCTTACCCTTGCTCTGCCCAACAATGGCCTGACTTGATTCTGCCTGCATACACCAAGGACACCAAAATAAAGATCCACCATAGCATAGAATTCAATTTAGTCTATCAAAATGATAAATTCATCTTCAATATAAATCCCATGATAAGAAAAATGCTCAAAACCTCATAAAAATTAACCATCTCAAAGTTCGGGTTTCCAACCCTCCCACAAAATCAAGGCCAGAGAGGAATTTCGAGGAATTCCCAACCAGGCGGATTTTAGTGAAATAAGAACAACATCTAATAATCATTTGATAAATTAAATTAACCAAGAAATCACGTGATACGTCTTAAAATAATTCAAAATTGATCATCAAATGCATAATCATGAAGCAAAATTTCATACAATCTCTTGATTCTTCATTTTCAGCAAGACTTCAAGAAAATTCACCTTAGATAGAAATCCACGAGGCAAGCATAAATCCAGATCACTACACATTCCATGAAGATAGAGAAAAAATGAAAAATTCGGGGAACCTCGGTAGTTAAGGAATTTCGTGAAGACTTTGAAAACCCAAATATCCATGTTTTCTCATGACCTCACTCAAATTGATCGAACGATCACAAATTTGAGGATCTAAAGCATGAAACCAGCTCAATTTGAACCTCCTATCGATCATCTTTGAATTCAAAACTCACCATAAGGTAAATCGAGAGGGACTGGTGATGCCCTAGGCATGAAACCCTAATTTTTTTTCCATGAAATCGAAAAAAATCTTGAAGAACCACCTAGTATCGACACTCTAGCAGAATGGAATAACCTCAACTTCAAGATACTCAATGTCCAAAAATGTATGATTAAAACCCGAAGCACACCCAGAACGCCAAAGAAGCATGCACTTTCAACAATCAAAATCAAGGAAACACAAACCACATGAAGGGGCACCAAAATAAAACCAAAAACGCAAGCATCAATCACCAAACCCTACCATATCAACATTATAAATCACAACATATACACACAAATCATGAAGTAATTCAATTCATTCATAAAAAGGGAGAAAGCACCATGTACATACCATGAGGATAGAAAAATTGAAACAACAAAGGCTGGCAAGAAACACCAAAGTCTGAGCAGAGTGCAAATGGCTTCCAGAAAACCCAACTGCAACAATCGATTTCAATCCCTAATGCACAATCCAACAAAAATTCCTAAGATCAAGCACTCCAGATCAATATAAAGCAAGTGATAAAACTCAAATGGCATAATAACTTCCTAAATCGATTTAATACTTTTTGCAGAAGTTGCACAATCGAGCATTAATGCGGTTGACAAGACAGGTCAAACCAAAACCCAAGATTTTGACAAGGCGACGAATCCTCAGAGAAATCCAGTCACAACAAAATTCTGCAAAATACCAAAATCTTCGGATCACAGTGGAAAGAAGCCGCCACCGGGTTTCGAAGGAAATAGGGAATTTCGCCAGGAGGGGATTTTCTTGAGAACAGTGAAACAACCAAAATGAGTCCAAAACTTAAGGTTTTTAATATATATCATAGGGGGTTCATCCACGCAAGAAAGATAAACATACAAGCACATGCCCAAGCAAGCGAATCCTCAAAATTGAAAGGCCAAAACAAAAAGAGCTAGAAAGAGGGTCCCTACTTTCAGTGGGGCGTGTGTGCAAAAAGTGCACAAAAAGTACTAAATATATTTTGATATTTTGTTGTGTGATAAAAAATTACTAATGAACTTTTCATAAATTTTTTTGATAGCATATCATGCCATTGGAAATTAGGGAGGATTATTGTCTTATAGTTGACTTGAGGAGTGCCATAAGTCGATTTTCAGCATTTACAAGGTATGTGGTTATATGAAATGTTCATGTGTGAGAGACAAAGAGATATTATATGTCATTTTAATTTTTGACTAAACATTCATACTAATTTACTATTCTTATATTAGGTGGGTGACCTTGAAGGAGATCCATGAATGTGAAGTGCCAAAGTGGAAGAAGGAAATTGTATAAATTGTATGTGTATTTAAGAAGGAGCTCCCTACAAGTTTCATGGACCTAGGAGTCCATTTAATTATAGATCTATTTGATGACATTAAATTGGTAGGTGTCATATCAACGAGGTGGATTTTTTTCTTTGAGAGGTATATGAAAACTCTAAAAAGATATGTCTAACAAAAGGCACATCCAAAGGGTTGCGTGGCTGAAGGGTATGTATTGAATGAAGCATTTTTCTTCCTATGTGAATTCCTTGGTAAGGATTTTTGAAGATGGGACACACATCTGGGATGAAGAACAAGCATCATATATTATTGATGGAGAAAAAACACAATCTAATGGTGTTCAAGTATAAATTAGTAAGTAAATTCATGATTGGTGTGGTTGTTTTTCTTGCAATCATTAATTTACTTTGTAATTTATTTGTCAAATTAAAAACATGACATTTGGAGTTTGAAATAAACATGTTGACATGTAATAGGTGTAGATGAAAGTGCTATACTCGACAAGTTTATTATGTACCACATGGAAGTTATAAACAAATGGATTGATCTGTATGATAAAAAGAGAGAAGAAGTGTTAGAAGCAAGGAGACAATTTAAGAGATGAAACCCAAGGAATAATCCACTTCCCACTGATCTGATTGGGTAATGGGGCAAAGATTTCACACTAGAATGGGTTACTGAACAAATTCAAAATCAAATAGAATACGTTGGTATAGATTCAAACATAATAGAAGATGAAATCAACATGTCTAAAGGATGTGAAAGAAAGGTACAATTGGAATTTTACAAAATGTTGCTTCCTTATAGTTTTGACACTATTAACTATTTTAATATTCGTCATTATATTTCTTTTCACTTAAATAAATGGTCTTTCATATGCAAGAAAATATCCAGCAATGTGGGCATATGGTCAACATTATCATGTAGAAAGTGTAGATATAAAGAGACGATCCTTTGATTGTGGCATCATGGTTGACTTCAAGCAATCCATTCAATCAAGCTCATAAGATAAGAATGTAATTGAAGGGAACCTACAATATGTTGAGAAAATACAAGAAATTATTGAGTTGGATTATCGCTCTTTTAAATGTTGTATTTTTAAGTGTAGATGGTATGAAGCATTTGAGAGGACACGAAGACATGATACCCATAGTGGATTGTTTTCTATAGATTCCTCATGCTTCCTACCAGAGGATAAGGAGCCTTATGTTGTACCAATTAATTGTGAGTAGGTATTTTTTAACTCAAACAAGAAGCGGTACTGATCATTAATCTATTAATTCATAGTTTATTGCGAATATATACATGTGTTTATTAATCAATAAAATTATTATAACATACATCTAATATATGTATGTTGTTCATGTGCAGGTATTTTCATATGAAGATATTTTGGACCCGAAATGGATGTTTTCATACATTATGATCCAAGATTAAGGCATGTATTTGATGGAACATTAGTGGATGTTGAGAAAAACAATGATGGTGAACAAAATGAGAGAGAGGGATTAGAGAACATCGAAGAAATTGACATCCATGATGATGTTAAAGATGGTTATGTTCACGCACAAGAAGACAAAAATCCAAAGTTAGATGATGTTATGGAAGACAACAATATGGATGGTATATAAAATGATGATCCAAATACATTTGGTAATAATATAGATTGTCTACACTAGAATTTCAATGATGGTGAAGATGATGTAGGTCAAGATTAAGATGATGATAATATTAAATACTTTAAAGAACATATCAACATTGACAATGATACACTGGATGACATTGTAGTAGAAAATAATTTTAATGACCAAGACTTCTAGAGTTTTAGAATTATTTGTAATTCATGTTTAAAAAAAGATGATTCTTATGGCCTAAAATTTGAAATGCTTCAGTAATATTAATTCAAGTGTTAAACTATAGAACCACCACTCTCTATTTTTTATGGTATATAACTTGTTTATTAGAGATATTTTATTAACTATAGATTTAGCTTGGTGTGTATCTCCCAAATTATTTCAAATAAGTGCTATAATGGTATCTTTATGTACATTCAACAATATTGAATTAGCCAAATAGATTCTAATGAGACTCTTATCTTTTTTTCCATTTTATCTACCTTATTATGACATTCCAATAGGTTTTTATCTAGCTACTATAAAATTAAATCTCAAGAATCATATAAAATTAAATGGAATATGATCTGATAATGATGATTTCAAAATCAGGCCCTAGTTTCTTTGAACTAGAGCTAAAATCAAAGCATACATCAAAGTACAATAATGATGACAATTTATTAAATGATCTTTAATCAATATTTCCATTAATAATTCAGGTACAAAGTAAAATTGGAGAGACTACATACTCTGAAAACTTGCATTATCATTTAGATATGTTCAGGAACCATACATTTGACAAAATTTACTAACTAGACTCAAAACATAAGATAAGGACTTCTAACATATTCGTTCTTGTGTTTTTCAATTGCACCATTTGATTCCAAAACTCAATAAGAGACCTACACTAATGGCCTTGGATTCCCTTTTATGGAAACAAGGGAGAAAAACAACCTTCGGGCCAAGAGTACATATGTCACATCCCAATCTGATAGCTACAAGACACATTCTGATTGCAATTATATTTACATTTTCCATTGGAGGGAATACATATGACAAAGATCGTTAGCCTTTGTAGTGAGAATAAAACTAACCTTCAAAAGGCACATGTTGGAAAGAATAATATTCAAGTTGTTGTCACTCATTTGTTACATCGGGTAAAATGACAAAATGACAAGGCCAAACAGTGAGTCAACATCCCTGTCAACACTCATATCATCAATATTTAACATTTATCTGTAATGCTTGCTATCAAGAAACATATATTTGTTACACATTATTATTTAAAAGGATAGACCTATGTTATAGTTTACCAATCATAGATGTTTCCCTTTCTATACTTACATAACCAATTGATTAATAAATATTCTCCTTCATTGTTCATATTCAACATCAGATGGTTGATTGAAATTAATGATTTCATCCACCTTCTTCGTGTGTGGAGAATATTTTTTCATTACTAAATTGGATTACTTATCAAAATCCTCCAAAAATATGATGATAAAAGACAATTTATCCAAAGTATTATTCAAAATATTAATATCAATTTTTTCACAAACAAGATTTGTTTGAGAGGAAATGGTGTTGTCCATCTAGTTCTTCCACATCTGTAGGGGTTTCAATTCATCATAAGTTGGTTGAATATGTGGCAACAATGAGAAATTTGTTTGGTCATAATCAATTTTCAATTCCCTTATTTTTTGTTCCAGTGGATCAATATACCCTTGAAACCCTTGTTCATTAATTTCATTGAAAAATATATAAGTTGGGATAACCTTTGGTTATCTATCTTCCTATTGATTGGCCCCAACTAGCATGAGCTTTAACTTCTCAACTCTAGGAATCCATTTATCAAGGAGTGGGGTGGCCAACTCCTTATCCATTTGATATAACCTTATTTCTCTCAACATCAATGAGTAATTGGAATGAAAGCTATTCAATTTAGTTTGAATCTTTCTATTCAGGTGTTTCAATATAGTATGAACAATTATTGAAATGTTCTCATACATTGTGTCCTATGTCTACTCAAATAATTTCTTATACAATTCAATTTGTGTGAGAAGTTGTGCCCTTGTAGGATCATCTGATTGGATGGTACCTGATGTGCTTGGACTCTCAATTCTAAGTGGATCCTACCCCAAATTATATGGCGCTATTGCCAAAGTTTGATTCGATGAGGGGGATTGAGAATGTGCAGTTGGAGAAGTCAATGATCCGTGAATTGAACTACTTTGACCTTGATTTCTTAATACTTCTACTTGTTGCTTATACAATGATATCTCAGTTGCTAACCTAGCCACCTTTTGCTAACTCTTATCATATTCACCTATAAGATTATTGTATTTGTTCTTATACTCATATTTTTCAAGAGTGAGGTCTTTCACTATTGCCTTAGTAAAATTTGCAACATTCACAACCATATCAGCTGCCTCTAAATTTGGGGTGTCAGTGAATCTCTTTATCAACAATTATGCACAAAAATTTGATGGTTCAACCACTATTGACTTCTTGGATCATAGAGATAATGACCAGATTACTAATGCATCCCATTCTTCACTAAATGCTAATCCTTGAAGTGCCATATCTACTTCATCTTCAATTTGTAGAAAGGGCCTTTGAAACCTCCTTATAGCATCAAGCACTATAGCATCAACAATATACCACTCTTCTGCACAAGCTCTCTACCCTCTTTAGCAGTCATATTATGGAATTCATCCATCATAGCCTTCCTTACATTTGCTTGAATGATAGATTCAGGGATTTTTGGATGTAAGATCCTCTTAGTAGCAACCTTATCTACATATTGTGGAGCATTAGCTCTCCATACAAAACCTTTGAATGCACTTGTTTCAACAAAGGAGTCATCTTCCATAAATGATTTGTAGGACTCAATCCTCAAATAATCTGCACTATTCAGACCTCTAAGGCTAGCCTTTCACAGTCTAAGGCTATCCTCCCTTGATCTTGAAGCAACTTCCCTTATGGGAGAGGGAATTCCCTACTGTATCTCCTCATAAGTGACAAGGATATCATCATCCTCTGTATCAAAATAGTCCAGTGCTCCTCTTACCTCAATCTTTTACCTTTTAAGGGGTGGCCACTCCAATGGAGCAGGACTTCTTGTAGGTGATTCAACATCAATCAAAATAGTAGGGACACATTTAGAGGTGATGACAGTAATATCTCAGGAGAAGCTTCCATCATTTCCCAAGAAGTGGCAGGGGATGACAATGTTTTCTCCTCGTCTATTGTATCTTTATTTCTAGAGTAAATTGTTATTTTCTTGGGTGGATGATAAGTAGGCCTCTCTTCTATTACCAAAGTAGTGTCTTCTTTATTTTCCACTAATTTTTTATTTGTGACCCTTTGTTGTCTTCTCATTATACCCACTATATCCTCAAAATTATTCAAAACATACATAATCCTATTGAATGTGCTATGTATATTAGGAATAGGGTCATACTTAGGATCTCTCCTTTGAACTCTCTCCATCATATTATTGAAAGCAAGATATTTAGACTTCCTTTCATCTTTCTCTTGGAAGTAACAAATTTCCTTCTTACATCCTCTAGGTAGTAGAAATTATGCATAAAATTACCAAGACTTTTCTCCATCCTCAATGCATTAATGAAACCTTTAGGATCATGATTCCTAGGGAACATACAATCCAATTTGTATGGTGCTAGAAAATGTAACAAATATTTCCATGCTCCCTTTACTATAACAAAGTCAACAAACACAATCCATTCTGGGATAAACAATCCTTTCTTTGTTGTATCAGGCAGGTGTGCTACTTGGGAGGCTCCTAAATGCCTTACAACTTCAAGAAACCAAATCATCAATGGAACACCTCTTGGAAATATAAATGGGTCTATGTTAGTGCCATAAACTTTGAAGATTGTGGAATTTGGGTATAAGATTAAATCTCCCCAATTATGACCCATATTCAAATCAGTTCTCTTCTGCATAAGCCTTAAGAACTCATGTATTTCCTTGGGAATCCTTGATGGGTCATAAACCAAATATCTTCTCAATTTTGATACAAAATCATTTTGGAACACCACATAGTTATACTTCTTATCATCCTTATCAAGAATATGAGTCCAACATTGGATAGGAAAATCAATACCATCCTCCTCATTTCTCAATGTCATATCCCTCTTAAAATTATTTTCCCCTTGAAATAAAAAAAATATACATCAACAGAGAATACCACTATAATTTTACCCAATTATTTCCTCCTTTTAACTCAACCAGGCCTTTATGGATATTCTCTGCCAAATATGTGGCATATTCATAGACAATGTTGAAGGCTGGATGTTGCATATGTGTTGCCAAGTAACTATATTCATTTTGCAATGTGTCAGGCAGAGAGAAACAAATAATTTGGTAGAAGGAATATACAGTCTTCTTGAAGTAACTTGAAAAATTACTCATTGGGAAAGGTTCTAACTCATCTTCACCAATCCTTATTTGTTTTCTATTTTTCCTAGTGCTTGTGCTAGAAGTATGTGTAGGTAACATTATCATCCTAATCAACAATTTTGTGTTCTCATACTCATTTCTAATGACATCCCAAGAGGCACCATATCAGTTTTCCATTCCTACAATTGGAAAAATATTGCAATTTATTCTTTGGTTATCCTCACCATATCCCTCCCATCAAAATTTCTGATTACCCTTGAAACCGGGTCATACCTTGAAGAAATTTCCTTCAACAAATCAACATCCATATACACATTGGGGACAACTAGTTTTCCCATGTCTAGTCTCCAAGGGTTGCAAAGAGGAATACCGAGATTTCTATTCCTGAACCAATGCTGAAATAAATTCCATCCACTATAAGGTAATTTGACATCTTTGATAAAATATTTTTTGTCAAGCACCCCCTCCCTGACTATTGGGCCATGAAACAACATTCCGCCCTCGACCTTTTTGTTTGTGGAGGGTTTTAGTAAATATATTACATCCTCAAATAGTAGTTTGGATTGAGTTACAGAGGTGGCGGTTTGTGCTTTGGGTGCCATTGGTAGTTTCACAAAAGTTTTCAATAACTAGATTCACAATTCAAACCTAGGGCTAAACTCAAATGGAAACTCTAAAAGTTTTTGGAGAATTACGACCTTTTAAAGACAAAATAACCCTAAATAAATAAATTAAAACAAAGCATGGAAGCACATTTGACAAGAAATGCACTGAAAACCAACTCCAATACAAAGAATTTGAATAAATCATAAAAACTGTGTTTACTTTACTTACGAATTTACTCGTGAGAAATCCTAATGCTAACTGTGCTAAACTCTGAAAATAACGTATTTCAATTTCTTGTACACTCCAGACATGTTTGCAACTCTTAATTATGCGATACCTAATCATATAGATTTATTGTACACTCCAAAAGTAGTTTTAAAAGTCACTTCCGCCATTACTACCCGCTTAGGTGAAGCAAGAATGGCTGCAACGGTTGAACTTCTCAGTTTTAAATATTCACCGTTGATCTCCCATCGAGATGACCTTTTGGATGTATCAGATTGATTCAATTAAGTTTGAATTCCAATCATTGTCACATGCCATTCCACTAGCCATTGAAACCTTTCCAACTGGGTACTCATTCATGTATCTGTGGGCTCCACCTTTCCTCATTTTCCTGTGACTGAAAAAAACATGTGGCAACTTCTCCCAGACATCGTAACTTTTAACTAGCCCACAACTTAATCCTGCTAGATGGTGGGGAAAGGAAATGATTGACCCTACTGTCACATCTTAACTATTGATTAGAGTACTAAGGATGTCATATGGATGAAGTAGAGACCATCTCATAGACCATGCAATGTTTAACAAGCTGCCCTTTGAAACTTGCAAGTTAGCAGAGAACGAACCAGATCAATTCTCATGATCGAAGGATCTCCCAGCCTACACACGCAATATAATTAGTCCAAATAGGGCCATGACTAGGACGACGACAATTTGACCCTAAGGAAGATGACTTAAACGTAAGTCAATTGAAAAATACTATGGCTTGACTATGGGGAGTATTTAAATGATTAACCATACATGATGAACGACTAACTTAAGACTCAGGGCTAGTACAAAGAACAATTTTAATGGCTTAAATCATGACTTAAATATCTAATAACTGGATGTAGTAGGTCAACACAAAATTATAAGGATGGAGGTTTAAGATTGATTACTATGAATCGAGGATTTTTGAACTAAAACCTTAAACCCTACTCATGGACACAGAAGGCATAAAACCTCAAGAGGAAAAATGAACCTATATCATGAATCTTGACACAGATGAGCAATATATGAGTTGAAATGTAAAAAAAAAATCTCTTATATTGCTTCTAAGAAGAGAGTAGATTGAAATTCGTTATTCAATAAAGTTGAATCAAAGCATAATGATAGGAGTTATTTTATTTTACTTTAGAACTATTTATTTTATTTTATTGCTAGTGTTTACTTTATTTTAATTTTTTACTTTTATATAAAATTTTGGAAATATAGTAATAGTTTTTATGTAAGTAGTAACAACATGTATAATGCCTATGAGGTAATTAGTATGCAAATGATAATTTCACCATTATAAGAAGATTTTCACTTAATTTTAAGGTAGGATCTAATATCAAATATGGATAGCTTATTTTAAGTTAATATGTAATGTAAAGTATTATATTTGATTTTTGTCTTATGTTATTCTTGGACTTCATCAGCATCATAATAAATCAACATTGTATCCCTTATTTAAAGGTTGAGCAAAATTGGTTGATAATTTAAGCTTGCCTAGCAGACATAAGAGGTAGACTATAATCCCCTATATTTTTCTTGAAACTACAATATGATAAACAAATAGATACCAAACCAAATACAATGGGCCAATGCATCTTCTTTTATTTGGTGGTTTATATTAGTGTCAACCATTATGAAATGGAGATGGGACATATGGTGGGTGTGGGAAGATGGGTGAAAATGGAAGTATGCAAAATAACCAAGGTGGATTTTTGGCTCCAATAGGACCTTTAATATTATGAAACATTAGTGGTACTTACTTAGTTATCAAATTTCATTAAAGGATAAGTTTTATTAGTTTTCATCATTATTTATGTAAATAATTTTATGAATATTTTGGTCAAATAATGTTGTTCCTATTTTTAGTTAATGACATTTGTTAGGTCTCAAAAGTGCAGGTTGTTAAACCATAAGGGGGTGCCAATCCCTTAATACACCTTTGGCCCACGAACAAGGTAAACAAGATTGATTACCTTTTGCTCTTCAGGCTTTGCCAGACCTAGGCAGGTATACCTAAATAATAAGGTAGATTTTCAATTGGATATAATTCCTAGATTGAGCAACCTACTCACTATGGCACACGAAGGTGGAGTACATGCGGAGCTCTAATATCTAATTCCTATTTAAAGCAGTTGAAAATTCAATATTGTGAGTTGTATTTTGTATGCAATATCCTAAGTATGACCAGTGCCTACTCCTATTGGGTGAACAAAGTGGATGAGTGAATGATGATTAATGGAATGGATATAGAGTTGCAAGATAGGTAATTATATTGTTCAATTTAACTCAAATTAGTATGCACTTCAGATGTCTGTACCTTGTGGAAACGTGCAAGTATGTTTATCACATTATTCTTTAATAATCCTAGTGATATCTCCTCAAGCTACTGTGGAAGTATGAAAGGATTTTTAATTCTCGATTTAATGAAAACCAATCAAAACAACTTCTTTAAAATTATTTTAACCCTAGGTAGAGACCAATTAAAGTAAACTATCAAAAAGGATTTTAATTAACATCAACTTAGAAACTAATCAACTCTTTCACACAGTAACATCAAATGTGTTGTAATAAATCAGATAGATTTAAATAAATTGAACATACCAATTTGGAGACAACAAAGTAATAAATGAGCATTAAAATCAACAAAATAATTGAACGCTGAAAATGAATTATGATTTATGAATAGTTTTCTCCATTGTATTACTCCAAAATATAAGCATTATAACAAAAGTCTTTGAAATATGGTATGGATGGGTGAATTATGCAATCTATTTTCTTACTAATGCCTACTCTAATGGAATGGAATGTGATGATGATGATATGATATCTCAAAATCAGGCCTTGGTTTCCCTTTTTATATGGGAAGCAACAAGCTTTAGGCTTGTTACAAAAATTCACATTGTTTCCTAACTAAAACATAATTAGAATAAACATAAAAATATTAAGAGTTTTCTAGTGGATGCATTGTAGTTTTTTAATCTCCAACAAGTGTATATGGTCATCTAAGACCTATTCAAGGCTCGTTCACCATGATTGTGTATCCAAAACTATCAAACTCTAACCCTTGTCACTTTTCTCTTACTTGGCCCGTGAAATGAACAAGTTGACCTTTTAAAAATTCTCCACATACCCACTTTTAGAAATAGTGTGTACATTATGTATGATCTCTTTCATAGCATACTCCAATTGGAATATTCTCCCAAGTTTCTTGTGCGTCCTCTTAAGAACTTCCTCTTCATAATTAATCACATCAATAATACCTGGTAGATAGTTGACAATTTTGTCCTTCCATGTATCCTAATCTTTCAAATTTTTTTCTTCAAAGAAATTGGGTAAGGCCATACTCAATTGCTGACTAAAATCACTCATCTCCGGTGTCACGATATTGTGGAAGTCCCTATGAAATTTCATGATTTCTTGGTATTCTTGTAGCATAGCAGAGTTATCTTCTTTGTTTTCAATGATCTGAGACTCTACCTCCTTCATCCTATCACTCAATATTGTGTTTTCCACTAATGCTACATATTTTTTATCATGAATTTTGCAAACTTGTTCAACATGTTTGTACATGTCTTTGAATCTCATGCTGACTATTTTTGATGCCATCTCAAAGTAGTGGTTTTGAGTTTCCTCTTTAACTCCTTGTCCCTTCTTGAATTTCTAATGCCTTCTTTTCCAATATGTTGTTTTTGACATTGCCTCAAGAACTTTCCTTTCATGCTCAACCAATGGAGAATAGAGCCCTAAAGAAGAAAAGGTAGTCTATCCCTATAGTTGATCAACTCTTGTTTCAACCTTTCATTTCTTCTATCAACCCCTTGTTATCCCTTACCATTTTTTGAATCTGAGCCTTTGTGAATTTGGCCACATTCAAACTCAAATCGATAGTTTCCATGGGATCTATTTCTCCTACTCTCTGCACCAAAATATGTCCAAAAATTTGATCATGATCAGCAAGGGAAGGATTTTTCCCTAGTGGTTAAGTGCCCATATTTGCAAGGTAGTATTGCCAGGATTATATTATGATCCAGTGTAGATCTTGTCACCAACTTTGTTTGTTAAGTGCAAGGTTTTTGTTTTTATTTTTATTTTTAGAAAACTATCAAATACAATGGCTAGGCTGATATCCCATCCTGGAAGGAGTATAACCCCAACCTCTTTCAACAATTCCCTTCCTCTCTTAGTAGTCATATGTTTAATTTCTCTATCAATTTCTTGTTGAATTTATTTTAAAGAATATGCTTTCTTCTCAGGGTCAATGTCCTTCAACCTTTCCCTTACCACCTTTCCTTTATATTCATATATGAAAGCTTTAAATTTAGGAGTTTGGACAAAGGAATCATATGCAATGAACTCTTGATTCATTTGATGCCTCACATCATCAGATAGCTCATCAGAAGCTTCAAATTTTACTACACTCCTTTCTAGTGGAATTTCATATGGAGGAATGACAAGAGTATTGATCTGTGTGACTTCATCCTCCTCTTCTACCATGATTGGTGTATTAACTAAAAATATTACCTCTAGAGTAGGCTGAGGTGAAAAATGGTCTAATAGTGCTACATTTTCTTCTTGCCTCAAAGAGACAACATTTCATTTTCTCTCAAATTCCACCAAAGGTACATCCTTTATTATTTATTCTTCATGCAGAAGCAACTCTTCAACTCTCTTCATGAGGTCCTGAATTTCATAAAAATATTGTACATAAGATGGGTTAGTTTTCAATCTCTAGGCTTCAACCATAACAATCCTATTGTATGTATTTGATCTCATGATCGTATGACTATCCTCACAATTCCTGACAACATCATCAACATCAAACTTATGCTCATATCCTTTCAATTTATGAGAAATTTCAGCATCACTTATAAAGTGCTCAGGGTCAAAATCATTCCTCTTATTTCTAGCTAACAAACCATAATAATTAACTTGATTCCAACCAAGTCATACCCTGAATCAACAAGAATGGTGAAATCACCAAAGCACAAAGTAGAAGGCATGAATGTCTGCCTTCCATAACTTTTCAAATGCATAAAGGCTAAAAAATACAATTGTCTTATAATCTCAAGATAAGAAACTCTATCTGACATAGTCTTAGACAACAAATTTGGTTTTGCCTCAAATCCATACACCCTAATGATAGTACAATCTAAAAAATCATACCAATCTCCCCAATTGTGGTTTATCTTTCCATCATGGCCTTTCTCTTTTAGTCAGAGAAACCTCTATACTTCAGGGGATAGATTATAATCACATCTATGGCCAAGTAATTTATACAAGGGTTTGACAAAATGCTCCTCAAAGTACAAGTAGTGGGATCTCCCACATCTAATATCCCAGACTGATGTCCACATGTGCACTAGTCTTGAATTACCATCACTATCTAGATGTTTTACTCTTAATTCTTCTCCCCAAATTCCCATCACCTGGCCCTCATACAATATCATATGCATACAAAGTGAATAGTGCTTGAAATTGATAGATTCACTGTTATTCTTAATAGCATTAATGACACTATTAATGGCCTCCAAAAGATTCTCTGCATAATCATAGGGCCTGAAATCTTGACTCCATGACCAAAACCATGGGAGCTATAGTCATGTTGGCAAGGGCCTCAATTCCCAGCACTTAGCCAGTTGAATAGTATGTGTACTGATAATATTCATCAAATAATTCTACAAAAAATGGGGGCTTTTCATTGCTAGAAAACCTCATAGGTTTATTTCTTGGACCCTTGGGTCTGTGCAGAGGCAGCTTCCACCTCTTGTAACTCATACCCATAGAGTGATACTCCTCCATCAAGTCTCTCACCTGTAATTTCAATTTCAAAGAAGTGTCCAATTGGAAAAGCATGCAAATATAATCCCTCTTTATGATCATAAACTGTGACCCATCATGCAAATTAATTGCCCTTGTTTTGGGATTATAATTCTTTGCCAGTGCTCTAATTAAATCTACATTCACAAAAACATTTGACATTACTAGCTTCCCTAAATTGAAATTCCATGGGTTCGAGACTAGGCTATATCTGTATTTCTTCCTATAATGATATATGAACAAATTGTAGCCTCTATGTGGAGTCCATACATCTCCCAAATTATAATTCTTGTCTACTAGGGTCTCACATGATGGGTTTAACTGGGAAATTCTTTGTGCTTTAGGCCCAGACCCGAGACACTGATCTATTAAATCTTGACTAAGAGGTCTATTTTCAATTTTTTGCCTTTTTGCTCTTATCTTTTTTGGGGTTTTATCCATTCTAACCCTAACAATGTTGTACTTCAAGATATATTCAAAAATTTGCATTCAATTGAGCCAAGGTGTACTTACTTGAGTCAATGAAAAAAATTATGAGCTGCTTGCTTTTGTCCAACACCATCCTCTAGATGCTTAGCTACAATGTGCAATGAATTTTTGTTTCTCAGAGGATTCTTTTATCAAATTTTAGCATGCTTAAACCAAATCTGGATCATAAATGGTGCTTGCACCACCCTTCCAATCAACTTGTGTATTAATGGAAGTTGTCTCTTCGATGACTTAATTCGTTAAATCAATCTAGTGACAATTATTTCATATTTTGTCGATGAGACTGATCACAATGTCTATGTCTCTCTTTGATATCCTTGGCCATCTTTTCATAAATGTCTAAGAGAATTTTAGAATTGTCTCATCGATATCGCAATGTATCTTACTTCTTAGTTTTCTCCCTGATGATTTTCTTTTTTATCGATGAGACTGGTTGATTTCTCTTATCGGAAAGCTTATGTCTCCTCAACATGTCTTTATTTTTTTCCTCGATGGTAATAGTTGTTGATGATGTCTATGTGAATTTTTTATGTCAGGGAGATATGAGGTCACCTCTCTCCGATGTCCCTTAGTCTCATCGATATTTTGTGTGAGAATATCCAGGATACTTTTGATAATGTCTTATCGATATCTTTGTGTCTCCTTGAGATATCATTTTTAGGATGTCGATGAGACCTCATCTAATGTATGCTTGATATTTTTGTGTCTTGTCGATAATTTTATCCTTGAGTGTTGAAGATAATTATTTTCTTCTCTCCTCGAAATGCCGATGTCTCTTCAACATTGTTGTTTTGTCAGTGCTTGTTTTGCCAGTGATTTACTATTTATTTTATGACAACCTCTCAGTGTTTGAGAGATGTTTTTATGTTTCCTGAATGTTGATAATTGTATGATTTTTCAGTGAGACATGTTATATTCTCTCCTCGACATGCCCAAGTCTCTTAGACATGTCGCTCTTTAGGATGGTGGGAAGACATTTGAATATCTCTCTTAGACATTCATGAATCTCGTGTACATTTCTTATCAGCCCTTTGTGCTTGTGTTGAAGAGACTATGGTGAGACTCTCTTTGATAAGGTATTGTCTTGGTGACATGCCATGAGTTGCTAGGAGAAAATTTCAGGAAGGGACTTCACTTTATTGTAATGATCAAGGGCCTTATTTTGGTACTTTATACTAATGTCAATTATTATGAAATGTAAATGGAGCATATGGTGGATATGGGAGGATAAGTGAAAATAGAGGTGTGTGGGACAACCAATGTGGATTTTTTAGCTCCAACAATATCAACACATACTCTTCTAGGATATGGGAATTGCTATGGAAATTCTATCTCCTAAGGCTCTCACATTGGTATGAGCTAGTAATATAAATGACATTATGTAATTTTTATTTTATCTAACACCACTTAGTATAAATAAATGATATTTATTTTTAGTTTGATTTGTTTCTTCATTCTTTCCATAAGAGGAGCCAACTCCACTTTGTGAACCTAGCCATTTTTTTATATAACTAAAAAAAAAATTGTTTTAAAATTCTTTCTCAAATATTTGTTTGATTGATACTATCCACTTTGTTATATAATATATTGAAAAATTCTAAGTTGTAGATGGAAATATCTTCATATAATTTCTAAATTAAGATGTTAAAAAATATAAGGATAATTCCAATCTATATCTGATCCTTTTTACAAACTCTTCTTAAATGAAAGGGAATTTCATAAAAAGAAAGAAAAAAAGAGAACTCATGTTCCACTAAAATAAATTACATTTCAAAAGAGAAATTCCATTTTATTCTAAAAAGTAGGTAGATCATTACTTATTTCATTTTATTCAAGATTTTTATACTATTGTATATATGATTTAATTGCATTAATAGGTGAAGCTAAAAAATTTATTGAGAGCTACCAATTATGATATTGATTCTCCATATTCTTAACAAAGAAAGAATCATTGATATATTTTTTTTGATTCCTAATAGTATTGTATTAGCTATCAAAAAAAATTATAGTACACCTACAAAGCAGGGAAGAAAATATCAAAGTGTAACCCATACCCTGACCAAAAAATTGCAGAATCTGGCCACCAAGACTAACAGTCGACTCCCACCACAAGTGCGGCCAACCAAAAATAGAACCCCAAAAAAGAACTCGAAGCATCAAAAAAATTTACATACATATAATTATAAACCACCCGACATACCACCACATGTGCCACCATACCCAACCCATAGAAACAAGCTAAAATCCATTCAACTTTGTGAATTGATCGAATTCCTTCACCCAGTCTAGACCTTCCATCGTCACTAGCCCAAGAAACTTCTGTAGGAAGCTGAATCCATAGGCCACAATCCAGTGGTGATGAACAATGCCAAAATCTTAATCTCCAACATAAAATGATAGATGTGGATGAATCCTCCTACCACCTTCAATAAAGGAAAATTATGAGCCCGTGGCGTGCCACACCCCAACAATACCGATTTGAGCACCTCGTCCAAACCACCTAAAATCTGGTTCTTGAACAATTTTTAAATGATGGCCTTTGCCTCAACCTTTTGTGTTCTCACATCTAGGAGAGATGCAAGAAAACAAGAGGCAATGTGGGTGTTAACCTTGAAGGACTCCCGGTTCTATGCAAAATCTTTCCCCAACACCATTTTTACTACCACCACCACATAAGGATCGGTCCTCAACACAATCCGCTTGAATCGCTGATCAATAATTTGCTTGAAGTCCATTTTTCACACCTTTCAATATAGATGAATTGGAGTGTCTAGTTCAACACTAACCACACCATCTAGCGAAACCTCCAAAATGAATTTTGAACGTTCCACCATAGCTATTTTGTAGAGCCATCCAAAGACAGACTTAGATGAAGATGGGTGAAAAGAAACTTGGCCAGCCTATGTTAATAAAGATTCAATTTCCAAGAGTTTATTATGTTGTGTATTAACCATCATGCCTGACCGAATTGATTGTCCACCGTCCATCTGTCCTACGACCCATTAGCTTGTCTCTGTTCGATGCGATATGACATGATTGCTAGTGCCACCAAACTATGATTTCCAGTTATGCCAAACTATGATTTTAATTTCCATGAAATGTAGAGGTATATCATTGTATATACCTATATGGATTTATATGTATGTATTTATATTTTACCAATGTGTACAATTGTATTCCTATATGAATTTATTTAGACATTCATCAAATGCATATATGACATTGCAGACCTTATAACACTATATGACATTTTGAAGACATTATGTATACCTTCATAGCCTTATTGAGATCTATATATATTGCATGTATTCAAGACTTAAATGGTTTAAATTATTTGAGAGGTTTGAATAAGTGACAATAAATTTTTAAAATGGTTTCAACACTAATTAACTACAAACTTAATATTATTTTCATTCTTGATAGTGATAAAAATATATAGCGCCATCTCGATAAATAGCACCGACTTTTTAAAAAATTTGGAGAAAAATACATTAAACCCTTAATTAACCTTCAACCCTCTACCCTCTACCCTCTACCCTTAAATCTCAACCCTCAACCCTAGTTAAACCCTAATCCATCATAAACCCTATACCCTCTACCCTTTTTCAAAGAATTGGAGAAAAATACATTAAACCCTTAATTAACCCTCAACCCTCTAATCTCAACCCTCAACCCTCAACCCTAGTTAAACCCTAATCCCTCATAACCCCTAATCCCTCAACCATATACATACCCTCAACCCCTATACCCTCTACCCTATACAACATTGGACCCTCAACCCTAATCCCTCAACCATATTATACCCTCAACCCTCTAACCTCAACCTTAAACCCTCAAGCCTCAAACATGAAACCCTCTACCCTCTACCCTTTGATCTACCCTATACATTAAACCCTCAACCTGAAATTATCAACCCTCAACCCCTATACCCTCTACCCTCTACATTGGAACCTCAACCCTAATCGACCTTCAACCATATTATACCCTCAAAATTCCTATTTATACCCTTATTAAACCCTCTACCCCAATCCCTCAACCCATATACCCTCTACCCTATACATTGAACCCTCAACCCTAATCCTTGAACCATGTACCATCAACCCTCTACACTGAACCTTAAACCCTCAACCCTCAACCCTTAAACCCTAAAGTACCCTTACAACCTCTACCCTCTACCCTAAACCATAATCCTTGATCCATATACTCTCTACCCTCAACCCTAATCCCTCAACCATAGTTAAACCCTTTAACCCAATTACTAAAATCTCTACCCTAATCCCTCAACCCTCAACCCTTAATCCCTCAACCCTTAATTAACCCTCAACCCTCTATTGGCCTCTACCCTCAACCTTCAACCCCTATACCCTCTACCCTATACATTGGACCCTCAACGTACCATATACATACCATCAACCCCTATACCCTATACCCTATACAATATTGGACCCTCAACCCTAATCCCTCAACCATATTATACCCTAAACCCTCTACCCTCAACCTTAAACCCTGAAGCCTCAAGCCTTAAACCCTCTACCCTCTGATCTACCCTATACATTAAACCCTCAACCCTCAATTCTCAACCCTCAACACTCAATCCCTCAAACCTCAACCCTTAAACCATAAACCCTTAACCCCTATACCCTCTACCCTCTACATTGGAACCTCAGCCCTAATCGATGTTCAACCATATTATACCCTCAAATGTTCTAGCTATACCCTAATTAAACCCTCTAACCCAATCCCTCAACCCATATAGCCTCTAACCTATACATTGGACCCTCAACCCTAATCCTTGAACCATATACCCTCAAACCTCTACTCTCAACCATAAACCCTCGACCCTCAACCCTTAAACCCTAAAGTACCCTTACACCCACTACCCTATATATACATTGGACCCTAAACCCTAATCCTTGAACCATATATCCTCTACGGTCAACCCTAATCCCTCAACCCTAGTTAAACCCTTAAACCCAATTACTAAACTCTCTACCCTAATCCCTCAACCCTCAACCCTCAACCCTCAACCCTTAATCTCTCAACCCTTAATTAACCCTCAACCCTAGTTAAACCCTAATCCCTCAACCCATATACCCTCTACCCTATACATTGGACTCTCAATGTCCCTAATCCCTCAACGTACCATATACATACCCTCAACCCCTATACCCTCTACCATATATAATATTGGACCCTCAACCCTAATCCATCGACCTTATACCATCAACCTGCTTAAACCCTCAAGCCTCAAGCCTTAAACCGTTTACCCTCTACCCTTTGATCTACCCTATACATTAAACCCTCAACCCTTAATTCTCAACCCTCAACCCTTAATCCCTGAACCTTGTACCCTTAAACCCTAAACCCTCAACCCTTATACCATCTATCCTCTACATTGGAACCTCAACCCTAATCGACCTTCAACCATATTACACCCTCAAACATCCTTATAGCTATACCCTAATTAAACCCTCTACCCTCAATCCTTAACGTACCTCAACCCTAAACCCTTAAATCCTAAACCAACCTTAATTAACCTTCTACCCTCTAGATCAACCCTAATTCCTCAACCCTATATAACCTTAACAAAATATCCTAAACCTTAAACTGTTAAACCCTCTACATCCATCTATGCTCAATCAAATACCCTCTTATACGCTCAACCCTAATCCCTCAACCATTAAACCCAAGTAAATTACTCTCTACCCTAATCCCTCAACCCTCAACCCTTAATCCCTCAACCCTTAAACCCTCGACCCTCTACCATCAACCCTCTGCAAGTACCGTTAAACCCTTAAACCCTAATCCCTCAACCTCTATACCCTCTACCCTATACATTAGATCCTCAACCCTGATCCTTGAGCCATATACCCTCAACCCTCTACCCTATATATACATTGGACCCTAAATCCTAATCCTTGAACCATATACCCTCTACCCTTGACCCTAATCTCTCAACCAACCTAATCCATCAACCCTAGTTAAACCCTTAAACCCAATTACTAAAATCTCTATCAGCCTAATCCATCAACCCTCAACCCTTAATTAACCCTCAACCCTGTACCCTCTACAGGTCTCAACCCTCAACCCCTATACCCTCTACTCTATACATTGGACCCTCAACCCTAATCCCTCAACGTACCATATTTTTCATACCCTCTACCCTATACATTGGACCCTCAACCATAATCCATCAACCATATTATACCCTCTACCCTCTACCCTCAACCTTAAACCCTAGAGCCTCACCCTTAAACCCTCTAACCTCTACCCTCTACCCTTTGATCTACCTTATACATTAAAACCACAACCCTCAATTCTCAACCCTCAACCCTTAATCCCTCAACCCTCAACCCTCAACCCCTATACCCTCTACCCTCTACATTAGAACCTCAACCCTAATCAACCTCAAACCATATACCCTCAAACATCCTAGGTATACTCTAAACCCTCTACCCTCAACCCTTAAGTCCCTCAACCCTAAACCCTTAAACCCTAAATCGATCTTAAACCTTCTACCCTCTACCCTCAACCATAATCCCTCAACCCTATACCCTCAACCCAATACCCTAAACCCTAAACTGTTAAATCCTCTATGTCCCTCTACCCTCAACCGAATAATACCCATTTATACCCTCGACCCTAATCCCTCAACCCTTAAACCCTTAAACCCTTAAACCCTTAAACCCAATTAAATTACTCTATAGCCTAATCCCTCAACCTTCAACCCTTAAACCCCCGACCCTCTACCCTCAACCCTCAACCCTCAACCCTCAAGTATCCTTTATCCCTAATCCCTCAACCCCTATACCCTCTACCCTATACATTAGACCCTCAAACCTAATCCTTGAACCATATACCCTCAACTAGCTTAAATCCTCAACCTTCATTAACCCTTAAACCCTAAACCCTTATACCCTTTACCAATTAGTCTACCCTCTACCCTATACATTAAACCACTCTCAACCCTCAACCCTTAATCCATCCATGCCTCTCTACCCTAATCCATCAACCCTATACCCTCAACCCAATACCGTCAACCCTAAACTGTTAAACCCTCTACATCCCTCTTATACCCTTAACCCAATACCCTCTACCTTAGTTGACCCTAATCCCTCAACCCTCAACCCTTAATCCCTCAACCCTTAAACCCTCAAGTAACCTATATCATGTACCCTCAACATCCCTCAAGTACCCTTAAATCCTAATCCCTCAACCCCTCAACCCTCTACCGACCTATACATTGGACCCTCAACCCTTATCCTTGAACCGTATAGCCTCAACCCTCTACCCTCAACCTTAAACCCTCAATCGTCAACCCTTAAAACCTAAACCCTCAATTCTCAACCCTCAACCCTTAATCCCTCCACCCTCAACCCTTAATCTGCACAAAGTATTACAGTAAAGGAAAATTTTTCTTTATTTATGATTTTCTAGAGGAATAAATGGGTATATACAAAGGGAATGTTGGTGACAGTATGGAACTTGTCACATAAATTGTTGCATGTCATGTTAATTACAATGAAAAATCAAAGGTAGTAGATCTTTTGATGCAAGTGAAATGCAGGCAAGCAATTGAAGGCTAGTGAATATTGGGGAAGGATTTTTTATTCTAACACCCTTAATCCCTACTAGATTAGAACAATTAGGCACTAAATTAGGTGCTAAATAAGGTGATAAATTATGTGCTAAAATAGGCTCTAAAGCAGGTGCTAAAATAGGTGTTACATTAGGCAATAATCTGGGCGTTACCGTAGGCGTTAATATTGGCGCTAATCTTGCCATTAATCTGGGCGTTATTGTAGCCATTAATTTCACTTCTAATCTTGATGTTAATTTTAGCATTAATATGGGTGCTACACTAAGCATTAATTTCAACACTAATATCAGCACGAATATCAACGCTAATTTTGGCACTAATTTTGGTGCTAATTTACACCTGAATTAGCGCTTGCTTATCCTAGTTGGCACAAAAAATGCCAAAAATAGTGCCATCCCAAAAAATAAAACCAAATTTTCCAAAAAATTGGAGAAAAATACATTAAAACAGTGGGTGGAAGAAAAAAAGGGAGCTAATCATAGGGATTTTTTGTAGTGCACTAAGTGCGAGGGGAGAGAATACACACAAAACTAACACACCCTATGTTCTAATCTATAACATTAAATGAAGATATGCAAAGATTTTGTATCCCCAAGATCACTCTATGTGCAAGGGGAGAGCATACATCTATTACAAATACTCCAAACACAACAAACAAGCTTCATTAACCAACTAATCTAACTTTAGTGCCTAATTAGTGGTAAATGAAAAGTCTTCTACAAAATTCTTATAAAACCACAGATTAGTAGTTTCAATTTTTTGTCTTGGACTAGTTGAAACAACTACACCACTTGTTAGTCCCAAAAATTTAGCTAAAAAATCAAAATCTCAAAACAAAATAATAGAAGCCTAGTTTTACAATAGCTGAAAAAGAAGCACAGGAAATAGAGAATTGAAAATAGACTAGATAGAAACTTAACTCTTTAGAAAATAGGTGAAACAGGTCGACCTGAAAGTGTAGGAAGTCACTGCATAGGCACAAAACGCAGACACAACTATAGGAAAATGACACTTCCACACAAAACAAAAATTTACAAAATTTTCCTAACTTACAAAAAACTAACTAATAAAGTGCAATAAAATTGATTGTTTAATGTTAGTCGTAATGGTATTTATCCAAGAGATTGCTAGATATTCAAAAATTTCTTTTAAAACCCTAAAGATTTATGCTTTTTCCTAAAGATAGAGACGTAGCTCTGCAAAACAATGACACGACAAGTCTCTGTGTAGGCATGAGGGGTCGCTATGCAAGCGTAGTGGATCTTTGTGTAGACACTAAAATGCAAAAATAAAAGTGTTGTAGGTTGGCATGAAAGCGCAACTATCTTTTGTGTAGGCGCAACAAAATAGGGATGTGAGTAAAATAAAACTTGTGAATGATAGATAACTTTGTAATTGCAAATGTGAGTTCTTTTAACCTGTAGGGGTAAATTTTAAGCCCAAAACAAAAATATGATGTGAAGCTAGTGATATTGTTAGCCTAATTATTTTTGTTATTTTGTAGTTTTTGTAGTTTTTTTTGTCTTTTTTAGATTGGGATAGTTATATTTGTTGTTGTAAACAAGAAGAAAGAAACTACTTGCAAAAAAAAATTGTAAATAGGATGAAACCTAAGTGCTAACTCTAATTTTGTAAATCACATAAGGAACAACCTTGCAAAATAGAAACCGTTAACAAAATTATAAAATTGTCACGATTGAATGTAGGAGCAATTTTGTTGGTCACAAGTGTCATAGGTTAAAATGTAAGTGCTACAAAATGAGACTAAGGTGCCATAAAATAGGAAATAAACACCATGAATCAAAATGCATGCACAGTTCTGTAGAGGAGCATGATTTCAGAACCTACAAGCTAAGAACTCACAAAAAATTCAATAAAACATTAGAAAGGGATGTGGGTCCCATCGAGCGTGCCAAAATGAGAGAGGGGAAACTAAATATATATAAAAAAGAACAAATTAAAATTCGTTCACAAACATAAGTTATACCTTCTCCATGGATGAGCTCACAAGTTGCACCCAAACACTTGTTGATTTTCTCTCAAAGGATAGTAATGTGGATTTCTTGAGTCAACACTCCAACATAATGAGGCTAAGGTAAATTTTAGTTGTCGGAAATGGGAGAGGATACTTGAACTTACAAAAATTGGATGAGGAGAATGGAGGGCTAAGATGTATTGACTTGATTAAAGGTGAGGATTAAGTAGTGGTGAAGAGCAATATCATTGTGACATGTGTCACAAGGGGGAAAGGAGGTAAGGGTGAGGTGTTATCACACATGTGTAAGAACACCTTGGGAAGAGAGGGTGTAAGATAGTGGATTTGTGTAAGAGGTTAGTGGTCTAGTAGTTAGGACCCACACATGTGTGAGAGGAGGTGAGATGGATAGGCTAGGAAAACCGTCACTTGGTGGAAAGTTTGAGGGAACTTGAGGGAATTTAAAATTAGGAAGATTTTTTTAATTAGATAAGAAGGGAAGGGCCCTGATCCCATACAAATTTTACAACAAAGTAGAAAAACCCATAAAATAAGACTGGAAAAAAATAACTAGTTAGAAATAATAAAGGACTAGAATAGCATTAGCAACTTAATGGGAACATAAAGTAAAGCATACAATCTAGTAGAAAGATTTACATATGGGCACACAATCCAGTTATCAAAACCAAAAGCATAATTTCTAGAGGGCACCAAACATTAAACATAGTCTTAAAATCATACTACTAAGTAATCCTAATACCAGGATAAGGTAAAATACTTAACCAGTCTAAAACTAAAATAACTATACTAAAACCCATAACGATAAAGGCACTACGACCAAAGAGTTTTAAACAAAAAAAAAACATAGAGAAAACCTAGAAGATTATGAGTCTTTAATAAGACTCCAATTGTCTTGCAGATCTCCCAAATCATCCGACCAACACTCCTTGATCCCCATATTCTTAGACTTTTCAACTTTAGTGTTTTAAAGAGGTTTTCCCTTTTTTTTCTACTTCTTAATTTTACCCTTCCTAAAAACAGTGCCCATCACCACTTTTTTCATAATGCCATCCACCACAACACTAATATTTTTATAGCCTCTTCCATTTCCTTAAAAAAAATTAGAACTGGAATCCTTACCAAGTTGCCTTTCCATTTGACCCATTCGAACATTAAGGGAATATATCTTGGATTTTAGGGTATTAAAATCCCCATAATTAGTATTTTCTTGAATTGGAGAGTTTTGCATTATAGTGTCTTCCTCCTTAGAAATTGTGTTCTCATTTCTAGCCTCAATTGCATCCTCCTCCTCAAACTCTTTCTCCTTTGTACCTTCATTTCCACCCTCTTCCTCATTACTACCATGTCAATAAATATTATAGTCTTCATTATGAAACTCCTCCTTTTCTTCAAAATCATTACCATCCTCTCCCTCTGACTCTACGGTCTCACCTAGACTAATAGGGATAAAATCTTCCTAACCTCTTCAACCTTCTTACCTTTATTATCAGTTACCTTCCCCTTGGAATCTGCTTTAGCAATTCCTACAAACCTTTGATCTCCTAATAGAACAGTGCCACTTTCCAAACCAACACCTTGGTAATATGAAAGTATGATTATGATGTTATTTTTAGTCTCCTTAGGGTCCATCTTGATTTGTTTAGTTGGTCGAGGGGTAAGGGGGAGGTTTTTCATTTTTCAAGGGTGACTTTGAGGAGGTCCTCATAGGAAGGGTCAATGGTGGTAGGAGGGGAAATTTTGTTTTTAAATGACTTCATCACTCTGCCAGGAGAATGTGGTTGGTTGTCAACAAGCTCAATCCTCATAGAGATCTTCAAATAAGTATGTTCAATAAGATTAACAAAAAAATTCCTTTAAGGGTTTGTGGCTAAAAAAAACTTATAAATAGCACTAATAAGACCCTAGTGAAGAGGAGGATTAGCTCCATGCTACATGTTTTGTGATAGTCCAAAACTAGGGTAAAAAATGAGAAAGATTTAATGTTTAATAATAAGATTCGGTTTGGTCTAAGTGTCAATACGAGGGTGTAAACTTATGAAATATGGCATGGATATTTGCACAAAGTCTGCAAGTAGTGAGGTGAGTGGGGATGAAAATGCATTCCTAAAATCAATCAAATACCTAAGCTAAAAGTCAAATTAATGTTTCAGTTTTTCTTCTGTGGCAGGGATTGTGATAGAAATAACAACTGTAATGATTCTAGAAATTAATCTCACAACTATAAATAATATGGAAAACCATTAACAAAGATAATCATCAAATCCCACAATTAAATCATAAGCAATAAATAGTAAATAGTAAACATATTCAAATAATAATAGAAAAAAACACATTGCTGAAAATAAACACACTATGAAAGCTACAAAAATCACCAAGCATTCCAAGAAGGGGGCACCCTTCCTCCTAAGTTTCCCTCGTGCTGAAATGAAATTATTTTACACTGGTTGAGTTATGTGAAGATGGTTTATTTATAAAAAATAATACAAAGTCTATATCTCCCTTTTCTTTCGCGTAGCTCATATTTATAATAAATATGTGTGCAAAATGTTTCCTATTTTTATGCCACTTTTCTATTACTTTGTGGCTCATATTTAGATGTTTCATGTGTTGAAAAAACTCACCCTCCATAAAATGCAGGAGCTTATTTAGCTCATGGTTACAATCAATAAAATAGAATATTATTTTTACCGCGAGGACATTCTCCTTCATAAAATTGAAAGTTTATATTAATTGGTTATAACTAAATAACCAATGTATTTTATGAGAAAATAATTTTATGATTGGAAATAAATTTCTAATGTTTACCCATAGGTGACAGAAAGTTTGTATTCTTCTTCTTCAACCAACATGTTGTAGGATGCATTTTCCTAACATAATGGAAGCGAATATTGTTAAATACAATCAAATAATTATTATTCATTTATTTTATCTAAAAACTAAATTAAATATTACTTATCTATATTTAACCATATGCAACAAAAGGTGGTAAAATTGTATGATAATGTATGAAAATAGAATATGAAATGGGTTAAATGGTATAGGAAAAAAGACTAAAATATGGTATAAAATGGAGTATGAATGGCTCTCGTCATTTTGCTAGAGAGAGGAAAAAAGTAAAAAAGGAAGGTTTATCCTATCATTATGGCGGACATGGTTTAAAATGGGGAAATGGTACCCATGAACCATCATCTAACACACTTTAAGATTAAAATACCTCATAATATTAAAACGAGCATTATGATAGGGAGGAGGGAGTTTTAACCTTGCATACCTATTTTGAAATATATTGGGCTTCTCATCACCTTCAAAGAACTTGTAAATTAAATATCGATAGTTACTTGAGCTCTTTTTTACTATCTTCTTTCCCTCATACCTTAGGATAGTCACCTAGGAATTCAACTTAGTAGAAATTATAAAATGCAAGCCACCAATTGTAACTTCACCATTGCTCCAAGATTTTGTGAATTTGTAAGTTAGGGCATCATTACAGACCTGCATATATTGAAAAAAGGGGGTGAAGCCTATCATTTCAAATAGCTCCCACAACTCCTCATTCTTATTAAGAGAATCACAGTTCACAAGCTCTAACCTTTTTCTAGGATATCCCATTAAGCCAGGTTATTAGCAAGAAAATTCCAATGAAGCAACATGAAATATTCACCAGAACCCTTCTAGCCAACAAAAAAAATCACCAAAAAAGCAATCTCTTGGTATCAAGAATAAAACTAGTCTCTTGCATTTGTAAAAGATTTTAATTACTCACACTAGGAATTATGAGAAAGAGTGGAGACTTGGAATGATCTCAAAGACATAGATTGGGTGTTTCACAATTACCTGTGAGAGAGATAATATAAATTAGTGCATTCAATGGGGAACTTAACATGTACTCAATTTTCATGTAGGAACAAACTAAGGCGACATAGAAATGGATGCCTCCAAGGATCATTAGATGATAATTGAAATGAGTCGTAGAAATAATAATCATAACCCCTATCACCTTAAGATACAAACCTTTATCTTTAGTCTAATTATTTGAATTATCAACATATCTGGCCATCATTATCTTAAACACCATCTCAAGATAAGAATTAAAAAAAATCATATTAACAAACATTTGAGCCATCAATATTTTTTTCCCCATAACTTCTAATTAATCAAAATCTGATAAATTCTTCCCCTTTTTTATTACCTTGATTATACTTCCAATTATCATTCATTAAAATAATACCTTTAGTCCATAATTCTCCTCTTGCCGGTCGATATATAGTTAAATGCTAACTCATATTTTTCCTTATTGACAATTTATTTTAGTGGCAATAAGGGGAACTCCCAATAGGTCCAATTCTAATTCTTAAGAGCTCCATTAGTTGTTGCATCTACAACAAAATTTCCCTCCCTATATAAATGCTATATTTTGTAATGTTGGAAGGTCTTAAGGATATGCCTATTGTCTTCCATCACATCCCAAATCTGCCAAGGCACCACAAATTACTCCTTCAAGTTGTCAATTATTAATTTAGAGTCACCTTCTATGATCACTTTAGTATATCCAAGATCCTTCAAATAATTTAAACCTTCCTAGACTGCCATTTCTTCAACAATGTTGTTAGAAAAAGCTCCTAATTTTTTACCATATCCTTCAATTAGGTTGTCTTGGTGATTTATTATAACTCCCTTAGCACTAACCAAGCCAAGGTTCCCCTTGGGAAAACCATCAAAATTACATTTGACCCAATCTATCTCAAGAGGAGATCAAATAGAATTTTTTTGGTAATGTGTTTAATCTAATTAAATTTAGTAAGATCTTGTTTTAGCACCCATAATTGTTTGATTCTAATCTCTTTATAGGAGGGAATGTTATCTGAAGAGATGTAGACTCCTGCATTTATGTTCTCCTAAATATAGAATTTAATTTCCATGAACAATTATTTGTTGTTTCTTGTGGTATCACAAAAAACCTTGTGGTTTAGTTCCTTCCACAAACCCCAAGCAATAATAGGAGGAACTTGATTCTATAGATCCACAATTATATTATGAGCATAAGGACACACATACCGACTATCCAAAAATAACTTTATTGATGAAGGAAAGATCCATTCTTCCATGAGAAATGATGGGAAATATGACCATACCTCCCTAGAGTAGGAGTAGTGGAAAAATGAATGCATTATAGTTTCTTAGTCTTCATTGCATAGGAAACACCTATTCACAAATTGAAACCCCTTTGTCACACCCCATTGTGTATTTACCTATTTACTATTACTATGGTAGGGTAAACTATTGCATGTATGAATGTAATTGGAATTATGATCGAAAATATATGTGCTTGCTCCTTGTTATCAATCAATTATGAATGAATTTTTATTTCATTTAATGTTATGTGATGAAATGCATATATGGAAATGAATGGTTATTGAATTGGATATTCTAACCGTGGAAAATTATTATGTAAATGCATATTTTGATGTACAACTAACTACCATGGGAATGTGTTAGTTGGATGCAGGTTCATATTCAATCTTCCAAGATGAGGGGAAGTATCACTCAAGAGAAGAACTTGGTCGGATAACCAGTAACTAAACCTAACTCAGATTACACACACACTCATAGTAGAATGGTTGAGTTTAGTCATAATGTTGGGAATTGGTAAGTCATCCTTAAGTATGATGTGTTTGCATTAGTAAGGGTATTGATTACTGTTGATTGCATTCTTGGATGATGTTTATATGTTTGGAGCTTATGAGTTGATGAGGGCCAAACCACCTGAAACCACATAAATCACAACATCAGATACCAACATAGAAGATGCAAAACAAAAAAATAACTCACTTTCAATTATTTTCAAAAATTTAAATTACAGATTCAAAACTTTCATGCTACAACCTCATGGGCTCGATTCATTACAACAAAATCAACTCTGAAAACAAAATATACTATTTGGAGCCATAATATGCACTGATGGAGCCACCTTCTACAACACCCACTTACCCCTTTTATTTTACCCAATAACCACCCTAGAATGTTCTAGAAAGCTCAACTTTCCCTTTTGTTTTGGCACCAAAAGTCCCGCTGATTAATTTCTTGCCTAGGATGAAATTTTAATAAAATTCACTTTTTAGTGGGCCAACACCATCAGGCCATAACTATTAATCTGGGTGTCAAATTTTCTATTATAACATATCATTGGAAATCTCTCAAAGAGATCTACAACTCTGAACCCATTGAAGGTTAGTTTGTCAACTTTTGAAGCCATTTCAGGGCCTCTAATATTTTCTATTTGAATTTGAAGTTGCATTGGAGAAATTTCTCAGGATGAGAATTTCAATATCTCCCAAACCATGTAGGGTATTGAGATGATTCTTTTGTGACTGTATATTTTTTCAGTTCCACTCCTTGGGGTAAAAATAGTAAGTGACTATTTTTTGCCTTTTCTAACTTCTATCTCTCTTACACCCGTTAAGTGCCATCATGGAACTCAAAACATCTAAATAAAATAAGGAAAAATATTTTTGGGTGACGTAAGATTTCCCTACACCATTGGATGTTGCTGCATCATGAGTTCTTCCCTATATTACTATGCTTGATTGATGAGGTGAACACACATTGAATGTATAAATATGTATACATTTTCATGTGAACGATAGACCATACACATGGAGGAGCACGTACATGAGAGTACATAGGTAGACATAACTATGGACACTTATGGATGGGTTGCTTATGAGCATACTATTATCAAAGGGAAAGTGTGACATGCATGTATATATGTATATATACATCACATGTATATTCCTTATCAATAAGATGCTAATTGTATATGTTCTTGATTGTGCAATCAAATATATATATATATGTATATATTTATATAAGATATAAACAAATATACATATGTATACATGTACATAGAGATATATATACAAAAAATATTATATGTGTGAAATGTTAACTTGACTTATTCATTTGAATATCAAATGTATACATATTTAGTTGACATGGAGTATATATATTAGAATATATATACATATATATTTATATCATTGAGGCTATTCATTGAGATATATATATGTACATGTATATATAGATATATATATAATTTACATATTATATTAATAAAGGTTGATTTTTATTTATATTATGCAAGTAAAAAAGGATGATTTATATATATATTATGTTGAAGATAAAGGAAGACTTCAAGTTTATAATCCATGGTCGATATCATACAAAATGCATCTCTATTTAGTAAGTAACATATTACTTAATATTGGAACACCTTTATCCAAGAGGATAAAAGGTGATGAAATTATTAAACATAAAGCCTGATGTTAAAAGAGTTTTAAACGCATGATAAAATAGAAATAAAACCACGGCAAGAAAGTTGCTGGTCAAATCATAGTCCGAACGCTATTTTAGAGGATTCAACTCATCTTTTACCTGTCAAATACATAGTCTATGACTAAGTTGACGTAGTTATATGTTGCCTATAAAATGTAGACTATTTATTTGGATAAACCATGCCAAAGGAATAGGTAAATGGATGAGACTTGGAGCCATTATATGAATAATCTATTCCTGTAGAAGTCTATCATGTTTTTCAATTTGATTCTCATCTATTGAGCATGTGCATATTGGAAATAGTCTTATGTTTCTGTCAAGAAAAGGAGGTCAATTTATAGAATACCAACCTGAGTTTTCACTTAGATTTCTACCATGTTTTTTCTATGAGAAGTGAGTCATTTTTCATGCTATATTGGTGTTGACTAGCATACCTTTTCCTTAGGAATCAATGTCTTAATATTCTATACAAATAGAAGGGCTAGCTCTCTCATTTGGGATGCACAATTCTATAGTTCTTTCTGCTACTATTATTCTAAGAGCATTGAGTTATATTCTCAGAGAATTGTGTTATATTGTGAGAGCATTGACTTATTTCTGATCCTAGAGAAAGAGGATATTGAAAAGTATTGCATTAAGTCTTTTCAGTAGTTAAAGAGAAGGCTAGCAAGTTGTCATTAGAAATTTTGGAATCAAGTCAGTCAATTGGATCAAATGTATTACATGCAAGAGGATCTAATATTCTTTTATTTGTCTTTTATTATAAAAGTCTTGTTTACTTTGATTGGAATTTTTTGAGAAAGCTTCTTGTGAATCATAGTATTTTCTTATGAAAAGGAAAAGAAGTTGTTTTATGCTTTTCTATGAAAGTGTTTGTATATACTCCATAATAGGATGGTTTGTTTTTCATAAGTATAAGTATACTAGGAATGATGAAACAAGGATAACTTAAGGGTTATTAATTGCAAAGTTATTTGATTGTACTAGATAGCTTGTAAGTTACACCTGGGATTTGATGATCCATTAAAGGTAGGGTAAATTATATTTATTCTTTGTGTCTAGAAATACCATTGATTTTTGGTGTAAGGGAATAGGTTGTTTCTAGGTTTAAAACTACCCATAGAAGGAAATACCTATTTATAGTTTATAATGGCTTAAAGTCAAATTGAGCTTGAGTAGTGTATGTGAGTAGGATAAATGTCACTCGAAGTACTGAGTGAGAACACTTTGGCCAAAGTAGTGTGATTTAATTTGGCTCCATTATCAATTCACCATGATCCAATTATGCATGCTAGTTCACAATTGTAGGTTTTACAGGTTATAGTCATGTAGGACATATCACTAAGCTTAGAATAGGATGATGTTACTCCACCAATCTCTTCATCAAAGCATAGGGCCATCTATCAAATGATAGATGTGTGGGGGACCACATATGAGTCTATGGTTGGTGGAAAAAAACTTGAGTTATGCTTCTCCTCCTCAACAGGTGACTATGACCCAGATTTGAAAGGAGATTCTTGGAACATTTATATCTATTTCTTGAAGCTTAGTTGAGCTATGCATGCACTTTGTACACATTCTTTGGAATATTTAATATGTGAGATATTTTTATTTTGGAAGATAAATCAAAATTTATTATTGTTATGGCATCTATGTTCATTTTTTATTTATTAAGAAAATAATTTTTTTATGGAAATGGTTAAGTTACATAGTTATTTACTTGAAAGTGAAAAATTAGGAAATTTTACTTGAGTGAATGATTGGCATGTTACTATGGTATCAAAGCTACGCATTCTAGCTTTGAAACCTATGAGATCATCATACTGTTCATCCAACATTATCTAATGTTTGCAAATTATTGTGCTAGGATGGTGCATCTCAGGTTAACTACAAGAAAGTCAGTAATTAGGAATGAGCACTACCTGAAAGCTAATAAGGAAAGAGAGGGCATTTTTTATATTATTGAGGGTGCCAACTATGAAAATTCCATCTGGTTAAGTGACATTGAAACTTTCAATCACGCTCTTACTTAGATTAGTGATGTAAAGAGAAAGATGAAGATGGAGGCCAATTAAAACTATCTACCTCCAATATTACCAGCAAAGTCTGATTCCTTATCACTTTCTAGGGATATGCCCTCAAAAGGAAGTGTTAACCCTGCATTCATATTTAAAGACCCTAGAGTTCTTCCTATATTGGAAGTGATCTTAATCTCCCCGAGTAATGAATCAAAAGGTTATGTCCCCCACAACTATGTATCAGATGACAAATCTAAAGGATACTATCCATTTTGGGATAGATTTGAACAAATGAGAGATGAAAAAAATTAGAAAGGATTACCCCATTGAGTTATGTGTCAGAGAGTGAATTTGGGGGATACTCTCCACTTGAGTATTTGAATAGTCACTCTATCCAATCTAAAGGATATTGAGATCCTTGCAAATAATAGAATCATATGTTTATCAAAATTTTATCTATGTGAAATTTCTTTATGCGTGAATGAATGATCATTTAAATGTTTTCCATAAGATAATAAGAACATGATTGAATCTAATATGGATGAAACTTTAGGTATAATCCATTCTTGCAAAGATAGTGAGAAAAAGGACCAATTCTGGAATTTAAGAAGTCAGACAAGGTATGGTGGGTATTGAAGCTAGATTTGATGAAATCCTAGCAAGGTTGGGAAACCTAGAGCAAGAAGTAAGGGTTAAGTATAGAGTAGAGAAGGAAGTTCCAAATAATGAGGATGAGGTAAAAAATTCTTCTCTCAAACATGATCAAACCCATGATCATGAGAAAGAGAAATCACCTACTCTATTTGAGGAAATTAATAGGAAGCATGTGGCTATTGAAATTTCTAGGGATATGAATAAAATAACCCCACCCAAGTTTGAAGGTAGCATCAACGGGGATGAGGCATGGTTGGTCAAAATGGAGAAATATTTTGAAATTCAAAATTATTCTGAGGTCACAAAAGTAGCTTGGGGAGCTTACCAATTAGCATGAGAAGCCTCTAACTGGTGGATGAACAAAAAAATGGAACTTGATCTTAGCTCTCTTAAAATTACATGGAATATTTTTTTTGAAATATTCTACAAAAGATGGTTACCTCAACTCTATTTTGACCAAAAACTCAAAAAATTTTAGAATTCAAGACAAGGTGAGATGTCGGTTAATGAGTATTGGGAAAATTTTACCCATTTGATATGTTATGTTCCAATGTATCAGAAGGATGAACATTTCCGCATAAGGAAATTCATCATGGGGCTTAATAGCTAGATTGGAGGAGAGGTAGATGTTCATGGTCTAGCCACTATGGATCTAGTGTATGAGAAATTTGTTAAGAAAGAACAAAAGCTTAAAGATATCTCCATTCACCAGGAAAATAGAAATCATAAGAATATTGTGGGAGCTCGTGTCAAACCAACTCCAAAGAAGTTTGAAGTTGTGAAAGATTTACAAAAACAAGGGGAAAAAGGACCTTGAAATAGTGGAAAAGGATCAAGGAGGGAACACAAGAGGAATAGTTCTATTGGCGGGAATGCTAATAATGTTGGTGGAAATGCTAATAAATATGGAGAACTCACAAGGAAAAAGGGACTGACTACTGGATGTTTCACATGTGGGGGACACCACTATGCTAGTCAATGTCCCAATAAGGATTCTAGGTCACGATCATATGGTAACCCACTCCCTACCCAACAAGTAGCATTCCAAAAAAATATTCATGTTGCCTTGGATGATCGCCAAGTAGAGTATCAAGTTACTACAATAGAGACTCAAGTTATTTTATTTGGTTTACCCATTTCCATACTTATAGATACTAGAGTAACTGAAATTTTTATTTCACCTAGAATAGCAAAGAAAATATCTAGGAAAGCTGGTTATATGGAAAAATCTTGGGTTGTATAATATGAAAACCAAAAAAGAGCAACAGTAGAACAATGTTTGTTCAAAACTAGGATTTAGCTACCTTGTTTCTCTATGGAGGTGAAGCTATATGTAGTTCCTTTAGGATCTTATGATGTTATCCTAGGTATGAACTGGCTTTGGAAACATAGAGCCAAGGTAGATTTCCATGCCAAAATAGTAGAATGCTTAGATTATTTTGGTAATCAAGTGATGCTACAAGGGATAACTAGGGAAGTAAATTTGTGTCAAATCTTCACAATACGATTGCTTAGGGCTGAAAAGAAGGATGCAAGCTCTTTGCAGTCAAGATGGAAAAGCTTAAAGATTATAAGGGATCTAATTTTCAAGATGATCTTGATAAATTTGGACCACATAGCTAACAAGAGATGGAAGAAGGTGAAATGGTGGAAACCAGAGTGACCGGCATGGAAATATATCCTATACTGTGGAAATTTTTGGATGTGTTTCTAGAGAAATTACCTGGGCTACTAGTGAAAAGGATATTTAACTTTCAATTGATATAGTACTAGGATCCGAACTTGTTTCCAAAGTGCCTTACATAATGACAACAATTAAGTTAATATAATTAAGGCATAATTGGATGATTTTTTTTAAGGGATTGATAAAACCAAGTGTATCACCTTAGGGAGCACCAGTAATCTTTGTGAAAAATAAGGATGGAAGTTTGTGTTTGTGCATAGATATTTGCATGCTTAACAAAGCTATGGTAAAGAAAAAGTATCCATTACCAAACATTGATGATCTATTTTAGCAAATGAGGGAAGATGCTATATTTTCTAAGTTTGATCTATGATTTGGATACCACCAATTGAGAATTAAAGATGAGGACATATTTAAGACTACATTGAAAACTAGATATGGGAATTATGAGTTTACAGTTCTACCCTTTTCTCTAACTAATGTGCTTGCAACCTTTATGAACCTTATGAACAATGTATTTAGGGATTTCCTAGATAATTTTGTCTTGGTTTTCCTAGATGATATCATAATTTATTCCAAGAATGAGGAGGATCATTGTAAGAATTTCGAGATAGTTCTACAATGGTTGAGAGAACATAAGTTGTATGGGAAAATCTCTAAGTGTGCCTTATTTCAAAAGAGAGTACATTATCATGGACATGTGATCTCAGCAGATGGTATCTCAATTGATCTAACTAAGATCAAGGTTGTGTTGGAATGTCTAGTACCGAAAAATGTCTCTAAGGTAAGAAGTTTTTTGGGATATTATAGAAAGTTTGTTGCAAAATTATCCAAGATAGCCTTTACAATTACCTCTTTACAAAAGAAAGGGAAGAAGTTTGAGTGGAATAAAAAGCGCCAAGTAGCATTTGATCTACTCAAAGAGAAGCTAACTACTTCCCCAATCTTGAAAGCACCATATCCTGATAGAGGCTTCATTGTTATCACATATGCATCAGGAGAAGGCTTAGCTGATGTTTTAATGCAAGAAGGGAAATCAATTGCTTATGAATCAAGGAATATAAAAACCTATGATAAAAATTATGCATCGCATGATTTAGAGTTAGTAGCAGTGGTTCACACATTACAGATGTGGAGGCATTACTTGTTGGGGAAGCCCTTTGAGATGAAAACTAATCTTCATTGGTTGAAATATATATTTTCTCAACCTAATATGAATGCAAGGAATAAAAGATGATTGGAGTTAATATCTGATTATGACTTCAATATCAGCTACATCAAGGGAAAAGAAAATTAGGTTGTTGATGCCTTAAGTCGAAAACATCATATTTCCTCAATAGTGATAATCCAAACCGACTTTGAAGGTCAAGTATTACATAAATGCAAAGAGGATGAGTACTATATGCAATTTAAGCAAGAACTCACAAGCAATCTACAAGGTACAAGGTATGAAGTTATTCATTTTTAACCCAATGGAATACTTAAGTAGAAGGGGAGAATGTATTTACCTGACTCAAAAGAGGTAAGAAATTCAACATGGAAGGAAGTTCATGAAGCACCATACTCTAGACACCCTGGTGTGACAAAAATATTAGCCGATGTAAAGCCATTATATTTTTGGAAAGGGATGAAAGGAGATGATGCTAGATTTGTGGCTAGGTGCCTTAATTTTCAAATGGTAAAAGTTGAGCATCATCATTTTACAGGCTTGTTATACCCACATGATATTTCAGAGAGTAAGTGGAAATTTATAAGTATGGAATTTGTGTAAGGATTGCATATGTCAAGGAATAAGCACAATTCCATTCTTGTGGTTGTGGATAAGCTTACTAAGGTAGCACATTTAATACCCAAGATTCTAGTTGATGGAGCTCAAGTCATAGCATGAAAATTTGTTCAAGAAGTGCTTAGACTGCATGGAATTCCAAAGAAGATTATCTCATATGGATACTCATGAGTCACCTCAAGGTTTTGGCAAACCTTATTTTTTGCATTGGGGACCCAATTGAATATAAGCTCAACATATCGTCCAAAAATGGATGGACAAACTGAAAGGGTAAATCAAGTATTTGAAGACCTACTTAGAAATATTGCATGGATCAACAATACAAGTGGGAAGATTAATTTCCTTTAGTGGAATTTTCTTATAACTCCTACCATTCCAAAATAAAAATGGATCCTTTCAAAGCATTATATGGTCAAAAGTGTCAAACCCTTATAAGTTGGGACAAACTTGAGGATAGGGTGAGTCTTAGGACAAAGATGTTGGCTTAAATGGAAGAACAAGGGATGATTATTAAGAAAAAATTAGCTAAAGATAATGATAGACATAAAAGTTATGCAGATGCAAAGCTAGTGCCCCAAAATTTTGCAGTAGGTGAGAAGATATTGATAGTTAAACCTCATAAGAGCCATCAAATTTGGAAAGTCATCCAAATTAGCCCTGCGCTATGTAGGACCTTTTTAAATTATTGAGGAAGTGAATCCTATAGCTTATTGAATTGTGTTGCCACCAACTTTTATCTAAATGCATAATAAATTTCATGTTTCTTACCTAAATAAGTATATACCAGGGGATAATCATGTGATTGATTTGAATTCTTTATAGGTATAGGACCCTAGAGTGGTAAAAATTGATCCTATCAAGGTGCTCAGAATGCGTAATCTTTGCTTATGTAATAGAGAGGTTCTATAGTGCAAAGTCCAAAGGGACCACTATGAGGAAGACTCTCCCACTTGGGAAGACTATGTGGAGATACAAAAAAAGTTTCCACATGTTCTACTTTCTTTTGAAAGTACTTGAAAATATTTTTGTTTGTTTGTTTAGTTTATGTTTGCTATATAAAATCATCGGGGACGATGATTCACAAGGGAGGAGTATGTCACATCCCATTTTGTATTTACCTATTTACTATTACTATGCTAGGGTAAACTATTTCATGTATGAATGTAATCAAAATTTTGATTGGAAAAATATGTGCTTGCACCTTGATATCAATGAATTATGAATGAATTTTTATCTCATTTAATGTTATGCAATGAAATCCATATATGGAAATGAATGGTTATTGAATTGGATACTCTAACAATGGAAAAATATTATGTAAATTCATATTTTGATGAATAGATGACTACTATGGGAATGTGTTAGTTGGATGTAGGTTCATATTCAATCCTCCAGGGAAAGGGGAAGTATCAGTCAAGAAAAGAACTTGGTCGGGTAACCAATAACTAAACCTAACTGAGCTTACACACACTTGTAGTAGAATAGTTGAGTCTAGTCATAATGTTGGGAATTGGTAATTCATCCTTAATTATGATGTGTTTGCATTAGTGAGGGTCTTGATTACTGTTGAGTGCATTCTTGGATCATGTTTATACATTTGGAGCTTATAAGTTCTTCCCTATATTACTATTCTTGATTGATGAGGTGAACATTTTTTGAATGTATATATGTATATATTTTCATGTCAATGATAGACCAGATACATAGAGGAGCACACACATGAGAGTAGATAGGTAGATGTACCTATGCATTCTTATCAATGAGTTTCTTATGAGCATGGTTTTATCAAAGGGATAATGTGACATGTATGTATATATGTATATATACATCACACATATATTCCCTATCAATAAGATGATAATTGTATATGTTCTTGATTGTGCAATAAAATATATATATATATAATATATAAACATATGTACATATGTACACATGTGTCGATATATACATATGTGTGACAAATAGAAATATCCATACGGATATATCAATATATGTATAGTATGTATACATGTACATATAGGTATATATATACAAACGATATTATATGTGTGAAATGTTAACTTGACTTATTCATTTGAATATCAAATGTATACATATTTAGTGGACATGGAATATATATATATATATTATATATATACATATATATAGCATTGAGGCTATTCATTGACACATATATATATATATATATATATATATATATATATATATGTACATGTATATATATTTAAAAATATATTATATTAATAAAGGTCGATTTATATATGTATTGTGCTAAAGATAAAGGTTAACTTGGAGTTTATAAGCCATGGTCGATATCATGCAAAATGCATTGCTATTTAGTAAGTAGCGCATTACTTAATATTGGAATGCATTTATCCAAGAGGATAAAAGGTGATGGAATTAATAAATATAAAACCTGCTATGAAAAGATTTTTAAACACATGATAAAAGGAAAATAAAACCACAACAATAAACATGCTAGTCAAAGTACAGTTTGAATGGCATTTTAGAGGATTCGACTCATCTTTTACCTATCAGATATATAGTCTATAACTAAGTCGATGTAGTTATGTGTTTCTTGTAAAATGTAGATTGTTTCTTTGGATAAACCTCACCAAAGGAATAGGTAAATGGTTGAGACTTGGTGCCATTATATGAATACTCTATTCCTATAGAATTCTATCATGTTTTGAAATTCGATTCTCATCTATTGAGCATGTGCATATTGGAAATAGTCTTGTGTTGTTGTCAAGAAAAGGAGGTCAATCTATAGAATACCAAGCTATGTTTTCACTTAGATTTTTGCCACCTTTTTTTCAACGAGAGGTGAGTCATTCTACATGCTAGAGTGGTTTCAACTAGCATACCTTTTCCTTAGGCATCAGTGTCTGAATATTCAATATAAATAGAAGGGCTAGCTCTCTCATTTGGGATGCACAATTTTGTAGGTCTTTTTGTTGCTATTATTTTGAGAGCATTGAGTTATTTATGAGCCTAGAGAAAGAGAATATTGTGAAGTATTGCATTGCATCTTTTTAGTAGTTAAAGCGAAAGCTAACAAGTTGTCATTGGAAATTTGTGAATCAATTCAATCAATTGGATCAAGCGTATTACAAGAATGAGGATCTAATCTTCTTTTATTTTTATTTTATTATGAAAGAATGAAATTATTGTTTTCTTTGACTAGAATTGTTTGAGAAAGCTTGCTTTAGTGAATCATAGTATTTGCTTATGAAAAAGAAAAGAATTTATTTTATGCTTTTCTATGAAAGTGTTTGTATAATTACACTATGAATGATGAAACAAGGATAGCTTAAGGGTTTTATTACAAAGTTATTTGATTGTACTAGATAGATTTTAAGTTACACTTGGGATTTGATGATCCATTGAAGGGAGGGTAGCTTGTATTTCTTCTTTGTGGGTAGAAATACCATTGAGTTTTGGGGAAAGGGAATAGGTTGTTTCTAGGGTTAAAGACTACCAATAGGAGGAAATACCTATGCATAGTTTATAATGGCAGAAAGTCAAATTGAGCTTGAGTAGTGTTTGTGAGTAGGATGACTGTCACTAGAAGCACTAAGAACACTTTGGCCAAAATAGTGTGATTGCCTTTGGCTCCATTGTCAGTTCACCATGATCTAGTTATGCATGCTAGTTCATGATTGTAGGGTTTACAATTTATATTTATGTAGGACATAACACTACACTAAAAGTGGTTGTCATTGCAAATTTACTCCACAGATATCTTTGTCAAAGGGTAGGCCATCTATCAAATAATAGATATGTGGGGGACCACATATGATTCTGTGCTTGGCAAAAAAGTGCTTGAGTGATGCTTCTCGTCCTCAACAGGTGACTATGATGTAGATTTGAAAGGAGATTCCTAGACCATCTATATCTATTGCTTGAAGCTCATTTGAGCTATGTATGTACTTTGTACATATTCTTTGGAATATTGTAATATGTAAAATATTATAATTTTGGAAAAGAAATAAAAAATTATTATTATTATGACATCTATGTTCATTTTTTCTCTATTAAGAAAATATTTTTTTATGGAATTGGTTAAGTTACATAATTATTTACTTGAAAGTGAAAACTTAGGAACTTTTACTTGAGTGAATGGTTGGTGTGTTACACCCCTTTTGTTAAGGTTATGAATTATGAGAATGTTTCCATGGACAACAACCCACCAAAAATAGTTAACTCTAGGGATCATATTTTTAATCCAAACATGATTCTAATGAAAATTGGTATGAGGAATCAAAGGTTTTTCCATGATCTCATAAGAAGACTTCACCCACATGCATCTAGAAGGATTCTTAGTCAATATCCACTCATTTTTTTTTGTCTTTGGAGAAGAAATAACATCACCTATTTTTTATTGTAAGGATTATAAAGTTGCATCCTAGTTTTGTTGTCTTCCCATACACAAATTGACTCTAGTTAACTAATTTTGAAAAAATTCCACTAAGGCTCCACACCTTGCCAATTTATATAACAAACAACCCACTTCCCATTAATTGTAAAGCTTTTGTTTTAATTGGATGAGGTTATTAATGGAGGAAATAGGGGGAAATTAAGCCAATCATCGTCCTAGAAAGTAGTAAATTTGACATTACCAATTCTTTTTCTAGCCCCCTGTTTTAAAACACTTCTTTTTTCAAGAAAGTTTTTCCAGAACACGAAACCATAAGGTAGATCTGAAGCCCTTAGAAATATACCCTAATCCAAATTTCTTAATTATTTGGCATTTAGAATTTTAACCCAATATTTAGCTCCTTTAAAAAGGCACCACCCCATTTTAGCCAAGAGAGCTTTATTAAAAAAAATTAGTCTCCTAATTCCAAGACCTCCAGCCCATTTAGGAACACACACTTTATCCCAACCCACTAAATCCATTGTATCACAATCTTCAATTCCTAACAACAAGAATCTCCTTTGTATCTATTCTATCTTTTTAGCTATAAAGGAAAGGATATTGAAAAGGCAAAGGTAGTACCCTAGAATGTCTTGCAACAAAGCTTTAAGGAGTTGTAATTTCCTATCTTGACTCAAGAGTTTCCCCCTCCAATCGACCAAATTATTTTGGACTCTCTCTATAATGTAATTTCAATAGTTTCTACTAGGTCTCTTGTATATTAAAGGAAGGCCCAAGTAGGCGGCTAGAAGAATAACATCCTAGCATCCCAAGATCTGCTAACTCTGTCTTTCACAATTTGATCCAAACTAAAGAAGTATATTTTAATTTTGTTGTAATTAATAAATTGACCTGAAGCCTTAACATAGTTAATCAAAATAAACTTCTAGTGTCCAACTTCAATAACTGAGGCTTTCCCAAAAAGTAAAATGTCATAAAAAAACTATTGATGAGAAGCAAGAGGAAGACAAGAAGGAGCCTTAAACCCTTTCAATAGATTTTTATCCAACAGGGTTTGAATATTTCTTCCCAAAACTTATGGCACTATTATGAAAAGGTATGCAGAGGGGGGGTAACCTTTCCTTAAACCATGACCATAATAAAATAACCCCTTAGGAACACCATTCACCAAACAAAAACACTTGGGTGTAGTGATACAAGAAGAAATGAGTTTAAGGAACCTTCCCTTAAATCCATACTATTTAAGAATAGAAATAAGAAAAAGGACAAGACACGCTATCATAAGCTTTTGAGATGTCCAACTTCAAATCCATCCCATGTTTCTTACTAAGCTCCATATAATGCAACACCTCATGGGTTGAGATTGTTGCATCCAAAATATGTCTTCCTTTAACAAACCCTTTTTTATTTTTGGAAATCATTTTATCCAAAACATCTTTCAATTTGTTAACAATAATCTTGGAAAAAATATTATAAGTAGTATTTTAGAGACTTATCAGCCTAAAATCCTTCATGGAGGACACATCTTCCTTCTTCGGGATAAGGGAAATAAAATTTGAATTCAATTGATTTAGAAGCCTACCTAACTGAAAAAATCTTGAGTAGTATTTAAGAGGTCCTCAGAAACAATATCCAAAAAATCCTTGAAGAAGGCAAGAGGAAACCCATTTGACCTTGGGGCTTTATAAGCACCAAAGAAAAAATAGCATACTTAACTTCCTAGATAGAAACAACTTTGGTTATCTCTTTAAGATCTTCAACTATGATCACATTGGGAATCACTTGGAGAAGGTCCTCAAAGTCCATAGAGGTAGAATCATAAGTCATATAAAAATTATAAAAAAGGAGACAACCTCATCAACAATTTTATCTTAAGTATTAAGAATAGTGTCATCTTCTTCTTTTTTAAATTTATTATTTTGTTCTTGCTCCTTGGTTCATGGTTGATTTATGGGAAAAGATCATATTTTTGTCCCCTTCGATAAGCCATTGAATTTGAGACTTTTGTTTCCATAAGATCTCCTCATGCTTGGTAACTTTAAACCATTGGGCTCTAAGGTCCCATTCCTTGTTACAAATTTTTTCATCGACCACACCTCCCTCCATCAGTTTTTGCACCTCTTTTATACTATCACCAATAGTCTTCTTAGTATTGAAGATGTTTCCAAAGGATAATTTATTCCAACCTTTTACTCTCTCTTTAACTCTTTTTAATTTATTAGCCAAACAATACATATAGGTGCCGACACAAGGTTCATTCCACCACCTTTCAACAAGGGATTTGGAGTCAGGATGATGAGTCTACATGATTTCATCTCTAAAAGGAAATAGAACCTTAAGAGTATTATCTTCTCGGCTTAAAAAAAGAGCATTGTGATTTTAACTTGTTCTAGGGAGAGCAGATAAAGTGACAGTAGGAAGTATGTTCCAGATAGATGAATTGAGAAAATGGTCCAACTTAACTTGGATAAAATGATTACCCTATTTCCTATTCGACCAAGTAAACAAGGAAGCTTGCAAAGAAATATTTATGAGACTAGCAGAGTTTAAGAAACCTACAAGATCGAGCATGCTATCAAAAAGTTCTTCCAAGCCTCCAAATTTTTTTGATGAAAATAATGAAAAATTAAAGTCTCCTCCAAGAATCCATAAATCCCCAATGTTTTAACTCATATGATTATTGAGGGAGCCCCATAGGTCATATTTATTAGTACAAGAAGTGGGGGCATAAGTATTTATTAAATTCTATTTTTCAGAGGTAATTAGATCTTCTAAAGAGACCATCATATTATTCTTACAAAAAAATCCAATAGAACCCTTAAATATAGAGGGGTTCCATAAAGTAGCTATACCCCCTAAAGAACCATCAAAATCATTAAGAATATAGTTGGCACAAGTCCGAATATTCTTTACAATCTTGTCAAAAATACCCTTCTTCATTTTAGTTTCTTGGATTAGAAAAATATCAACTTTAAAATCAGCTAAATAAGATTTAAGAAGATGTTGTTATAGGGACTAAATTAAGTCCCTTTATATTCTAGGAAATCATCTTCATATTACATACCAAACAGAGAGCAAAACCACCTTGATGTTGTTAAGAGGATGAGTCTTCTCCCCCTTACTTCTTTTTAGACTTAGGCCCCGAGAGCGAGTCCAGAGTCTTTTGCTTCCCTAAAGCAACATCTCTAATAATGTCTTTGTTCCTAAATGTTAATGAGGATTATGCATAGGGATTAAACCATTTAATAAAATATTAATTATTTTAATGGGTGTGGGTTGAGTTAATGAACCATGGTTTTATTAACTAGGCTAGAGCTATGTAATCTCACAGAATTGCACCTAGGGGAAATTCCATATTTTTGCACCTTTGCCTTACATTTATGACACCCTAGAGTAGAAATGAAAAAAATCCCATGGGTCGGAATTTTATAATCCTCACCCCATGTGGAAAATTGGTAGAGCAAGATAATCCTAATGACGCGTTTCCTAAAAATTGATGTCTTGGATGACCGTGCAATGTATAGACGCTTGTGTGGTGTGCTCGTGTCCTATCAGTTTTTTGAGTCTAAAACAAGGAATCTTGAATATTGACTCCTGGAATGTGTTTTGGCAGTCAATATTTTGGGTGTGACACCTCTTTGTTGCCCTTGCATGCAAAAAATACCCTCATTTTCCCTCATTTTGGGGTTTCAATTCATTCAGTCAAGCTCTCTCTTTAGTGATCACTCTTAAGTTTCTCTTCATTCTTGATAGAAACACTCTCACAAGTGAAGCCATGCTAGACTAAGGTCCTTCCAACAACTATAGCTCTCAAGAAAGAACTGAACAATGTGTTTGTGTGCTCTGGAGAGGGTCTAGGCCTGTGGGTAATGCTCTCTCTCTCTCTCTCTCTTACCCTTTCTTATCTACTTGTTCATTTATTACTTTATGGTGTGAGTTCTACTTTTGAAGTGGGTTTTCTTTCACCACATGCTTTTTCCATTTTGATCACACTCATTTCCTATCTGGATGTCTATGGAGGTGGGAACACCAAAATGTGGGTTTGATTGAGGTAACCCCTATACAACCCTAACCTTTTCTCCTCGTTCTTTTGCATGCAAGTCGTAAAGTGGAGCTTGGAGTGAAGACTCGAATGTCTAGTTGTGTGTAAGTTTTCTCTGAGTTCTCCTTGTCATTTTCTTGCAATTTTTGTTGTCTTTGATTATTCTATTTAGTAGACCTTAGATCTATGTAAATAAGTGAGACTCCATCCCGCCCGACTAAGCTCCTGAGCTTCTTGTTTCTTAGGACCCCAGCGTGCCAATTAGACGATAGTGCATTGCATTGGAATCCTAAATCTATGTTTCCATCCTTTGGCCAAGAGCTCCTCTATATGAGGTAAAAATATAGAGGTTTCACTCTCCCAAGATCTGAAGTAGTTTTCCTTAGAAGTTAATGCATGCTTATTTCCTTCAAAATTTCTCCATTCCTCTTATGTTGAGGTGGATAAGGGTAACTCATTCCTTGGTGATCTCTTGAGAATGAAGAGACTCATGTGTAGTGAATCCCTCTTATCTCACATTTTAGTGAACCTGACATGAAACATGTTAGATCCATTTTTACAATGTGTCCCTATTAATGATAACACTTTCTCTAAGGAAGAATTTAATGTTGGATGACGCTCTAGATGACTTCTTAGAAGCACCTTCCTCTATTCATAAATATTCCAAGTGAATTTACTCTTCGCAAGATGAGGAGTCAATAAATGTAGTGGTGGTCTCCATGGATCATCCAAGCCCTAAGAAACCTATCATTTATGTGACCCCGACTATCCCTTCTCCAAGGGAGGATCATTCTATCTATGGGATTTCATATCGAGATGATTCATCAGACTTTTACTCAAGGTTCGTAAAAGCTATAGACTCTACTTCTTATAACGTTGTTGGTCACACATACAACACAAGAAGAAACAAGCAAAACTTGGATCAACAACCTTCTATTCCTACATCTCAACCTACTCAACTTCCTACTTTTTTCCACCTTCTCAACCAAGTCTTCCTTCAACACCTAAACTTGTGATTAAAGCACCAGGTGATTATGATCTTGTCAAGCAACTGTATGTTACTCTAGTTAAGATCTCACTTTGGGATTTACTTCAGATTGCTCTGGTTTATCAAGAGATGCTTCAAGAAGCCTTGTATAAAATCCTCTTTCCTACCTCCACTAGGCCTATGGATGTTAATGCGATGTTGGCTCATATTCATGCAGATTCACTGAATATTACGTTCCATCCGCAAGAACTCCCACCTCTAAATGTGTAAAAATAAGTGGATCCATTGATGATTATACTTAATGTTAATAATACTGGTATTAGGTGTACCCTCGTTGACACTGATTTGTCTCTCAATGTTCGTGGTACTGACCTACTACCCAAGATTAAAGTTGATTCATCCTCTCTAGTTGCTTCTTCATTGTAAATTTATGGGTATGACAATGTTGGCCACCAAGCTCTAGGCATGATAATACTACCTTTTTAACTAGGTCCCATTACCTTACCTACTTTGGTTTATGTGATGCCTAGTTCTTTACCTTATAATATTCTTTTGGGGAGACCTTGGATTCATTCTATGGGTGTCGTAACTTCTACTTTGCAATGTTCCCTAAAGTTTTTCATAAACAATTGGGTGGTCACAGTCAAAGTTGAACATGAATTTGTTCACCTTTGTGAGCTAGTGGATTTTGGTTGGGATTCAGTCATCTCCACTCATAAGAATTGCATTCCATCCTTAACCATTGATTCTATGACATGTTCCTTGATGATACCCTCCATAGAGGTTGTCCTCGAAGTGAATGTCATTAAAGAAAAGTCACCTAAAGAAAAAATTCCTAAGTCTTCCTCGTCTTCTCCTTCTGAATCAAATGTTTTCCTTGGTGATGATTGGGGATCCTTATAATTCTCTGAATTCTTTATTGCAAAATACAAGGCAAGCCCCATTCATCTAGAATTTTTAAATGCGTCTAACATAAAAGTAGATGATGCTCCCATTGAGGAAGAGAAATGTGATCCTATCCAGGAGTTTGATCGTTCCCCTGCTACAAAAAGTGTTCCTACTCTTGTGAAAGAGGTTAATTTTTTTGAACTGAATAAAGAAGATGGTTGTGCTCTCATGGATGTGTTCGATGTTCATTGGTGGAATGAGTCCCTCTATGTAGAGCCACCACCTCCCAAATTTTTACAAACTTGCTATGGTTTTGGATATTAAATCATTTCTTGATATGACTATGGGAAGAAAGGCCTAGGGCGTATTGATCTAGGAATCCAAGTCCCTATCTAGTTCAAGCTATGAAAGCGCAATCTAGGTTAGGGGTGCTCTATTGAATAGTATAAGCAAAAACCTTGGTGGAATGTCAATATAATTTCAATTGAACCAATGATTTTGGTCCATCCCAAGCTAATAGATGATAGGGGGAAGGCTGAGAAAGTACCTTTAGATGTATTCTATTCATATGAAGCACTTGAGGAATTTCTAGGTTCCTACTCCCCTTTGCCTCCCTTTAATCATAAAAGATGATTCTCATATCACTTGCATATTTAAGCATACTTTGGAGAATATGTCTTGACTGTTGATGAGGAGGACCCTCTATCCAACCTTAGTGATGGCGTTCCGATATCACTTCCTGGAGATCATAATTCTCTCCTTAAAGAAGAAACTATTGAAATATCTATGGATCCTAAGTCTCCTCAAAAGGTGAGCAAGGTTGGGAAGTTCCTTTCTTTTAAAGGAGCTAAGGAGAATTCTGATCTCCTACATTCTCACCTTGACATCTTTTTTTGGACATATGAGGACATGACTGGCATCGATGAGTCTATAGTGGTTCATAATATCATCATGTGTCCCAACACCAAGCCAGTTTAGAAGAAAATTTGAAAGATCAATCCTTGGGTGGCGTTAATGGTTAAGACTAAGATAGAGAAGCTATTAAAAGCAGGCTTCATCTATCCAATTGAATAATCCCCTTGGATTTCAAATATTATAATTATTAGTAAACCTAATGATCGTATTCACATGTACATTTATTTTTTGTGATATTAATAAGGCTTCTCTTAAGGATGATTTTTTGTTGCCTAATATAGATATGATTGTGGACTCGGTTGTAGGTCATGTATTGTTATCTTTTATGGATGGTTTCTTGAGTTACAATCAAATCTGTATTAACCTAGAAGATCAGTACAAGATATCCTTCACTACCCCTTGGGGTAATTTTTGTTATGTGGTTATGCCCTTTGGGTTAAAGAATGCAGGAGAAACTTACCAACGGACGATGACCCTAATATTCCATTATTTCATTCATAAAATTTTAGAAGACTATGTCAATGACATCTTGGAAAAATCTATAACCTATCAAGATCATATAAAGAAACTTCATCTTATCTTTGAGAGGCTTCAACTCTATAAGATGATACTTAATCTTGTTAAGTGTGTTTTCGACATAGACATAGGAAAACTTCTATGGTTTATAGTCTCTCACCATGGAATCAAGGTCGACACAAATAAGATCGATACCATTGTTAACATGCCTCCACCCAGGAATATTACTGAATTACTTAGTTTACATGGGAAGATTCAAGTGATTCGTAGATTCATATCTCAGTTGGTTGATCATACTCTTCCCTTCACTTGCCTATTAAATAAAAATGTTTGCTTTATATGGGATGAAGAGTGATAGAAATATTTTGAGTCAATCAAAGCCTATTTGTCCAATCCTCCTGTATTGATGTTGGCTATGCAAGATAGACCCTTTTTACTTTAGCTCGTTGCATCACCATACACTTTGGCTACTTTGCTAGCTTAGTATGAAAATTCCAAGAAAGAGAGAGTGGTCTACTAAATTGTTCATGTGTTGGTCAATTATGAAACTCATTACTCCTCCATGGAGAAACAATTCCTTGCTCTTGCCTTAGCTATATAGAAGTTAAGGCACTATCTTCTCCATGTTGAAATGCATGTCATTGTGAAAACTGGCCTTCTAAAGCATTTGTTCTCTAGTACTGACCTTGCTAGGAGATTAGCAAATGGGTAAAGTTGCTTTCTAGGTTTGACAGTAAGTTCAACACTTAGAATTCGAGAAAGGGTTAAGAAATTTTTGATCAATTGGAAGACACTCCTTCATCTCACTCTTTCTCGAGTTTTGACTTATTTCCCGATGAGAACATTTTTTCAATCAATTATGATCTTGAATGGAAGATTTACTTTGATGGATTGAGATGTTAGACTGGTTCCAAATTAGTTCTGGTTCTAATATCACTTGAAGGTAAACCAATCCCTCTCTCCTTTTTATTAGTCTTTCCTTGCACTAATAATATTGTCGAGTACAAATCTCTCATTGTTGGCTTGCATGCCACAATTGCACTAAAAATAAATCATCTCTGCATACTAGGTGATTATGAGCTCATTGTGAACCATATTATAGGAACCTATCAAGCTAAGCAAAGTAAGTTGTATCGATATTGGGACCCTGCCTTTTCCTTGCTTAATTTTTTCTCTTCCTTCACAATAGATAGTGTCCCTAGGAGGGAGAATAGACATGCATATGCCATGGTGAGTTTTTCCTCCCTCGTATCTTTAGATGAGGATACAAAAGAATACCACTTCGTGGTTCAGGTTCTTTGAACCCCAGTAGTTTTTGACCAACCTAAATTTGATGCCCTTGTGTGTATTCACGTGGACTTGGGAGATTGGTTCTCTAAAATTTACAATTATTTAAAAATTGGAAACTTTCTTGATGTGACAAAAAATGATCACACTCGTTTTGAAAACTTTCAGCCCATTATGTTGTTTTGTTTGATGTTCTTTATCGGAAATATTATAACGGCTTGCTTCTTCAATGTCTCACTAAAGTGGAAATACCCCTTGCCCTTAAGGAATCCCATTCAGGCTCTGGGGGTGGACACTTTTTTGGTAAATCCTTGGTGAGGAATTTAATACACATGGGGTACTATTGGAAAATGATGGAACGAGATTCCTTCAATTTTGTTAAAAAGTGCCTGCAATGTCAATAGCATAGTCATCTTATTCATGCACCCACACAAGAGTTACAAAATGAGACCTCTCCTTGTCCCTTTGCAAAATGGGGGTTAGATATTATTGGAAAAATATCACCTCCTTCTTCCAAGGGATATAGCTTTATCATTGTTGCTACTGATTATTTCATGAAGTGGGTCAAGGCCATTCCATTTCAATCCATTAACATTGAAGCTATTTGTATTTTTCTTCTGAATAACATTATTTCTCAGTTTGGATTTCTTGCTACACTTGTCTCTGACAATGGTGCTACATTCAAGAACAAGGAGTAAAGAAATTCCTAGAGAAATTTCACATTTAACATAGATTTTCTACACCTTATTATCCACAATGTAATGGTCAAGCAGAAGTGTCCAACAGGACTCTTGAGCTCATTCTTTTTAAAATAGTTAATAAGCACGATAAGGATTGGCATATTCAGCTAACATATTCTTTGTGGGCCTATCACATGAGCATTCGTATGGAGATGGGAATGATGCCTTACAACCTTGTGTATGGTGTTGAAGCTATCATGCCTCTAGAGTTGGAGATTTCATCTTTATGGGTTTCCATTAAGGGGTTAATTGATGAAGAAACTTCTCAAGCTAATCATTTGCATCAACTAGAGGTGCTTGATGAGTGTTGATTATAGGCCATCGATTATCTTAAAGCTTATCAATAATCATTATCAAGATAGTATAACCAAAGTGTGCTTCCTAAAATGTTTAAGCGGGGTGACTTGGTTCTCTATGAGAATCATAAATATGTAAATGTGCCACCTAACCATAGGGGAAAATTTAGATCTAACTGGTTAGGCCCTTGCATTTTTGTCTCTGTGTATGATTTGAGTGCCTATGGATTATCGTCTATGGATGGAACACCTCTAAAAAATCCTGTTAATGCGATGCATCTCCATTGATACTATGTGTAGTGTCTAATGTGTCGTGTGTGGTGTTCACTCTTTAAAAGTATTAGTACTGCAAATGTTGACATTACCCATTAACACATTATGAATTGTTTTTGTGTTATGAAATGACCATGTGTGTGTGTGTAACATACATATATGTGTCTTACTATGCTATGTATCCATGCATTACATTACATATTTTAAGACAGTTAGATCATCATTATATTTAATTAACATACATCCATGTGTGTTCATTAAATTATGGTAACATCTAGTGTAAACATACATCCATACACATATAACATCAATAGCATCAATATACATGAAAATAAAGAAGCATACACATCGAAATACACAATGCCATGATATAAATTTTTTTATATATGTATATATATCAAATTTCATGTATATGTATCAGGCCACTACTATTAAAAAATGAGTGGCTATTGAATATGTGTCAATGTCTATACAAAATGATCTACCAAATTTATATATGTGTCTCTCGCTAAAAAACTGATGTAAAAAATAGGAGATCCCTATGATTGTGGCATGTGGTTCCTAGAAACCTTTGTCTTTGGTTGTTGTTTTTGTGGTTTGGGGAGGGGTTTCATGATGGTCATAGATTGGGATTGATGTGAGCGCAATGCAGACAAATCTACCTGCATCCTCCTGATCTCTTCCAACAGGGGGCATATGGTCATTCGGGCCTGCATCAACTCCTACTGTAGCTGTTGAACATCTTTTGGGATCATGGCAGTTGGCTTCCTCTCAAGGTCATCGAGGCAGCTCTAAAGGGAATCATGCACCTTCTTAGTGATGTTGGCCCTCTTCACAATGGCATCTCACTCATCAAGCACCATCCACAACTCCCCCAACAGCTGGTCACACTACCCCTAGAGAGTAGTCGTCTTTGTGGTCAGTTGCACTATCTCTACACCCCGCCCCTTGTAGGAATTCCTCAGACATGATATTGACTAAAAAATGTGGTTATGTTGTTGTGTGGACACCAATTGGTATGCCTTGATAACCATCCCTTGAATAGGCATGCTAGGGGCCACCTTTGAAATGATCTAGGTCATTAGCCCAGTCCATCCCTGTACATCCTCTACAACCACAAAAAGAAAGAATCAAATCAGTATCACATGGCATATGTGTGTAACCATAAAGCACATGAAACTGAAAGTATTGAAATATAAATAACATGCTCAATATACCTAGGTCCCCTAGCTTCCATGTGGGTTCAGGGTGAGGAGCAACACTGGGACTTGTGTTGCCAACATCGGTAGCCACTTCTGGAGCCACCAAGGCTGATGGCATTGTGATAGTAGGTGCTATTGACACCAACGAGATGAGGGTAGCTAGTGGGGGATCTAACCTCCTCCATTGCTGCCTCGGCCTCTACAATGTTTCCTCCTCCTCCTATGGTCTCTCCTCCTTGGCTTGTTGCCGCCCTCCCTACCTATCCTATGGTGTTGGTGGTGTCACGTCCTAATGTGGTCCAGGATCCCCTCTAGGGGCATCCTCGCCGAACACTAGACAAGGATGGTGCCTATCCCACCACCCTTTGAAGTCCACAACAATGTTGATGTTATCTATCGACACTATAGGCGACAGATCTTCGTTAGGCTCATCATCATTTGAAGGAACCAAATTGGTGATGGTGGGGTGGGGAGGGTCCCTAAGCCTTGCCACACTCATGAAGGCCCGCGTATACATGGGCACATTAGGGGGAATAGTCTAACACAGCCATGCTATCGCATGACCTGACTCCATTAATATGGAACAATAATGTCATCGTGGTGACCTACAAGAAAATGGTCCCTCTACAGGTTCATGAGATACCTACTATCATCTACCCATCTAAATTAATGATAGGGTCTCCATCTGACCCAGTCTAAAGTAAGTGTATCGAATTGCAAGCGCCAAAACTATAGATCTCCATGTCTCCACTACCTTGTGAAATCATACCAGTGGGCCATGGGGACATGGTACGACCTCCACTAGGGAAACTGAACAACCTCATACACATAATGTGGGAAAAATCCCACACCTACAAAAGTGTGCATGCTATGAGGCTATGGTATTCATAATGAATGTACCACCCTAGCTCCTGGTATAGGTACTCCAACATGTTGCACCCCTAGGAAAAATGTCTAATGCTCTACCATATCACAAATGGTATGGATGAGACCCTCATGCAGGTGATATCCTCACCCATCTATTGTGATCTAAAAGGCCAAAATCACGACCATCACTCGATGGAGTAGGGGTGTAGTAGTCTATGTCTGGTCATACCAGTGCATGCAACTATGGCTCATGCCATCGTCATTGTCGGTCCACCCCAAGTAGTAAAGAACTCCCTCTGTATGCTCCCATGCCAATCGAGTATCATCAATAGCCACCCTTTATCTACAGATGGGTAGTTTAAGAATCAGATATACATCCTCCAATGTAATCTTCATCTCCCCAATAGGAAAGTGGAAAGATGATGTGGTGTCATGTAACCGCTCCATTAGGTTTGATAGCATCATCTCATGATAGTGTGTCTCTAGCATGGTGAGTACATGCTAGAGACTGACCTGTTGCAGATGTGTGACCATGTTGTCACTAAAGCGGTCCCTCTGCTCATAGACTAGTTGATAAGCTTGCTTGTCAAGATGATCCTGAATCTTAGGATAGTCCTTTGAAAAGTGAAGAAAATTATAAGTCAAAAAATGGAATTTTAATATGAAAATAACAATTCACTAAGACTTCTGTGTGTTGTGTAGACATCTATATGTCACACATTAATCCTGATCCTCCATTGATGCCCTGAGGATGCCAACATTTCCTAGGGATGACAATGCAAAGATCAGACAAAAGCACTAAAACTAGATGACAACACAAATTTAAGACATCTATGTAGAAAAAGGACATGTGCGTAGTTCAACGTGGAGAAAAATGCTAAAAAGATTTTAAAAAATACTAAAAAACAAGGTTTTGAGACCTACCTGGTCCACCTCATGACCCTCAACAATGTCATCCTTCAGCTGCTCCATTATTGGTGCATCGTACTCTATCCTACTTCACATTTTGTTGAATTTTCTCTTACAAAATTCAATAATTTCCTCGCACTGAATAGTGAAAATGACCCTTCTAGGGGCCCACCTAGGTATATATATAGGCCCCTTGAGGCCCATTTTTTTCCCGGAGTTTGTGGCTCGTCGATTTCTCCTAAATTTACCCCACCTAGCTGCGGGAAACTCAAGAGGGGGCATATAGTCACCTCTTTACCATATTTTTCCTCTGAATCATCGAATGTTTCTTGATCATTCTTCTTGCCATGGTAGCTTCTTTCGATTTTTGAAATTGACTTAAATTTGAGTTATGTATATTAAAGCTTCGTGCGATTCTTCGCAACCACCCTGTCATTGTTTTTTGAGCTCAGTTGTTGGGGCACCTTCAATACCGACTAGCTCAACCTTGGTGACTTCAAATGCATTTTTTCTTGGCATACAAATCCGTAAAAATTCAAATTTGGGATAAAAAATTTCTTCTCTACTTTAGTGTGGCTAATTTTTTCCAAAATCAAGCCCATTAAAGTGGGGCAAAATGTTATGTTGTAGAATTTCACTGAAGGGCAATTCCACATTTTTGCACCTTTACCTTGTATTTATGACACCCTAGAGCATCAATGACAAAAATACCATGGGTCTTAATTTTGAAATCTTGACCCCATGTGGACAAATGGTGGAGAAATAGAAGCCTAATGACACGTTTCCTAAAAATTGATGTCTTGGATGACCATGTAGCACACAGACGTCTACATAGAACACTTATGTGCTGTCAGTTTTTTGAGTCTGAAACAAGGAATCTCGAATCTTGAATCCTGGCATGTGTCTTGGCGGTCAAGATTTCAAGTGTAATTCCTCTTTATTTCCCTTGCATACAACAAAACCCCTCATTTGCCCTTATTTTGGAGGTTCAAGTCATTTAGTCAAGCTCTCTCTTCAGTGATCACTCTTAAGTTTCTCTTCATTCTTAGAAGCACTCTCACAAGCAAAGCCATGCTGGATTGAGGTCCTTCTAGCAACTACAACTCTCAAGAAAGCACTCAACAATGTGTCTGTGTGCTCTAGAGAGGGTCTAGTCATGTGGGTAATGCTCTCTCTCTCTTACCCTTTCCTATCTATTTTTTCATTTATTAATTTGTGGTGTGGTTTGTACTCCTAAAGTAGGTTTTTCATTCACCACACACTTTGTCCATTTTGATTACACTCCTTTCCTATTTGGCTTTCCATGGAGGTGGGAACACCAAAATGGGGGTCTAAATAATGCAGACCCCTATACAACCCCAACCTTTTCCTCTCGTTCTTTTGTGTGTAGGTCATAAAGTGGAGCTTGAAGTGAAGACTCAAACATCTGGTTGTGGGTAAGTTTTCTTTGAGTTCTCCTTGTGTTTTTCTTGTAGTTTTTCTTGTCTAGTTGATTATTCTATTTAGTAGACCTTAGATCCATGTAAATAAGTGAGACTCCATGTTTCTTGACTAAGCTCCCAAGATTTATGTTGCTTAGGATGCCAGCGCACTAGTTGGATAATAGTGTGCTGCACTGGCATCCTGAATCCACGTTGTCATCCTTTGGTCGATTGCTCCTCTATCTGAGGTAAAAATATAGAGGTTCCACTCTCCCAAGATCTAAAGTAGTTTTCCTTAAAAGTTAATGCATGCTCATTTCCTTCACAATTTCTTCATTTTTCTTAGGCTAAGGTGGATAAGGGCAATTCATTCCTTGGTGACATCTTGAGAACGAAGAGACTCGTGTGCAGTGAATCCCTCTTATTGTTAGGAATTAGGTGTTGTACACCTTCCATAATGCTTATAATGTTTACTTTGTTATTATGTGTGTGGTGCACCTAGGGGTACCTAGATGGACATGGATCACTAGGAGTTATAATGTTGGGTCCACTTTATGTTGTATGTAACATTGGAACTTAATTGTAAAATGTAATTATTTAATATTGGGGAAAAATAAAATATAATAAAGTGCCCAATATTAAATGTGGGGTCACATTATTTTGTAAGCTCATGGTTTTGGGCACATGGTTTATGTAATACCACTTGGTAGTTTTGTGGGAGCTTGCTTCTATAAAAGAAACCACAAGGGTAGTTGTCTAAGGTTGGAGAATTTGTTGCGGGTTAGCAGGTTGATCTAGTGCACCTGTGAGGGTTTGAAGCATGGCATGGGATGTGTGGATGCATGCTTGGTAACATGGAATGCATGGATAGCTTGTGCTTCAGAAGTGTTTATGGATTCTCTGAAGATGTATTGTAATGGGTTTTCATTGTTGAATAATACATGAAGTGTGTATGGTTTTTGGAGGCTAGGTTTTTTCCTCTTGAGGGTTTTCCTAGGGTATATGTTGTGTCATGTTTGATGGGTATGTTGTTTATTCTCTTGAATGTGGATTATGAGTAATTATTTTCCTTGTTATATCTTTTGGGTCATGTGGAAATTGTCATTAGATGGCTGCAAGTTTCCTAATAAGTGGTATCAGAGCCATGGTTGTGGTTGGATAACCCTAGGTTGAGAAAAATATTTCTTAAGTTTGAATCTATGCAATGCATGAGATAATGAAAGGCATGGAAAGATACGAGGGTTTTGCAAGTTGTTTATTGCAGATCTCAGGATTTTGGGTTTGTTGTTTTGATGGGTTGATCGTAGATTTGGGGTGAGAATTTTTTGGCAAAATAGGGTTTCTTGGTTGTGCATTCAAATGGGGGTTTTTTGGGGGAAAAATTACATAAGACCTCTTGGGACAAAATGGACCTTATGATAGGATTCAAGTTGGCTGAGAGATGAATTTTGATATATAATTTTCCCTATTTTGGTTACTAGAAAAAAATGCAATTTTTTTGGTAAAATCCCCCTTTGTTGGTTTCTACGGGTGTCATTATTATGTAGAATTTTTTTTTCAAAAAATGCTCATCGGTATAAAATATCTTGCAAAAAACAGTGAAATAAAAAAAATAAAAGAATTAATTGTGCCGAAAGAAATTTTAATTGAAAACAAATTAAATATATATATTGGGGGAGGGTTACCTCCCCCCGCTCGCCTGCCCCCCCACGCCTCCCCCGTCCCCCACCCTTATTGCCTCTGTGACTAATACTATCAACAATAGTACTGTCAGGTATTGTTGGTGGCAAACCTATTGGCTGCCACTGGCAGCCTACCAAGTACCATTGGTGATGGTACCAGAACCGTTGGAATCTTTATTAAAAGCTTTTAATTTTTTTTTCAAAACTTTTAAATATCCACCCATGAATTATTTAAAAGGGGCCCTGCTGATTTTTGATGAAAAATGAAATTTAAATGAATTTGAGTATTGCTTCGGGTTTTCCACTAGGGGCAGTGCCACCTGGCTGGGGCCGTTGTCCCACCATCAAAGAGCCACTAGCAGGGGTGGTGATTTTTTGCCTCACATTACCAAAATTGTGCTTTTTCATCTAAGGGGAATAACTTTCACCCAGGTGGTCCTTTTTTCCTCTTCTTGGACTCGTTGGAAACGTGACTCAGAGATCTACACTTTGATGCTAGTGATTTTATGATATTTAATAGTTTTGAAAGTGTTTTTCTAGCTAAAAGTCAGGTGTTCACTTTGAGCTTCGAAAGGTGATATCAGGTGCATACAAAGTCAAATTTTGGACTTTGAATAGTCAACAAAAACCTTGTTCAGAGCACTACATAGTGGATTAGGTTTGGAGTTGTTTCAAAATGATTTATTTTCTAATATTATATCCTGAGTTGTTATGGTTTTTTTTAACTATGGTGATACTACGAGGTTATGGATTGTCTGATCTAGGAGATTTGATGTTGGATTCATTGTATGCTCAGTTGTACATCTTAGATTATTCTCTCATTTGACATGGTTATCCATATATATTTGGATTTTTATGTTACATTGTTGTATCTACAAGTTGTGCAATGTTGTAGGTCGTCTATACTTACATTTTTTATTTATGACTTGGACATGGGTTGTATTTTCCCATTGATATTTCAGTGTTGATGCATGTTTAGTTTTGATGGCTTGGTTTTGTCACTTGGTTTTTTGGTTTTGTTGTCATGTTGAGGAGGTGAAATGGTATTATCAAGTACAGTCATGATATGAGACCGATGCAGTTGACTATGATTATGAAGATATGTGTACACGGTTGGGTTGAGTTGTTGGTAGATTTGGTGGTGATCATGGTGTCATGGATGTTTATTGTGCAGTAGAGACTTTGGAATGTCATGATAGTTTATGCAATTGCATTGTTAGTGGTGTTGTATTGGATCCTGATTCAAGTTGTAGTGGTGTATCTTCTTGGTATGAGGATCATGGTTTACTTTGCTTTCTCATTTAGGAGCTCATGTTGCGTTTGATCTCTTTGATTGTATGAGGGTATCTCTTGTTTGATCTTAAATAGGATATTGTTATCATGATGTCATGATAGCTTGTTACATTCATTGGTTACACTTTTCAGTGGGAGATTTTGACAATGATGGATATGTTTATGATGGTTTGGCGGCTGTAGGTATCTTCTTGGCTTGGAGATTTTGGTTCTAATTGTTATGTTACTAAAATTTCAGTTGTGTGTGTAGACCTGGATGATCTTCATGGAGAGGAAGGTTGTCATGATGCCATGTGTGACTCAGTATCATAGTTCAGTGGGAATTTATGCCAGTGACATGGATGCATCATTGGTATGATTATCTTCATGTGATTAGGGATATGGTTTATTGGTTTAGATTTTTTGATATATTGTCATAGTTTACTCTTGATGCACACTTAGAGTTTGGCATGGTACTTGTTCTCTTGAGACCTGGATATATATATATATATATATGTTATGGTGCATGTGATCTCCTAGGAGGACATGGTTAAATCATGGATGTCATGTTTATGTTCTTGATTCTTAGGCTGGATATATGACTTTGATCTTGAGTGGTTCTCTTTGTATTGGGTAAATTTCTCATTTACTTGATTACTTCATGTTGATGTTATGTTAAATTTTGGAGTTTGGTATGGATTGATTGGTTACAAGTACTCATGGATACTTAGAGATGTAGGTGATGGTTGGAGTTCTCTTGTGATTAGAGACATTTTCTTGAGATAGTTACTCTTGATGATATTTTAGTAGGAGGTCCAAGGAGAGTGTTCTTGATTGATTCATGATGACTTGGATATCCCAGAGGAGCATTCTCATTCCCCACTCTTGGTCTACTCTATGTTTCACTTATGAGATGTTATGGTTTGGGTTTCTCCTTGTACATGCTGAGTTTAGGAGATGGTTTATTGGGTTGATTTTCCTTGGTTTGGGAATCGTTACATTGGATTTGATATTCTTGTTTTGAGATTCTTACATCCATGATTAGTTACATGATACATATGTTATGTTTGATCTTGGTGATTGAAGGGTTTGATGTTGCTATACATTTTTTTATGGGGTGTTCTGGAGGAGATCATACTTGACACATTTGGAATTTAGAGGTGTGTGTAGGACATGCTACAAGTGTTCAGTTTGTAGGTTTTGCACATCATTGTGGATGTTCCTTGGTAGTACATGTTTGCATCTTCTATGTGTTGTTAGTAGACTTGGTATGCCTTGATCACTTGTGATGGTGCCTTGTTTTTGGAATGTTAATGAAGTGACACATTGAATGTGCTCATTCTAGGTTTGTATTCATTTGTACATTTCCCATGTAGTGGGAGCTCCTGGATGTGTATGTCACTCTTTGACAGGTTTGCACATGGAGTTTGTGATTGTAGTTTATGGGTGGATATGTTGGTGGCATGAGTTTACAATTTCATGTATACCTCAGAGGTATGGATAGTTGGATGTGTTGGAATTTTTTGTGGGTGTCATTTCAGCTATGGTGATTTATTCTTGACAACTACTGGTGCATATCGTTACCTTTGGTTTGAGTGTTTGTGTTTTGAGATATTAGTTTGAGGTGGGTTTATGCTTCTTTATGACAGTGAGTGTGAAATCTCTTTAGTCGATGTGTTATTATCTTAGTGCATTGGCATGGTGGAGGATGAGAGAATTCACGAATGAGATGGTAGTCACCTTGGGTCTTGTTACAGGTATCTTGATGGATCACATGGAATACATGGATTCTAGGATGGTACATGTTTCCTATGGAGTTTATTATCTTAATGTTTGAGCTTACTTGTTACCCCCTTATGCAATGTATACAACAAGTGGTAGATTGTTAAGAATTAGGTGTTGCACACCTTGCATAATTCTTATAATGTTTAATTTATTATTATGTGTGTGGTGCACCTAGGGGTACCTAGATGAACGTGCTTCACTAGGAGATAATGTTGGGGTCACTTTATGTTGTATGTAACATTGGGACTTAATTATAAATTGTAATTATTAATATTGTGGAAAAATAAAATACCCAATATTAAATGTGGGGTCGCATGATTTTGTAAGTTCATGGTTTTGGGCACGTGGTTTATGTAATACCACTTGGTGGTTTTGTGGGAGCTTGCTTCTATAAAAGAAACCACAAGGGTAGCTGTCTAAGGTTGGAGAGGTTTTTGCAAGTTAGCAGGTTGAGCTAGTGCATGTGTGAGGGTTTGAAGCATGGCATGCGATGTATGGATTCATGCTTGGTCACATGGAATGCATGGATAACTTGTGCTTCAAAAGTGTTCATGGAGTCTCTGAAGATGTATTGTAATGGGTTTTCATTGTTGAATAATATATAGAGTGTGGATGTTGTTTGCAGGCTATGTTTTTCCCTCTCAAGGTTTTTCCTAGGGTATATCTTGTGTCATCTTTGATGGGTATGTTGTTTATTCTCTTGCATGTGAATTCTGAGTACTTATTTTCATTATTATCTCTTTTGGGTTATGTGGAAATTTTCATTAGATGGCTGCAAGTTTCCTAACACTTATCTCACAAGTTAAAATTTGGAGAATGGTCTAATAAGGACTAGGGAATGGATAAAGTTAATTAATCAGGGATCAATTAACTTAAGTAGTATTTAGAAGAATATGGGAAAAGGTGGGATAAATTAAATATCATAGTATTTAATTAATTGGAAGAAACCTTAGGATTGGGGTGATATAATTAATTAAATAATAGAATATTCAATTAATTATAAGAATAAAATGGAATAATTAAGTAAATAATAAAATATTTAATTAATTATTGGCTAAGAGGGATTAATTAATTAAACAATACAATATTTAATTAATTGGGGTGTCTACAAGTATCACACTATTTGGGAGATCATTGATAGATGATGGAACCTCTAGCTTCATAAGCCCCTACATGCAACAACATATTTTATCAATTTGAAATTCCAATTCTGCCTTGAATTCAAGGAAGATGAGGAGGTTTTGAGTGGGCTCTACATAGTCATCAAGCGGATGTTTGATTCTCGTGTTGGAGCATTAATTGTCACCAAGACTGATATTTTTAGACTTTCACAAGGAGAAATATTTGCACAAGATATATGAAAGGCTACTCAGTTGACATTGCAACTAGGTATAAATTTATTAAGGGCATATAGTAGTTTAAAAGCTAGGACTTCCTTTATTGTATTAGTATTAAATATTAAAACTTAAAGTTGGACAATGAGATTGATTTTTTTTCTTTTTCTCATCTCATATGCATGGTGGGAGAGATTTGGTGCTAAAGTACCAAATATTTAAAGGATTGTGATTCAAGTGTTGATCCAACTATGTAGTACCTTAGTTTGTGAGTGTAATTGGAGTATGTTTGAGCACATACACTCCAAAAAGTGCAATAGATTATCAGTGCAGAGGTTGAATGATTTGATTTATGTTCATTACAACCTTTACCTTCACCATAGGAAAATATTGGACATTGACTTGTCACCCATCATGTTAGAGGAGGTTGATCCATAATCATATTGGATTACTAAGGTTGAGGATCATGTCTTTAGTGATGAGGACCTTGATTTAGTCGACTAGGTGGATCAAGAGGCAGTGGGAGTAGCCATGATAGAGGAGGAGGATATAGCATGAGAAAAAACCTTAGATGTTGGTTTGGGTGCCACTGAATCTGAGACAAAATACAATGGTTACATTATTATCAAAGACCTATCTTAGACACCTATGCGGGAGGGTTGATGCTAAGAGATGAAAGCTCCTTTGAGCCATATAATTTTAGCTTGTGTTTTGATATATTTTTGAAATTTTGATGCCATGGATTTCATATTCCATGATTATTGCATATATTTGACAACATTTATATATCTAATTATCTTACTACTTTTATTTCCTTCAACTAAAATTTGTTTAAATATACTTATGTGATCGATGTATATTTGTGTATGGGATCAAAGTAGTTTCTATTTGATGATGGTGTTGTGTATTTAAGGTTTATTAATTAAAGGGTGCATGAAACAAATTTTAAATCTTTAAAAATCTTTGAATTTCTTAGGGTTTTCAATTTTCTAAGTTTGCGTCGATTCTAGGCTCCGAGTCCGAGTCCAGGTCAAAAATTAGTTTGTCAAGTTTGAGGAAATCATGAGTCTTGTAATACTAGTATTAATTTATTAGGGTATGCAAGTTTTGTTGATGCTTGATATCCCAATTTTAGCTTAAATTTATGAGCGATTTTTGGAGCTTTAAGAGGTCGTACTTAATTATTTCATTTTGTACTATTTGATGTAGCAATAATCAGAGTCATTTCAAAGGGCATCTGACAAATTCATTGCCAATAATTCATTGAAGGAAAATTCACCAACTAAAAAATTTCCTCTAGCAATTCACCGCAGCGGAAAATTAACCACATTAATATTTTTAATAAAATCAAAGTTTTTGAAATATATATTAAAAAATATTAATGCAGTTAATTTTCCGTCGTGGTGAATTTTTGGCGGTGAATTTTACCTGGCGGTGAATTTTACGTTGGCGAATTTTCCATGGTGGTGAATTTCTAGTGGTGAATTTTCCTTCGATGAATTGCTAGCAATGAATTTTCCTAGAGCCATTTCAAAGATATTTTTCTCTACGTATTGGGCCATACAACAATTTTGTTATCTTGTAGTTAAATGGTGGTTATATGATGATTTAGGGTATTAATTATAGTGGATTGAAGGATTTTTTCAAACCTAAGAAATCTAATATGATAGTTTTGAGTAATGTTCAATGAGTTTGAAGGCCTACTATCACCATTCTACATCACCCTTCAACCCTCTTTAGCAATGCACTTCAATTTATTGAGTCCATATGAATGGTATAACATCAACCTATGATTTTATGGACTAAATAATGTGTATACAACAGTGTGTTCATTAATTAAAAAAACATTATTAGTGTGTGCAACTAATTTCTCTTATCAAAATCATTTTTTAGTTGTACTTAGTGCATTTATGCTCATATTGTTGTAACTCTAGATGGTAGTACCAACATAGATTTGTGCATTTCATATTCGATATATTGTAAAAGTAGATGGTGCACCATTGGTTAATATATTTATCATCAAAGGTATTGGTTAATTTATCACTAGAGACCTCTGTGTGTCAAGCCCATTTTGGAATTGACTAGATCTGCATGTAATCGGTCATTTTTTCTTGATCAAATTCCATTATAATTTTTCAATGGCTTTGTAAAGCCATTGAAAAATTAATATGAAATTTTATCAAGAAAAAATGACCGATTACATGCGGATCTAGTCAATTCCAAAATATAAAAGTGGCTTGCCACTTTCGCCAAAAATAAAATAAAAAAATCAATGGCTTTGCATTCTCTATGCATGTTATTTATGAAACATGTGTTGATTTGGGTCGGCTCTACCACCTATGTGCTCTTGTTGTATTTTGGCCTTTACATTTTAGCAATACATTTATTTAGATATAATATGTGTTGTCCAAAACATTGCATGCTCTCATCTTGACCACATTGGGAACCTAGGGATCAAAAAGTGTGCAGACTTGTATTTGCATTTTTTGTCTTGAAAAACCAAAATATCTGGTGTGGGTTTGTTAGAAATAATTTTTTTTATGTATTAATGGATAAGAAATGACCTTGTTTAAACCAATATCCAATTATACTTCTACTGATATAAGACACCCCTTTCTTTGTAAACCCTCTTGTGATTTCTAACCCTATAAGTATGTATTAAACTAGAGTGTCTCTAATAAAATAATTCTAGCAAGATTCATAAAAGCTTTGGGTCTCACTTACACCAAAATTACATGAATTTACTATTTTATGTATTCTAAGTTAATCCTATTGGTTTTACCCATAGAATAATTGAATTGAATATTTCATAACATAATGTTCTTGTAGTGTACAAAAATGTGCTCCTTTACATGTTCAGACTGTGTTTGCATCCCCTTAATTAACTAGACTTAATTAAGCCTCTAATTTAACCAATTATGCATTTAAAAGCCTAATTAATTTTTTTTTTCGGAAGGGGGACCTATATTAAACAATTGAAAACATCCAATTACACATCTTGGAAAATTTATGTCCTAGGTTTAGGGCCTAGGACCCATTCACCCGAGGGAAAATGGGTCCTCCTTAAGTTTAGGACCCAATTTTTAATATGATTTTGGTAGTATTTTTATAGTTAAAATTCAAGTTGCAATTGTCGACCTTTAATGTTTAATTATTGGTAAATTAGAAAATTACCTATAAATACAAAGTCTTTTTATCAAATTTAAATCCTAAGCAATCTAAGATTTCAAGAGATCAATCCTAAGAGAAAAGATTATTTTCAAGAGCACTAACGAGCAAGTTTTTCAGTCAATTATTGTAGCAATCAAGATCAGGATCATCATGTCATAGTTATTTTCATTCATGCATGTTTCTGGAGCTAACATTGTGATGTAGGTTTCAATTTTTCAAGCATCCAATCAATCCATAATATTTGGTGTGATGTGTTAGAATTCAATCCTCCAAGGGAAGCCATTAAAGGGTTTGGTGAGTTGCAACAAGCTAGTGTTCATTCATCGTTCCTTCTATTTTATGATTTTATTTCTTTATCAAGGTTTAATTACCAAACTAGGGTTTGACGAAGGCAAGCCCTTATACACCCAAAAAATATATATATATCCTATTTGTTTTTTTGCAAACTTATAGGTGAAGATGGAGTGAAATTAGATAAAAAGTGAAAAGTTGTTAAAGTTTTGTCACCAAAGTTGTTAAGAGATGGAAATTCATTTACATAATTTATTTTTGGCCTTTCGACAATAAAAATTGGAGAAATCGGAGCCTTAGATCCAACATTAGAGGATTGCAAAAATAATTTTCAAAAAAAGTTGCAAAGACACATTCACCAGAACAGGATGCTTGTATGACATTTTTGGAGTTGAGTACAAATCATCTTGACCTTCTCAAATTTTCTATTTAATGATTTTTTTTGGTATTATTATCATAATACTTTGCATTCCAAGTGGTAGAGTTAAATTATTTGATCATTAATGCACTTTTACTCATCTCCCAAAAGTTCCTTTCAGTCATATAGGGGTGTCCAAATTTGGCTAATGTGTCCTACTACAATTTTCTCAAGATAAGATATTTTGAGTTGTTAGATATCATCCTACAACCCTCAGAACTACCTATAATTTTTTTTTTTTGTTAGTATCATTATTTAAATTCACATTTAAAGTCTTTCACTACATAATTGAGTTCATTTAGTATTTTTAGCTTATCTCTCCAAAGTGCATTTCAGTCATATTTTACCCTTTTCTATCATAAGGAGGAAGAGATCATATAGTGTCCCAAAACTTGTATTTGACTCACCTAAGGTTTATAAGTAAATTCTAATCTCTTGTGGCGCTATCCTTCTTCCTAATGAAATAGGAAAAAGGTGGGTTTGTCATTAGGACACCCCTTTTTATGCTCCCCACATTCACATTTGCACCCCCATTTTCCTACATTCCATTTTGGTGAACCTAGGTTTCTACATCATAAATTCTAATTTGGAGACATTCAAAACCCTAGATCTAGGTTGCATTAGTGTTTTTTGCATTAGTGTGCTTTGCATTGCATTTAGCATTTAATTTTGCATGTTTGCACCATTCAAATTCATAGAAAAATATAAAAAATTGAATTCATTTTGCATAGATATTGCATTATGGAGTATCTTTCAGTCATTTAGATTCAATTTTAGTTCAAAATTGTATTCAAAAAATTATCATTTTTCTCACTTTTTATCATTATTTTCACTTGCATTAAGACACTTGAAATTCAAATTTTTTGTCACAAAAGTCACTGTTTGCAACCTGAAACAAAAAGTTCAAACATTAAAGCAGGAACACAAACTTAATTTTTTCCAAACCCCGATCAAGGACTCATTAACCCTTGGGATAACCTATCCTTGTATAGTTGTTGTTCCAAATTTCTATGAATTGTTTTATCTATGTTTCCTTCATTACATTTTGTTGTCAGATCTAGGTTTAAGTTTTAGAAATAAAAAATATTGTACTTTCTTGCATTTAGTTCAATTGGTCAAATTAAGTGCATTATTTGAAATCAAAATTGGCATTAAAAAGACATTATTTTTCAAGTTTTTGCATAGCATAATCAATATATTATCTTGTTTCAAATCTGAAAATTGCAAAATCCTTTTACATACTTGCATTGTGATTCATACTTTTGGGTGTTCATTGCATCTGCATAGTACTTTTTCTCCATTTTGGGTGAACTTTGGTTTGGTAAAAATTTCATGAGCTTCACAACGTAGTTTCCTATTACCAATACTTTAGTGAGACATATTTTGAGACTCATGCCATCCCATGCTACTACATTTGTAATGGATCTTGAGTTTTCCAACTCTTTCACTCATAGTGTTGATACAAGTAAACCCATTATGGGCCATAGCTTTTATACCACATTTCCCATGACCACTTTACCCACAACTAGTATGATTGATGTTGACACAATGGTTGGTAATATCCCTCAATAAAATCTAAAAAAAATGGATGAAGCCTTAGAAAAATTGTTAAAATTTGTGAGTGTTGAATAGATTGTTGGTACTATGGTTCTTTTCAAAGATAACATGAGGAAAATGCTTGACAATGAACAAGGAATATAAATTGTGCGTAGCCTAGCTCATACCATTGACAATCATGTCCCCACAATGGCTATTTCTGCTTAAAATTTGGGATACACTCAAAGTCAAGGTAGAAATCCAATTCCTCCTACAACTGTGGCCTTTATTCCTACATACACTCATCCAACGGCTACAACAATGAGGCAACCCACTAGCAATGTCAATACAACCTTAGTTATTTCCATTGGTAATCCCTTTAGCTTTGCGCATCCAAATCTTGTATCTCCTAATACATATCCCCTCACAAACTTAGAGTTCACTTGTCCTCCAAACACATACACAACTCCACCTTATTTGCCTCCATCTCATAATACAACCAATTATTTTGTCCTTAACCAACTCTTGGAAAATGTTTCATCCATCCAACAAAAAATTTCCATATTGAACCAAAATCAAAATGGCCAACCTTCAAAATATGCCAAAAGAAACCCATTATCCTTGAAGATATTGAGAGCACAAATATCACAAGGCATAGAGATTCCTTGATTTGAGAAATATGGTGGTAAAGGATATGCTAGCAACCATATATTTGCATACACAACCTTATGTAGTGATTTCATTTTTGAATATAAGCTATTGGCTAAGCGTTTCCCTAGGTGTTTGAAAGATATAGCCTTGGAATGATTTTTCTCTTTACCAAATAACTCAATTAGTTCATTTAATGAACTTTTTGATGCCTACCTCAACCATTTCCAAGTGCACATTGGTCCCAAGATGACCTTATCTGATTTAATGTAGTGTAAAAAAAAGGATGATGAAAATATTACTGATTTTATAGTACAATACCAATTTATTTACTCACAAATCAATATTAAGATTCTCGATGTTGATATTCAAAGAATTTTCACTGAAATTTTTCAAAAAAAAATTCAAGACATCTAGGCATGATGAAATTTCTCTCCTTTACACATTTGTGCATAACTCTTCATGACTATCAAAATTCAGTTAGTCATCATGAAGCAAAATCTCCCTCTAAATACCTTGAGAAATCTGAATCTGTGCCCCATGACAATTTCCAACCATTCAAGAAACAATATAAGATCTTTTTACAAATAAATCCACCCCAAATAAGTCAACATGTCGAGTCTCAAGTGGCTTCTACAAAAACAACAAATCCATATCAATTCTAAGAGCGTAATAAAAAATTTACCCTACTACCCGATAGCCTCCATTCTATAATGTTACAACTTTTGAGTAAGAGCCTAATCACCTTACTTTCCATTAGAGCCCTTGATACCACTAAGCCTTTATCTCTAAACTGGAATTCCAATTCCTTTTTTCATTATCACTGAAAAAATGGAGATGATGTGAAACATTGTAAGCATCTTAAATATATTGTGCAAGACCTCATTTATTTTAATCACATCTAGATTGGTGGTGTTAATGATCAAGCAAATACGTTCATTGCCCCACCTAACCAAAATTTACAAATTTTTACTAATCTCATGCCAAATCATAACATCTCTTTTGTAAAATTTGATGATGCCAAGAATGATGTGATGAATGTTGACATGACTAATGATAACATGAACGATAATGGATATGATAATCTAGTCACCTTCATCGATGTACAACATTGTAAGGGCTAAACCAGCTTGCCTATGAACATTTGTTTCTCACAACATGACATAATCAAACACGCACCCGATGGTCCTCTTTACATCATTGGAAGTACCAATGACAAGCTTACTAATGGGATATTAATTGATCTTGTGTGTGTAGAGAATGTGATCACTAATGAGTTATTATTTGTGCATGAACTTTAAAGATATTCTTATGAACAATCAAAAGCATGGATCAAAACACATAATGGTTTTGTCTACCCTATAATAGGTTTGATCACTCTTCCTTTAAAATTTGGATTGAAACAATTGAATTTCTCATTCTTCATCATCTTGTTGTTATAACAATTTTGTGTGAAGCTTGTTTATCCATGGCTACACTCCATGGATGTTGTCCCATCAATAGTGCATAAATTCTTAAAATTTCCATTTGGAAATGAAATCTTTACTCTACATCATAGTGCCTTTAATCTTGTGTCAAATTCTCATTGGATTTATTTTTTCCCAAACCCATGGAACCTATTAAGCCTCTTGAGGACTTCTTTTTCAAATCTTATCAAAATTTCAAGGTAAAGCACATAGCAGAATTATCCCTTAGCAACATGCCTTAACCATGATTGAGCCTCCTATCATTGATGAAACCATGATTGAACCAAAATCCCTTCCAATTAATCAAGACCAACCCATGACAAATCCTCCACCTATTTCCTATAAAATACCAAGATATAACCATATAAGTCTCGTTGTGCCTCCTAAAATTAAAAAAGTTTATAAAGATAAAGAGAAAATGGTTGAAAAACCTTCCATGGTTCCTTTCATTCTTCCCTTGCAATAAGAAAATAAATCAATGGTTGATAAACCCACTCCTACACAATCACAACTTTAAAATCATGCAAAAACAAAAGAAATTTCTAAAGAGCGTAGTCATAGACGTTGTGCTATAGCTCTTCAGTTAGAAGAAAAGAACAAAACATCAAATCAAGATCAAATGCCAATTGAGACAAAGCATGATGATTTTTACAGTTGAATTGTGTACTTACTATTTACTATTACTATGTAGTGTAAATGTGAATGTAATTTGAATTTTGAATGTGAATAAATTATGCTTGCACTTTGTTATCAATGAATTATGAATGAATGTTATCTCATTTAATGATATGTGAATAAATGCATAAATGTGAAATGAATGGTTATTTAAGTTTGTATTCTAACTATGAAGATGTATTATGTGTAATGCATATTTTTTTGAATAGCTAACTACCATGGGCATGTGTTAGTTGATGTAGGTATATGTTCATTCCTCCAAGTGGAGGGGAAGTATCACTCAAGAGAAGATCTTGGTTGGGTAACTAGTAATGTAACCTATCTGAGCTTACACACACTCACAATAGAATGATTGAGTCAATTTATTATGTTAAGAATAGGTAAGTCATCCTTAGTTTGATGTGTCTACATTAGAAGAGGTCTTGATTACTATTGAGTGCATTATTGGGTGATGTTTATCTATTTGAGCTTGTGATTTCTTCCTTGTATTACTATGTTTGTATTAATGAGTTGAACATATGTGGGATGTATGTATATGTATATGTATAAATATATCACACATAGGAACCTATCAATATAATAGTAATTGTGCGTATGCTTTGTGTGCAATGGAATGTATATATATATATATATATATATATATATATATATATATATAATATATATATATACAAGTATCCATATGTATACTTGTATCAATACACACATATTTTTGGAAAACAAACATGCCCATATGAATGTATTAATATATGTACACATATGTATACATGTACATAGAGGAATATATATATGTATATAGTCACATAGTCGATATGATTATTATTACTATAAGAATGTCAACTTGTTTGTATTCATTGTATATCAAATATATACATAATTTATTGACATAAGATATATATATACATATATATGTGTGAGTTAATATACATATCTATATATGTATATGTACATTTATGATTAAATATTTATATATAAAATTATATGCTTGGAGATCAATTAGCATACATTATGCATAGAGGCTGATTTATTAACATAAGAATAGGTCAGTTGTATAAAACATATACATAGCATCAAAGGCTGAATATTACATATATGGGCAGTGAGGAAAGATTGACTCATATGCTATGTAACACACAAAAATTAAGTTGATATAGAGAATACACCATAGTCGATGCTATGGAATGGAAAATTGGACTACGTAAACTACAATTTACTATTGGATGCCTTATCATTTAGCAATGGAATAAATACCAGTAGCATAATAAAGTGTTAAATGCATGAAAATAGGAAGAGTTACAACCAGGTAGAGAATTGGTCAAAGCATATTTATGCACCAAGGAGACTCTTCATTCCTATGTTTCTACTAAGCATAGACTTAGTCGACCTTGTGCATGTGTTGCATTGTGAATGTAGACTGGTTCAATAAGTAAGCTACACCAAAACAATGGGGATAAGGTTGCTTTCTTGGAGCCATATTATGAAGTTCTAAAAGTTGTAGAAGTCTATTTTGGAACAATTCGATTGTCACCATTTGATCATGTGCAAATTAAAAGTCTTCAAACTGTTGTCAAAATGTATAAATCGACCTGTAGCTTCTTTTGTTGAGTAAACTCTTTGATTGCTACCACCTTTTGAGTTAAGTGGAGTGAGTTGACTAGATTGGAAATTTATGTCAATTTACATGCCTATTATGTAGGTGATGAAGTCTCATTTGTATTGTATAAATAGAGAGGTAGAGCTCTCATTTGGAACACATTATATTGCTTTGTATTATGCTTTTCTAATCTACATTATTCTACAAAATCATTTAGAGTATTTTGAGAGAGCTTGAGTATTTTGGGGAGAGCCTATTATCAATTTTAGAGAAGCATATTATTCACTTGAGAGAGGTTTTATTTGAGGCTTTTCTAGTGGGGTCAAAGTAAAGCTAGTTGTTGTTATTGGATAGCTAGGTAACAACAATAAATTGGATAGGCATAATAGAGGCATGAGGATACATCTTAATTTATTTGTCTTTTTTTATGAAATATTGATTCATGAGTTTTTTATTTGATCTATTGAGATTACTTTTACTATGGAAATATAGCATTTTATTTGAAAGGAAAATAGAAGTTGTTTATGTTTGTATAGGAACGAATTTTCACCCCTTATGCAAATTCCCCTTTTACACATCCTCGCCCTAGAAAACCAAATCTGAAGGAAAACTTACACATCACCCAACTTCCTTCATTCCACTTGGCATTTTTTTGTTGTGTCAGTGGGAGAATATTTTTCAAGGATGCACGCTCGGCATGCAGACATTTGCACAGTGCATTGTCGTCCCTAATAGATTCCTATGTCTAAATTTGGAAAAGGCGTTACACTTTTGATTGGGGTCAATTTATAACATCCATCTTTGACCAACCGACCTCGAAGATGGAATATTCTTCCCACTTCTCCTTCAAATTTATCCATTCTTCATTCAACTCATCTTCTTTTCACTCTCTAGTAATTCAATCTCACTTTCTAGCATCTCATTTACTCTCACGTAACACTTCAACACTCCATTACAAAAAAAACACTCCATCAACTCCACAAAGAAAGTGTGAAGCTAGCAATATCAGTGTGGGCTTGGAGTCTTGCGAGACCTCCCTTCATCATAGCCGAGGTTGTGGTGACCTTTCCAAGTCTGTTTTCTCCACCATTGGCTAGTGAGCTTTTGGGTGGAGGTGGTAGCGTTTGGCTCCTCTACTTTTTGATTTGGTTGAGTAGCACTTTAATATTTTGTAGTGTTTATTGCATCTCTAATTTATCTACTTCTTTATCACATATTTCTCTATCATTGCTATTTGGCTATCCGTGGAGGTGGAAACACCAAAACGGGGGTCTAACTAAGGTAGACCCCTATACAACACCAACAATTTCCCCCCATTTCTTGTGTGCAGGTGAACATGCATTTGGAGCTAGCTTGCGAACTAGAACCTTGGTGAGATCATCTTTGTCACTATATCTATCATTTATCTATTTTATCATCTCCATTTGTACCTTTCATACATTATAGTTATGTTTTTCTCATTTAGGAGTACTTAGCAAGGTCGTCAACTTGTTTTCTGGTGGTTCATATTGTACTTTCTATCCTTTTTCTGTACAAATTCTAGCGCACCTATGAGACAAAAACACATCATGATATCGTTCCAGAACCACACTTACATCCTCGAGTAGAGAGTTGTCTGAGGTACAATATTGAATTTGAAAACCAGCTTGCCTAACCTTAACCTAGATTTTAGGTCTGAAAAGCGATTGAAGTACATTATAGCCCTCATCATTCTTGAATCCTATTTCAATACATTATTTTAGAGTGAGTTAAGTTAGGGAACCCCTCCGCTCTTGACTCTCCATGACCTAGAGCCTTGATTTGGTTGGTCCCCCTCTCTTGTATTTTTAGTGAACCCGACATGAACCAATGCCCGCCCATTCATTAGTGTTGAAGCTTTCCCCTTGTACCTTGTGGTCATTGTGCCCATGAGTGTTATAAATTTTTATGAGCATCACAAACCAGTCCATGATCTCTAGGTATATTGTTAGGAGAAGTGTATGACACCTTCCAATGGAGAAGATGAAGGTCACTTCTTGTTTCTCTATAGGCCTTTTTTTGGACCTGCGATTGGTCTTTCTACCCAAGAGTAGTTGTCAAGGGGCGAGGTAGGATTCTTCAATGAGACCAACCACGTCCCCACTCCTCCTACATATCCTACACCATCATCGATATCTAAGTACGAGGTTGTTCACATTCCTTCACAATACATTTCTACCCTTAGCAAGGGGTTGGGAGTCTTGGAGAATCGACTAGGGAATGACCCAAAGATGGTTAGGGCAGCTAAGGTTATTAGCGAGATAAAATATATGGTGGGAAAAGACCGATCAATTATAGAGCTCCTTGCTAGACTGAAGCATGTGCCCCTTCAAACAATGATAACATTGTGCAAGGGGCCAATTTTGAAGAAAATGAGAGACAATTAGGAGTGTTAATGTCTCCCACGTCCATTTACATGGATGACACGATCCCCTCGATTAGTATCCCCCTACCTCTGAGAGATTTGAAACTATCAAAGTAAATAGAATGCCCTTAGGTTTCGGTGGGATGAGTGATGGGGGATTTCATAGTGGTAGTAGCTTCAGTAGCGGGGGTGGTGCTGGTGGAGGTGGTTCTGGTAGAGGCCATGGTGGTGGCTTCGAAGGAATGGGTGGATTCGGTGGAGGGCCTGCTAGTGGCAATGGCTCTAGTAGTGGTTCTGATAGTGGCCACGTTGGTAGTTCTGGAGGTGGCTTCGGTGATGGTTCTAAAGGGGGTCCCACTGGTCCTATGTTGTCTAATGATCCTATTCTGAACACCCTTCATCAGAATATGGGCAAGATGCAAAGCCACTTGGTGAGTATCTCCCAAGCCTTTTCCCAACCTATCTTTCAACCCTTCTTTTGACATAGCCCATTATCGGTAGCAATCTTAAGTACTCCCTTCCCACAAGGAATGGAGATTCCTAAATTCAAGAAGTATGGTGGTAAAGGGGACCCACAGATGCATGTGTCTGCCTTTAATTCCCAATGTACATACTTCTTCCATCATGATGCATTGATGGAAAAATTATTCCCCCAATCTTTGAAGGATACAACACTCGAGTGGTACTGTTCCTTGCCCAACAACTCTATTTTCTCATTTGATCAACATGTTTATCAGTTTCTCTGAGAGTTCCAAGCTAACATCAGACTGAAGATGACCTTTTCAAATATTTTTCGATGAAAGAAAGGGGATAATGAGAAGATTACTAATTTCATAGCGCAATATCAAGCGCTCTTCTCATAGATCTCATACCCACTACCCAATTTTGACATGCAGAAGGTATTCATAGGGAACTTGCAAAGACCTTGGTGGGAAGAAAATTCCCTTATGAAATACCCTTCTTTTTCACATCTATACACAACGCTACAAGAATATCAATAAACAGTAGTTCAGTTTGGGGGACCCTTCTAGCACTCTCGTTCGGAAGGTACATTTGTTGTATCAATCTCAGGAAAGGGTAAGGCTATTGCAAATGTAGTAGCTGCTACCAATGATAACGATCTCACATGCAATAGAAAGTTCACAAAGTTATCAAAATCTTATTCTTCCATCTAACAAAGGTTGCTGAAGGATAAGATCATAACCTTGGAGAACCCTAAGCCTCTCAAGGAACCTCACCCTAGTTGGTACAATACAAATGCCTTTTGTCAGTATCATCGAGTTAATAGACATGATACCAAATGATGTATGTGCCTACATCACAAGATACATGATCACATCAAGGATGGTACTATTCATCTCGATGGGAGTAAGAAAAATACAAGAAAATTGGTGGTGAAATTGAATAGTGACTTGTAGATATACACGAATCTTTTTCCATCACATTTTTCCAACATGATTATCAATCCATTGATTCTACCACATGGCCTAAAGCATATGGTAATATGTTTACAATTACTCCCCTACACATCCTATGACTAGCTCATCGGATGTGACATTCATATCATAGGATATGCCCTTGAATAATAAGCCCTCTCCCATTTACATTCTCACTAGCCTCAATGGGAACATTGTGACAAGAGTCCTAATTGGTCATGCGAGCTGAGTGAATTTCATTACAGAGGAAAAATTGTGGTTGAACTCATTGTAAAAGGAGGAATATGAAGAAAAAAATTCCATCATCCATACACATGATGGCCTTGCTCTTAAAGCTTATGGTTCAATAACTCTATTTTTCCTATTTGGACCTAGGTCCATAGACATAGTTTTTGATGTTAGTCTAGAGTCAGATTTTTTCAGAGTGAAGTTAAGCATACCCTGGCTAGCTTCCATGAATGGAATTTCCTTTGTCATTAATTTTTTTTTAAAGATATCCCATGAAGGTGTTGTGCACATAGTGCATGACCCTAGGTACTAGCCTCTAGTATCCCATGGGGGATATTCGTTGGATCACTTTTGACCCCCCTCGATTGGTCTGCTTCCTCCAAGAATGGACCTAATTTATAAGAGTTATGTGAATTATAAGATTGGGGGAAAATGAAAGCCAAATTTGACCCTTCCAGTAGCGTAGCACAAAGTTGCCTCCCCTATTCGAAAGGGAAAGGAGAAGTTGCCCCATCCCTGGGATGGTTCTCCTACTCCCCTTTCTAGAGAAGAGTTATGGATGACTATGTGGATATTTGATCTTCCTACCAAACCACTTTGACCCTGGTACTACTTATATGGTAGAAATAAAGGTCCCTATGGGGAATATTTTATGTCTCGGCCTTCGCAGCCTTCTACCACTCCTGCTCCAAAAGTAGTAAACGAGAAGAGGCCTACTGCTAAGGCACTACATCTGACTCCTCCTATTGTCTCCCAACCTACTCCTCTTGCTCCCATTCAGGAGCCTATCCCTCCATTGGAAAAATCTATGGTGGACATTCCCATGGCTAAGCAAGAGTCTTCCACTCCTTCACAACCTTTGACCTCTAGCTCGAAGAGTCACAGAAAATTCCTTACACGCAAGCACAAGCATCGGTGAAAGGCTCTCGCAACTGAGAAGATCACTTTGTAGAAGAAGGATGAGGAGATGACCACCCTTACTTTAGGGCCTCCTACTATGTCCTCCTCTCTTCTCCCCTTTTCTCACATTCAATCAAGTTATGTATCGCTTCGGGCTTCCACTGTGAGCACGAGTGCTCCTGACCCCAAAAATTTGTGTTCATCGCTCCTTCGATTGAGCCACCCTTGTTGATGTCTCTTCTAGACATCCTGCCTTTCTTGAAACTTGTTGACATGCCAAATACTTTGATGGTGTCTTCCATTATTTTCTCCTCCTGTTCTCCTATGCCTCTTGCCTCATTTATGGGGAGTTCCCAGCCCCCGATGAAGCCGAGGGTAGAAGTTGGCTCTTCTAGCAATGAAGGGGGTAAGAGGATCCCACCTTCCCAAAAAGGTGGTCCCATGCTAGCTTTTTCTATTCTATTGACAAATCCAATTCTAAATTCTCTTGAGTTCATCACCACTCCCAAATCACTTAGTGAGCCAAGCGGTGAATCTTAGGCACAATCCTCTCTGTTCGTTGAGGTATGACATGGCACTCCAATAAAGTGCTTTTTTAGGGGCCTTCTTCCTTGGCCCTTGTCATGGGAGGGTTGGAAGCTCCTCCCCTTAATATTCCACCACTACATGCTCATCATCCTTCCCCTTATGATGATCTAGAATGGGAAGCAGATGACCTATTGGTCGATCAGAGTTAGCAAGAGGCCTCTTCTTTATCTTTAGATTAGATGTGTGTGCATTGTAATTTTTTCCCTTGTACTTGTGCTATGTGTTCTTGGATGACCCTTGTCACCCTTGTTGGTGCTTGGATATAGGAGTGATTTTGTGTCATAAACCTTCTTCTATCTATATCATCATTCTTCCATGTTTGTGCTTGAACTTTGAAAAATTAGGGACGATGCAAAGTGCTGGGGGCATTTATACTTCCCTTCCATGTTGGCCCAATTTTTTTATTTTTACTTTGCCTCCCATGTATTCTTCCTGATTCAGTTGGAGATTGATGATCTTTCACCTTACATCGTGGTTACCTACTATTTATATAAGCATGAGAAAATTTGACCCCATGAAACCAAATCCCCCTGTGTCCTCTATTTTTTATTACTTCTCTTTCGATCTTCTCTTATATTTTTCTCTTCCTTAAATGAGTTATCCCTCTCATGTGTGACAACGTCATTTCTATGATACTCCATTTCAAAACAAAGTATTCATTGTCAACGAATATTTTCTCAAGAATATTTGTAAACCTTTTCAAGGATCACACTCTCGACTTGGACCCCTAATAGAAAATGTTTCCTTCATCATGGGTTCGCAATGAAAAAACTTAAGAACTTTCCTCTGAGGTGGGAGAATATTTGACCTTTCCCTTGTGAGGGGGAATTTTATTCCTTTTGAATTCCTTGATGAAGTGAACATCTTTCGAAAGGATTCCTTGATGATGAATTGATCTCTTTTGCACTTTCAAATAGCTCATCCCTTTAGTGGACCCCTCTTCATGTTGGGTTCTTGAGGGACCCCTTTGAAAAATTTCTAACTTTTCAATGATTTGTGTGACTATCTGCTTGACTACCTACGTGACCACTTTTTTTTGAACATGATTTATTTGCGGGTAAACATGTTGCTTTGTAGGTACGCCTATAAAGCCTCCTTCCAATTTGACTATGTAGAGTCTCCTCCTTTGGGTTCCTCCTTGAAAGATATCTTAGGGGATACATCCTTATAGGTCTGTGGGCCTATAAGGTGCTTTCATTTGGGTTTCCTTCATGTGAGATATCTTGGGGGATACCTTCTTGTAGGTTTGTAGGCCTGTAATGTGCATAATTCATGGGGCTACCTTCATGTGAGAGATCTTAGGGGCTGCCTCCTTGCAGGTTTGTGGGCCTATAAGACGCTTTCACCCTATGGGATTTGTCCATCATGGGTTTGAGGGCCTTTGGTGTACCTTGTGCAACTTCATAGTTCTATGGGGCTATGGAGTCTTTTGTTATGCCCTGCACTTTTGAGCTCGCTAGATTGCGGTCTGCTTCCTCGACGGTTCAAGTATATATTTCTAACCCTACCTACTCTTCAATCTACTTTACCGAAGCACTCATTAGTATTCATGCTCGCTAAAGTGGGGTAAAAATAAATAGGAGAAAATTTTCACCCCTTACGTAAATTTCCCTTTTACACATCCTCACCTTAGAGAACAAAATCCGAAGGTGAAATTTCACATCAATGAACTACCTTCCTTCCACTTGGCATTTTTTTTTTGTGTCAATGGGAGAAGATTTTTGGGGATGCATGTGCGATGCACAAATATTCGTGCAGTGCATTGCTATCCCTAACAGATTCCTACGCTAAAGTTGGTAGAGGCGTTAGAATTTCAATTGGGGTCGATTTATAACATCCCTCTTTGACCAACCAACCCTAAAGATGGAAGATTATTCCCATATCTCCTTCAAATTCATCCATTCTTCATTCAACTCATCTTCTTTTCACTTTCTAGTAGTTCAATCTCACTTTCTAGCATCTCACTCACTCTCAAGCAACACTTCAACACTCCATTGCAGCAACAACACTTTGTCAACTCCAAAAAGAAAGTGTGAAGCAATCCATAGAAACATGGGCTTGGATTCTTGTGAGACCTCCCTTTATCACTGTCGAGGTTGTGGTGACCTTTCAAAGTCCGCTTTCCCCACCAATGGCTAGTGAAATTTTGGGTGGAGGTGGTAATGTTTTGCTCTTCTCCTTTGTGATTTGGTCAAGTAGAACTTTACTATTTTGTAGTGTTTATTGCATCTCTACTTTCTCTACTTATTTATCACATAATTATCTATCGTTACTATTTTGTTGTCAATGGAGGTGGAAACACCAAAACGAGGGTCTGGCTGAGGCAGACCCCTATACAGCCCCAACATTTTTCCCCTCTTTCTTGTGTGTAGGTGAACGTGAATTTGGAGCTAGTTGATGAACTAGTGCCTTGGTGAGATAATATTTGTCACTTTAGCTTTCATCTATCTATTTTATCATCCTTGTTTGTAACTTTCATATATTATAGTTCTATTTTTCTCATTTATGAGTACTTAGCTAGCTTGTCAGCTTGTTTTCTAGTGTTTCATATTGTACTTTCTTTCCTCTAGCCGTATAGATGCCAATTCACATGCTAGATTCCAATGCATCGCACTATTGTCTCAGAACCGCACTTACGTCCTCAGATAGAGAGTTGTTTAAGGTACAGTATAGACTCTGAAAACCAACTCACCTAGCCTAAACCTATATTTTGGGTCCGAAGAGTGATTGAAGTACATTATAGTCCTCATCATTCTCGAATCCTATTTCAAGACATCCCTTTAGAGTGAGGTAAGTTAGGGAAGCCCTCCACTCTCATCTCTCTATGAACTAGAGCCTTGATGTGATTGGTCCCCTCTCTTAAAATTTCCATTTATGAAGTGCTTGTAATTACTCCATAATAGGAGGGATTGTCTATCTTTGGTATCATATACCAGGAATGATGAAATAGGATTAGCTCTAAGAAAGTGTCTTACTACTCCTATTTCCCTTATATGGGAAGTATCTATTGTTGGTCTATTCATAGATAGTTAGACTATGTGTATAGTGTGAGATATGTCAATGTCATGAAGCGACTTGGCTCTATTATCTAAATATGATAGGAAACCTTGGTGATTATGATGTTTAGCTATAAATCCATAGGGATGGTATGAAAGATAAGGCTGGATGTGACGTTATGCAACCACATCGATTATCTTTACTTGATTGATCACTTGATCATACCTTACTCTTGAATGGAACCCTAGGTTTAGAATATCCTATTTGGGATAGGAAGTTCATTTGATTAAAGAGTGAAACTTTAGGTTAAGATTTACCTACTAGGTTGGGATATACACATGACTACTTATTGATACCTTTAGGTTGGAATTAACTTATTTTGTTGGGTTGTACATTTGGTCTTGATTGGAAAATATAGGGTTAGAGTCACTTATAAAAATAGACTAATCATTGGTTGATGACTTTATCCTAAGATTAGGGTATAGAGAGTGTAACATAGATTTTTTGGATTTGTGGAAGATGCTAAAGCTGCACAAAATTAAACATCAATTCTAATCTAAATAAAACAACAAAGAACGATAAGTAAGCATGATTAATCTAAACTAATAAAACTAGAATGATCTCACCGAATATGCAAATACTTCCTCAATTTATCTCAATTTTCCTTCTCCATCTTGCTGTATTGTTATTCTTGCCCTCAGATTTATGTGTGTTTGAATGCAAGCATAACTTCGTTGAGTGTCTCAGCAAAATATCGAAGATTGTTTCTCTTCTCAAAAGTGTATAATGATTTCGGGAGGAGGAATAATGATAATGACAGGCCATTTTATAGATTTTGTGTTTTCAAATGATCGGCTCAGATTGAAAGAGAGATCGACGGATGAGATTGATGAATGCCATGCGATGAGTTATGTGACAGATAGAACGCGAGTTAGAACGTGAGTTCAACTGCAGGTAAAGACTAATTTTAGAACATGAGTTAGAACATGAGTTCCAATCTTCATCTTCAAAGAAATAGACTTTGTATGCAAAAGCCAAAGTTAGAAGTTGGAGAATAAATGCATGATAAATGCATGTGAATGCAAACTTGAGTTAGTTAATTAAATAAAGATATTTAATTAATAAATATAGATCATGCATATGAGTTGGAACTAGTTAATCGACTAGTTGTGACAGAGAGTTCTCTCATAGAGATAACTCGAGTCAGACGATAAGTGCATGTAAGAGATAACTGAATGTTAGAGGAATGTGACATAATTAATTAAATAATGAATTAAATGTTAATTTAATTCAACATTCGAAATATGAGACTTTTAATTAAATAAATAAAGTAATTTATTTAATTTGGCTATTGAAAAGGATAAAATGAATAATTAAATAATAAATATTTAATTATAGATGAAAAGGGGTTAAATGAATAATTAAATAAAGATATTTAATTATAGTTGGAAAAGTATGATAAAGGGGAATTAAATAATAAATTATTTAATTGATAGATAAAGGGGAAAGAATTAATTAGTTCGCAACATAATTAAATAAATATGATTTATTTAATTAATTAAGTTGAATAAATGATGATTATGAATTAATGAATTAATTAAAAAGGGTATTTAATTAATAGAGGAAATATGTGTTAGAAAGACAATTAAATAAGTAACATTATTTAATCAAGACGACGGACTATAGAAAATTATGTTGAAATGTGTACTTGCAGGCCTAGACCAATTTTCGGTATCTACAGTTTGCCCCTCTTTGATACAATGTTGGTACAACGTTGTGTCAAAGAAAATATGCCCCGGTCGTGCCCCTGTGTGAAACAAGTTAGGGTATACCCCAGTGAAAGGGAGAATGACGAGGAGGTAGTGGTATGCCCCCTCGAGAGGATAGGTGGGTTTGAAGAACATGAGTGTGCTCTCGAAATGGATAGATAATGGTGGCGAAGATGCAGAAAAGAAGAAATGTTAGCATGGATGATTTCAGAATGTTAGTAAGAAATAATTAATGTTGGTTAATTTGAGAAAAAGACATAATCTTTGATATATTGCCAAATACGCTATACTTGCTTGTTATCATCATTGGGTGGACATGACACAAATGGATGGTACACACTATGATATGAGCTAGACCATAGTGTACAAAATCATCCATCTGCAAAAAAAAGACAGTTGTAGACAAGGAGTGTCTTAACTTAGAATAAGGACAAGATACCCCAGTCGTTTGGTCAAGACAAACCACAAACAACAGACAAATAAAAGATGGGTCATGAGACGTCATTGCTCCTCTAAATCCTTGATAGGACATCCTTGAGGAAACTAGTAACATGATTCAAAAAGCCAAAGTTTAAAAGACAATTGACAGACAGCAACCAAAGAAAAAGAATCCTGAGACGTCGTTGCTTCTTTAAATCCTTCAAGGGACATCCTTGAGAAAGCTAGTAATAGGATCTTGCACAAATCGATAAAAAGTTAAGACAAAATAAGATATAAAGTCATAAGGCCAAATAAATGTATTCGCCAAAACTTGATCTTGTGGGATTGTTTGATGTTGATGTTTGACATAGCGTAATGTTAGAGAATGACACATACCGCCTAAGACGTGAGTCTGGCTTCGACTTGGTGAATTTTGTATAAGGCATGACAAAGCCTGGTTTCAGTAAGACATGTGTCGTATAAGACATTGGATTTTGATGACGTTGAGGTGACAAGCCACATGAGACTATGAAAATTTGATGACGTCTGTTGACAAGAAAGACATATCTTGCTAAGACATAGGTTGATCGCTTTGACAATGTGTTTGATATTGACTTGATGACAAGTTGAGTGTGTGCGTGTAGACAGTGTATGACATGAGACGATACCTTAAACTATGATATGCAACTTGTGTGATAGTGATTGTGAATGAAACCTATTGGACTGACCTAGTGTGGTCTCGGGAGCTCATCAATTGATTAGCCTTGCCTACGTTGTACACGCATAGACCTCGTAGTTCGACACAACTAATGACTTTGAATATACAAAGAGTCATGATTTAAATATGTGTGATACATGACAAACCTAGACTGACAGACCTAATGCCTCGGGGGCACATCGATTGATGGCCTTGCTTACATCCTAGTCGCAGAGGCAACATAGTTCGACTATGACTACGACTGACTTAACATGGCTGACTTGACACTATTTTATTTTTGGTATTTTCTAACATGTTTTGATTTTTTTGGATTTTTGAAATTTTCTAATGTTTTTGTTTTTTTTCAGGACATTTTCTGATGGTGCGATGCTATGTACAAGGCGTTCATGGAATAGAACAAGGATTTTCCCCCAGTCGGGAATAAGACTTGCGAGATGGAATGGATCATATGATGGAATGGATGTTTAGATGTCAATTGTTCCAAATGATGGATAGGACAACCATTTATTATGAGTGATGGTGAAAAAGTCTGATTAGAATGATGGTAGATGGAAGAGCGAGCTTGACTACACATGGCACCTGTTTGCCAGGTTTTCACCATGGTACTTATCCATAGCACCACCAAAGTGGTTTTCACTAGTGGACAAATTTATTTCTCTTTACTGTTTTGATTTTCTCAATCTTTTTTTTTTTTGGTGTTACAAAAACGCCTATTTGCCAGGTTTTCATCAAGGTAACCATTTTTTGTATTTTTCCAGATTAAGACACGGATTCTCAAAAGCTAAGCATAAAACCTCTTTAGATGCAGACTATTGATAGGTGACAAAAGCGGATCTCCTTCAGGAGTAGATAGTTAGTACGCTCCTGACCCAAAGGCTTCTGTGACAATGTACGACCCTAACCAGTTAGGCTCAAACTTTCTTAGTTTCTCTCGTTCAGCTTGGTTCTTCGGATTCTCCATTAATACCAGGTCACCAATGTCAAAATATCTATTGAGAACCTTCCTATTGTAGCTCCGATGAAGACGATTCTGATATGTTTGCAAATGATCTAATGCTTTCTGTCTTTGTTCATCCAGTAATTCAAGCTCTTGTAGCCTAGAGACATGGTATTCTTCATCGTCGACATGACCCTTCAAAGATACCCTTAGAGAAGGTATTTCAACCTCTATAGGTAAGATAGCTTCGGACCCGAATACGAGGGAAAATGGAGTGGCGCCGGTGGGAGTGCGGATGCTTGTGCAGTAAGCCCATAAGGCAGGATTAAGCTGTAGGTGTCAGTCATGAGCAGTGTCATTGATAGTCTTTTTAAGGATTCTAACAATGGTTTTATTAGATGCCTCAGCTTGGCCATTACCTTGTGGGTAATACGGGGTGGAAAAATGATGCTTGATGTGGAATTCTTCACATAAATGGCATACTTCTTGGTTCTTGAATGGGCGGCCATTATCTGTGATTATGGATTGTGGTACACCATACCGACAAATGATATAGTTCAGAATAAACTTAGATATTTGGGTGCCAGTGATGTAGGTCATGGGAATGGGTTCAATCCACTTGGTGAAGTATTCGGTAGCGGTAATGATGAATTTGTGGTTGTTCGATGATGGTGGGTGTATCTTACCTATGAGGTCGAGTCCCCATTGGGCAAAAGGCCATGGTGAAGTAATCGGTCGAAGCTCCTATGCTAGCACTCTTATCAAGTCTCCATGTATTTGACATTGTCTACACGTCTTCACAAAGACGTATGAGTCTTTCTCCATAGTAGGCCAATAGTAACCTAGTCTCATAATCTTATGGGCTAAGGTTGGACCACTCGAATGGGATCCACATACACCCTCGTGCACTGCTCGCAAAGTTGTTTGTGCTTCTTCAGCGTCGAGACATCTCATTAGGGCATTGTCTAAGGTGCGTCTATATAGGGTTTCTCCGATGATGGTGTACTTGGCGGACTTACGGATGAAGGTTCGACGTTGGTTATTGGACAAGTCTTGAGGTAAAGTTTGATTTGTTAGATAGTCAAATATTTCTTTATACCAAGGAGATGTAGGACCAACAATGGTACACACCATCATAGTATCGGGGATATCGTAAGCAGGGACCAACAGCTGTTCAACCAGAAACTCGAACTTAGGCACGTTACTCGAAATATCCAACAAGGAACCCACGATTGCCATAGCATCTGTAGCTCTATTCTGAATGCGTGGTATTTGTTGAAAAGTTATATCCTTGAAATATTATTTGAAACTATCAGCCATTCTCTTGTAAGGGGAAAGCTTCTCATCCTTAGTTTCGTACTCATCATTTACCTGTCAAATTACCAGTTGAGAGTCACCAAAGACATGTAGGCTCTTAATGTTCCATTGTGCTGCCATTTTCAAGCGTTTCACTAAGGCTTCATATTCTGCTACATTGTTTGTACAAGGGAAAGCAATCCTGAATGATTTGGGAATGGTATCACCTTGAGGTGTGACAAATAAGACACTAGCTCCTAAACCACGATTTGTATGTGACCCATCAAAGTACAGTTTCCAGTCGGTTTTAATGTCAATGTTGAATAGAAATTCATCTAGAAAATCTGCCACTAAGGGATGATCTGCTTTTATAGGTGCATCAGCTAACTAATCTACAATCACCTATCCTTTTATAGCCTTCCTCTCAACATACTCAATGTCATACTCACTAAGTATCATGACCCATTTAGCCAATCGACCTGTTAAAGCTGCCTTACTTAGAAGGTATTTGAGTGGATCAATTTTTGCAATTAACACTGTTTGTCGATTGAGCATGTAGTGCCAAAGTTTTTGGGTAGCAAAAACTACTGCAAGACAGGCACATTCTATGTTGGTGTAATTCAATTCATAGCCCACTAAGGTACGACTGATGTAATAGACCGCTCTCTCATGACCTTGATCATCTTTTTGTGTGAGAAGAGCCCCTAATGCCGACTGAGTTGCTGAAATATATAAGATCAAAGGCTTTCCTTCTGTAGGTGGCATTAAGACTGGTGGAGTTAGCAAATAGTCCTTGATTTGTTGGAATGCTTCCTAGAATTTAAGCATCCACACAAATGGTACTCCTTTCTTGAGTAGATGTTGAAATGGATGAATCTTATCTGCCAGTTGTACTATGAATCGCCTAATTGACTGTAGTCTACCCTGTAGAGTTCTGAGTTGTCCTATGCTAACTGGAGGAGGAATTTCTATGATAGCTCTTACCTTCTCTGAATCTACTTCAATGCCTCTTCGAGAGATGATATACCCTAACAGTTTCCCCGATTTGACTCCAAAGACACACTTCTTCGGATTCAGCCTGACATTGTAGTTCTCTAGCCATTGGAATATCTTATTTAAAACCTTTAAGAGAGCTTCTCTTGTTTCTGATTTTGCTATAATGTCATCGACGTAATCTTCCATGAGAATGTGTACAAAGTCATGGAAAATTGTAGTCATTGCGCGTTGATAAGTAGCTCTTGCGTTCTTAAGCCCAAAAGGCATAACGTTCCAACAGTATGTGCCCCATGGACACGTGAAAGTTGTCTTATGTTGGTCTTCAGTTGCTATTTTAATCTGGTTGTATCCCGAAAAACCATCCATGAGGGATAGCATTTCATACCCCGCTGTAAGATCCACTATCATATCTATATTCGGCAAAGGGAAGTCATCCTTAGGACACGCCTTGTTGATGTCTCTAAAGTCTGTGCAAATTCGAATGCCCCCAGTTGGTTTAGTCACGGGTACAAGATTCGATATCCAATCTGCATAGTCTATTGTCCTTATGAATCCTACATCCAAGAGTTTCTTTAGTTCTGTCTTGACCAATAGAGCAATCTGCGGGTGCATTTTTCTTAACTTTTGTTTGACTGGTTTGATGCCTGACTGCAATGGTAAATGGTGCAATATTAGATCTGGATCTAGCCCAGGCATGTCAGCATACGACCATGCAAAGTTTATCTGTCTCTTTTGGAAGAAGTCCTTAAACTTAGGTTTTTCTATCTCTGTTAAAGAAGCTGCAAAATATACCATCTTTGGATTCTCTTCTGTACCTATGTTGACTGCAACTGATTCTTCTACTAGCATCGGTGACCTTTCCCGTTCAACGGGGAGAATATTTAAACCTCTATCCTTGGGTGCCTCAGGGAGGTTTTCGCCCTTGGATACGTCCTTTATTTTGACTTTTTCTTCGTCCAAAGGTGCCTTTTGGTTTTCACCTAGGGACTCATCATTGTTCTTTTCATTGTCTTTTTTCTTTTTATCCTCATTTTTGCGACTAGAGGTGTAAATAGACTCCCCAAAATATGCTTTATCGTCCAAGTCTATGGTAAAACCAACTTTATGATCCCCTCTTGGTATGCCTTCTCGAAGTCCCATGAACTCAACAATTGCTTCGTCATTCTCGAATGTGTCTAAGATAGGTGTACCTTGTTGATCCCAGTCTATAAGTTCAAGATATATGAGGGGCATGTCATCATCGGAGTTTTTAAAGGTAGCCGCTGACAGGGTGAATAGTGAATGGTTGACATGGTCGCAAAAGTTTTGGAATAACTCTTGCTAGGTCTTTTCCTTACGGGTAGGTAAACATTGATGTGGGACCATTGCCTAGAATAGGTCGTTAGAAGATGGTGGTTCAGGTGCCCAAGATGCACGATCGAGTTTTTCCCAATAATAGATCTTATGCCATTCTTCTTTGGACAAATGTTTCTTAGGACAAGGACTAGATGGTTTGGGTATAGGTTTCACGTTTAGGTCCAATTCTCCAAATAGTGCGTCTATGTTCATGGTGCTGGTAGATGAAAGGGAATCCCATTCACCATCGCTTGAGTAAGGGGATTCATCAAAGATTGGAGGGTTGTCGTAAAATGGGGGAGGTGGATCATGAGATGTCTTGGTGTCTGCGTAAGCACTCACTTCCTCTTGAAACAGTGACGAAGTACTAGGAAACCCAATTCTAAGCGGTTGACACCCTAGCCCTAAGTATTTCGGTCGTGGGTGGATAGTAATCAGTTCCATCCTTCCATTTTGATGTAGCCCTAACCCACTGTGCCCATCATAGCCTTCCTTTTGCATTATCTTAAAGCCTTTTCCATATTGGTTCTTAGCTATTTGAATAGATGGGGAGGGGTATTCATGTTCTTCTTGATACAACCAGGAATCACCTTGGTCCACAATTTCCTCGCTTAGCTCTCCCCATTTGATCAATGTCATTGTAGGGGGAACATTGAATATGACTATTAACTATATTCTATCTGCCATAGGTAGGCCATATGCCTTAGGTGGAATCAGTTGACTGACACAGTATGATGCCTTTATACGATACTCGCCAAAGCCCTTGTCTTGGATTTCAATTTTAGGAGTAGTTGATGGAGGTGTGAATGATTTGGACTTAGTGAGATGTGATGAGTCAATGTATTGGGATGAACTGGATGATGAAACTTCTTGATTAACTGGTACTTGGCATTGTGGAATTTCCTTTAGGCTTGTACAATACTGAAACAGATCTGGATCACCATCAATAGTGATCTCAGTGCCATTATGTGGAAATTTGAGACATTGGTGATACGTTGAAGGTACAACTTTCATTGCGTGTATCCAAGGTCTACCTAACAACAAATTGTACAGAAGAGTGAGATCCAAGACTTGGAAGTTGGTGTTCATGATTGCTGGACCAATTCTGATAGGGAGTGTGACCTCTCCTTTGGATGATCTTTCCTCATCATCGTAAGCCTTGATGACTATACTCTTAGAGGTATCTACGCAATCTTCTGAGAATCCTAATGCCTTAACCAATTTTAGGGTACATAGGTTCAAACCTGCTCCTCCGTCTACCAAGACTTGTCTGACTTTGGTTTCATGGACTAAGACTTCAAGATGTAATGGGTCATTATGATCAGATTTTTCTGTCGAGTAATCCTGTTGGGAAAATGTAGCATGGTACGAATTGGTTAAATATCCCACCATCTCTTCGAAACGATTAACATCTAAATCAGTAGGGATAGTTGTGTTTTGCAAAGCTTTATCGAGAATGGCTCGATGCTCAGGTGATAAGTTCAATAGTTCCAAGATAGATATTTGCGCAGGGGTTTTACTCAATTGATCAAGAAGGTTGTACTTGAACTTGGAAGCTTGTGTAGATGGCTCAGAAGAAGGACTTGGAATAGTGATCTTGGTTCTGCGTGTGTTGACACTACATTCTGGACACTTCTTAATGGTGAAGGTATCGACATGCTCATCTGCAGCACGGAGGCTATTTATAATCTTTCCTTTTCCATAGTCAAAATTGGTGTTTGCGTAATTGGTTGATGGATTGGTCTTAGTTCCCGAACTGGAGGCTTTTCCTTTTGTGTGGTCATGTAATGGGTCCTTGAAGACCTTATGATCACTGTTCTTGGTGTTTTTCTGTCCATCGACCTCTATGGTTCCATTCTCCACAAAGTCTTGGATAATGCCCTTGAGTTGGCGACAACTTTGTAGGCTGTGTCCTTTTATTTGATGATATTCACAATGGGCTTTGTCATCCCACTAGGAAGGTTTAAATTGTCCAGGATCATATTCTCTTGGTTCCAATGGTTTGATGAGATTGTGTTTAATCAATTCTTTGTAAATAACCTCGATCGGTTGTCCTAGAGGAGTAAATTCACGTGTTGGAAATCTTCTTTGAGGTCGTTGTTGCTGTGAATTTTGGAGATAGTTAGCCGTTTGATCTGGATTATCCATTGTGTCTTGATTTTGGTTGTATCCTCTCAGTGTGATAACTGGCCTTGTATATATGTTTTTAGCATCGACAATGCCATCATTTGTAACATTCTTGTTTCTAGACCAGAATTGTCTTCTATCATTTGGCGCGTTTTGATTTTGGACAATAGGATTCCTACCTGGTACCTTTATTTCGCCTTTGTCAATAAGGCCTTTCTCAAGGATGATGCCTTTTTGTACCAAGTCTAGGAATGAGGTACAACAATGTACTCTTAAATCACTCCGCAGTTTTGGATTGATGTTCTCTAGGAATATCGTGACCTTTTGTTTCTCTGGTATCTCAACTGGACATCTGCTAGCTAGACTTCTCCACCTCTGAAAGAAAGTGGTGAAATTTTCGCCATCTTCTTGTGTCTTGTGGCACAAGGTTGCTATTGTTATCTCATTGTCTATGTTGAAGGCGAAATGTTCGACAAACTTTTCAGCTAATTCTCCCCAAGAGCGTATACCATATGGTAGTTTAGAAAACCATTCCAGTCCTATCCCAACAAGGGTTCGTGGAAATAGTCTCATCAGATATGTGGGGTCATACGATATGTCCATGCATGTTGTTGAAAAATCCCTAATATGTTCTAGAGGATTCTTTTTCCCATTATACTTAGGCAAAAACGGTATAATATATCCATGGGGAAAAGGTGTCATGTAAAGTGCTTTGTCAAATGGATATGGACATAAGTCTTGTGCTGAGATAGTTCGTTTGCCTGACATAGACATATTATCCATTTGTTGTTGGAGAGTTTGCATTTGATTCTGAAGGACATCGACTTGTGTCAAGGACATGGTGTTGGCGTTGTTCGGATCAATGTAGACGTTCTGATATGCCATGTTTTGCGACGGGTTGTGATTTGGTGAAGGAATATATCCCGTTTGAATAGTCCATTGTGGGATGGGAATATATCTTGTGTGAATGGTTTGAGTTGGGATAGGAATATTCGTACCCGCCTTGGATCTCTTACGAATCGTGTTGGTGCCAAAGGAGTTGGATGAAGTTGCTCCCGTCATAAATTGTAAACCTTGTGTTATGTTGAAAGGGGTTGTGTTTACAATTGACGATGTCTAAGTTGGTATGCCAGTTGGTATTGCTGCGGTGATTTGGGGCATAGAACCACTTGATGTCACTATTTGCATTGGTTGGGTAGATGTCATTTTCAATGTATGAACGTCAAATCCTGGTGGTAGTGTGGCACCTTCTACTAGCAATTTTGCTAGATAGCGTTGGGGATCATTCGCCAAGAACTCATCCATGAAGGATGCAAATTCAGGATCTTGGACTGCAGACTCTATGTCTTCAACAAAGACTCGTCCATTGGCGTCTTTAGTGACAAATTTATCAAGCAATGGTTTGTGTGGTTTGTTCTTCTTAGGTGGTTGAGTGCTGAAAGGATTGATAAACTCGTTGGGGTCTGCCATTTCTTTGTGCCTCTTTTGAGACCTTGTTTCGACCATAAAAAAGTTGCTCAAAATGGGGTAATGCAGACTATGCCTAAGAACTGATATGACCTATTTCTATGTTTTTGGATTTTTTGGACAATAAGGATGTTGCTAAAATGATTTCTAAAAAGACGTATACTAAGATGACGTATGGTAAGATGGACAATATGTAAGACCTCATGTAGACTATGATTCTAAAATGGGTATAACCTACCTCCTATGGAGTAAATGCATGCAAGGATTTGTTTTGACCAAGGAACCTGATTGTAGGACAAATGATAGTTGACAAAGTGAACTTTCCAAACTAGACTTGTTGAGCTGAAAAGATTCACTAGATAAGACTAAGGTGACTAGGTTCGATGAGTGTGACAAATCGGGACATGAATTTATCCAAAGACGAGGAAACTTATCTATGTTGTGATATGCAATTTCCTAGGGAGTATCTAGATGCATGCAACTTAGGATGACAATGACGAAGACGTGGATTGTAACTAAGATTTCTGAGGAAGTATCTATATGCATGTGACTTTGGATGACTATGACGAAGACGTGGATTGTAACTAAGACGTATATAACCACCTAATGGATGCAAGATTTTTGAGCAAAATTTTGACAGTTTCTGTTCGAACTCAGTTTGTAGTTTTGATTGTTCTCTGATAACAGGCAGATGCGGTTCACCTAACAATTGCGGTTTAGGATTTGATAGTTGTGGTGTTTCTGACAATTGCGGTCTTTCCTATGACAGTTGCAATTCAGTATTTGATAGTTGCGGTGTTTCTGACAGTTGCGGTTTACCAATTCACATGCGTTTTTCCTATTCTGGACTCTAAAACTAGTTATCCTGACAGACACTTGTGGTTCGTACTTTGACGGATGTGGTTTGCATGGACACATGCGACTCAGGATGTGACAGATGCGCTTCAAAACTTCAAGATTGTGAAAATCATGACAGACAGATGCGACTCTCTAATACAGAAGCGGCGATTAAACTGGCAAATGCGACTCTGTTCCTGACAGTTGACATTTTTTTTCGAAAGTTGTTTGACTGACTTTGTTTATTTGATCTATTGTTGGTCTATTCATAGATAGTTAGACTGTGTGTATAGTGTGAGATATGTCAATGTCATGAAGCGACTTGGCTCTATTATCTAAATATGATAGGAAACCTTGGGGATGATGATGTTTAGCTATAAATCCATAGGGATGGTATGAAAGATAAGGCTGGATGTGACGTTATGCAACCACATCGATTATCTTTACTTGATTGATCACTTGATCATACCTTACTCTTGAATGGAACTCTAGGTTTAGAATATCCTATTTGGGATAGGAAGTTCATTTGATTAAAGAGTGAAACTTTAGGTTAAGATTTACCTACTAGGTTGGGACATACACTTGACTACTTATTGATACCTTTAGGTTGGAATTAACTTATTTTGTTGGGTTGTACATTTGGTCTTGATTGGAACATATAGGGTTAGAGTCACTTATAAAAATAGACTAATCATTGGTTGATGACTTTATCCTAAGATTGGGGTATAGAGAGTGTAACACAGATTTTTTGGATTTTTGGAAGATGCTAAAGCTGCACAAAATTAAACATCAATTCTAATCTAAATAAAACAACAAAGAACGATAAGTAAGCATGATTAATCTAAACTAATAAAACTAGAATGATCTCACCGAATATGCAAATACTTCCTCAATTTATCTCAATCGCCCTTCTCCATCTTGCTGTATTGTTATTCTTTCCCTCAGATTTTTGTGTGTTTGAATGCAAGCATAACTTCATCGAGTGTCTCAACAAAATATCGAAGCTTGTTCTCTTCTCAAAAGTGTATAATGATTTCGGGAGGAGGAATAATGATAATGACAGGCCATTTTATAGATTTTGTGTTTTCAAATGATCGGTTCAGCTTGAAAGAGAGATCGACGGATGAGATTGATGAATGCCATGCGATGAGTTATGTGACAAATAGAACGTGAGTTAGAACGTGAGTTCAACTGCAGGTAAAGACTAATTTTAGAACATGAGTTCCAATCTTCATCTTCAAAAAATAGACTTTGTATGCAAAAGTCAAAGTTAGAAGTTGGAGAATAAATGCATGATAAATGCATGTGAATGCAAACTTGAGTTAGTTAATTAAATAAAGATATTTAATTAATAAATATAGATCATGCATATGAGTTGGAACTAGTTAATCGACTAGTTGTGACAGAGAGTTCTCTCACAGAGATAACTCGAGTCAGACGATAAGTGCATGTAAGAGATAACTGAATGTTAGAGGAATGTGACATAATTAATTAAATAATAAATTAAATGTTAATTTAATTCAACATTCGAAATATGAGACCTTTAATTAAATAAATAAAGTAATTTATTTAATTTGGCTGTTGAAAAGGATAAAATGAATAATTAAATAATAAATATTTAATTATAGATGAAAAGGGGTTAAATGAAGAGAATAGCTTGTTTATGCAAAGATAAGCTCATATGTTTTACTTGGGATAGGAATATCCATTGAAGGGGTAACTAGTGCTTAGGCTTAATTGGTAGAGTTACCATTGTTTTTGGTAAAAATGGGAGTATGATATTTCTATGGTTAAAGATTACCTATGGGAGGAAATTACCTAAGCATAGTGTAAGAATGGTCATAATCCAAACTAATTTGTAGTATTGTTTGTGAATGTGAGGACTATCACTCGAAGTACTGAGTGAGAATACTTTCGCCAAAGTAGTGTAAGTTGCCACTATTTAAACTGTCATTTTGTTGTGCTCCTTTTATGCATTCTAATTCAAGATTTTCATACTTGTAGGAGTAGCTACTGTATGATTAAGTTTTGGTTTGTAGGACATGACACTAAGCTTAGATATTCATATGTTATAAGGTTTCCCAACCAATCTCTTTGTTGAAGAGTGGGGCCATCTCAGTTGCGAGGTATATGTGCGGTGACTACATTTAAGTGCATGATTGGCAAAAAAGTGCTTGAGTGATGATTCTCCTCATCATTCGACAACCGAGGTTTGTGGTTGTTTGTGTAGACACCTAAATTTGGACACTTCATTTGTCCAAATTTACCCTTTTTTCGTCTAAATATCCCCTTATTCGCATTAATTAAGTAATAACACTATTATTTACTTAATATATCTAAAGTTTCTCTAATCCCTAAGGTATCTAGTTAAATAATTAAATACCTTACCCCCTTAATTCCCCTTTCATCAAATGAATTAAATAAATATGAAATTTATTTAATTCTTCACATGTCACATCTTTTTCTTAATCTTAATCAACCTCTTAATTTCTTCATTAGAGATATGCACATGCCTAATCCTTGATTAGGATGTGTCACATCCTCCAACTTTTGCAAGTTGGCCTCTAATCTTCCTTAATCACTAATCATCTTCTAATCACTTATCAGTTAAGCCTAATCAGTACCTTGGTCAACTCTCCCCATCCCCCAAGGAATTTTTTATTCATTTTTTATCTATCCAAGGCTCCTCTCTTCCCCATGTGAATTTTTAATTCACTTTTATTCCTCCAAGGAATATTCTCTTCCCCATGAAAGTTTTAGAACCTTTGACTTGTCACATCAAATGTGCCAATGTTTTCAAGAATATTTGACTTGTCACATCACTC